>CM035341.1:587550-1077549 GCA_020226455.1 Prunus salicina | reverse complement strand
GCCATGAGGTTGAGAAGAATCCACACGTTTGCATACAAAAGGAGATGTACACGTGCTTGAACATCTTTCAGTCCATTGAGAAAAAGACACCCTGTTGACGAATATGTATAACACAATAGCCGGCATATTTTGTCATTAGTGACCGATTACATTCATTTTTCAATGTTTGATGACAATTTCCACGTACCTAACTCTATACGTGTGGAATATTTAAGGTTAGTCATCGTTTTATTAGTTGCTGAATTTAGACTCTATTTGTATTTAAATTCCTTAATTTCTAAAATCATTCACGTGGTCCTTCAACTCTAGTTTCGTTAGGACAAATGGTCATGCCGTCAATTTTGTTAACTTTTTGTTAAATGCAAGAGCAAAATGATATTTTTGTATTAAATTGATTAAAATATGAATAAAAAATTAAACTCTTTCTCTCCCTCTATCCTGACTTCTACTCCCCCAAACTTGATTTTTCTTCTTCTTCTTTTTTGGTTTTTTATTTGATTTTCTTTTATTGTTATTTTAAAGATATGATTTTTTATTCATTTTTTTGTTTTAATATAAAAATACCATTTTGCTCCTGCATTTAACAGAAAAAATTAATAAAATTGATGGTAGGACCATTTGTCCTAACGAAAGTGAAGTTAAAGGACCACGGGAACAATTTGGAAATTGAAGAACTGAAATGCAAATCCGGTCTAAGTTCAAGGAATAATAAAACAATTTATCCTAGTTCCATTGACAAATATACTAATAAAAAACTATTACCTTTTTTTTCCACGTTATGAGTGAGATCATACAATAATTTGGGCTTTCTAAGCGAATCAAACCATTTATACCATAACTCATGATCGCATCTCTGATACTAACCTTATTTTGTGCCCATTGATCTTGAACCCGGGTCCATCCGGTTGCTCTATGTGGCGAATCTATTCAGCCGTGGACCGAACGGCGGCTTCTGCTTCGACCGCCTGTACTCCGTCCCCTCAGCTTTTGGCACCGGAACCCTCGCCCGGTCATAATACTCAACTATCTTCAACTCATCAAGATCAACTAGCAAAGATACTCCCTCCAAGGGCCTCACGTACAAATTAGCCGATCCCTCAATATAAAAACACAAAATCTTTATCACTCTTCCACTGTGCTCCTCTCCAAACCACCCAACTGAAAACGTGGTACAAACAACCTCGGACAAGTTAAGCCTCCTCTTCTTGACCGAGTCAATAAATGGTTCATAGGAAAACGGCAGTTCACTGGCCACCGTTTGTTCGTCCAGGGTGAGCAAAGGGTAGCCATCATTTCCATTGTAAACTTTATCAGAAACTATGTAGCGATTTGATAAATCCACTATGAGCTCATGGGATTGTCTGTTGAGCCGTGTGATGACAAAGGCTCGGCGAGGTGGGGGTTTTGATTTGGGTTTCGAGAGCCATGAATGGAGGGCCGGTTTGTCTGGCTCGTCCAAGCTTATGTATTGAAAGGTTAGGTTGTGTTTGGGGCTAGGGTATGATTTCTTGACTAGGGTTCGAACCAGTTTGAACTCGGATGGTGTTAGAGGGTCCAGTGGGTGGTGGCTTGAGGTTATTGGTGAGAAGGTGAAGAAGGAAAAGAGCAAGAAGAACACTAGTTTCAATGTTGAAGCCGCCATGGCTTTTTTTGGGTTCTTTGTGCATGTGGGATGATCAAAGTATTAGTCCTTCCTTAAATAGCACGTCGTTGCTTCTCATTTGCTAATTAATTAGAACCACTAATTTCATTGACAATTAATTAATTACGTCAGAAATTTTGTTCAGAAATAAGGAATAGACAAGAAGTTTAGTTAAACTAGACTTGTTTGGAAGTCCTTGACAAAATAGTTGAGAGCTTCAAAAAAGTACTAACATTTCAATAATTTAATTGAATGGTCAAATGATATCGGATTCAAGTGATTTTTTTTGTAGAAATGATCTTTGAATGATTATCTACAAAATAGATGGTTTGAATTAGTGAAATACAATACATAATAGGTCCTACAATGGTGTCTTTCAAATAAGTTTATTTGAGAAATCCATCAATGAAAGCTCTATGTGTATATATATTTTTTATGAATGTAAACCCAAAAATATAGAAGCTAAAGGACTCATATACTAAGACCAATTTTTAATGTAATCCTAACGGTCTAATAGCGAGAATATTTTTAAACCCCAAAAAAAGTCTACATAGATTATTCTTTTGGCCTTGGGTCAACACTAATTAATCAGAGCTTTACTGGGGCAGGGAGGGAGCATCAATGGCATGCGATTAATTTGGTTAGTCTTCGATATTACATGCCCTTGCTTTTTTGTAGCATTTTCCAAAGTCTTTTGGGGCTTAGACTAAGGCATTTTTTTTCATCACATTTATCAAAATCATTGATCGTTGCCCGGCCTAAAATTCAAGTTCACATTTAAGCGGGTTGTTCCCATACCGTGCTTGAATCGGGCTGTCCTTGGCCCATTTAAATTTGAATATTTTTTTTTAAACTCATGTTAGCATATTAAATTTATACAAAATATATATATGTAATATGAGATTAAAAATTGAGGATTTATTTATTGCCAATTTAATATGGGACTAAAAATTGAGGATTTAATTCAGTATTTATTTAGTATGAAAATATATGATTTGTTGAACACGGTGCTTTAAGAAAGTAGGGTTGGGCACAGTACGAGATGACACGGGATGAAGGTCATTCCGGTGTCAATCCTGAATAGGGGAATCGGGATGGGATGACACAGGATGGGAGTTTTTGAAAACACGTTCAAACCATACCGGACCCAAATGGGATTGGTATGATTCGATATCAATGTTGATATCGTATAAAATCTGCAAAATTTCATAACCAAACACTGGTAGTGATGGATTAAAAGGAGCAAGAGTCCCACTGATATTGTTAAAGATCTAAACTGAACCAAACACCTAAACCTGTAATAAAGTAGTGTTCTTTTCAATTAAAAGAGAAAACCCAACTACCATTACTTCTCAGATCCAGAAAACTCAACTTCTAGATAACCCCAAAATGCTAATGCCTGTAAAATGTCATTGAAAACGTATAGTCCAAATCCAGAAACCAAAGAAGTGAAATTTGGCAGCTGCACAGGAAACCTCCAATACCTACCTAAATTTCATAAAAGAAAGTTCCGGATATTTGCAATATATCATTAGATGAAGACAATCAATTTAATCCAGGAAAAAGGGCTAAAATCCAACTGTAACAGGAAGGATGCGTATCAAAGGAAAAGAGAACAGAAAGAGAACAAACCTTTTTTTCTTTCAAAAACCCATCAAAGGAAAAGAGAACAAAAAGAACTCATTTCTATCAAGAAAGATTGAGAAAGGAGGAGGGAGGAGAAGAGAAGAATTAGTATTAGACAGAGGAAAGGACGCAAAGAAACAAAGATAAAGAGGAGTCGAAAAATCTGTGGAGGAGTGTAGGCTGAAATTCAATTAGGATTAATAAAACAAATGTATTGTTCGGTATGGTATGACACCAATCGGGATCACAAATGTGAAACCAATGTCGTGCCAAACAATAATGGGATGACACGGTATCATCCCGTTTACACGTCAACACCAAATGGGACGGCACGAGATTGGCATGGTTTGGCACGGTTTCGGTATTCCGGTTTTGATGCCCACCCCTACAAGAAAGTACTAACATTTCAATAATTTAATTGAGTGGTCAAATGATATCGGATTTAAGTGATTTTTTGTAGAGATGATCTTTGAATAATTATCTACAAAATAGACGGTTTGAATTAATGAAATAGAATGCAGAGTATGCCCTATAAGAGTCTCTCAAATAAGCTTATTTGAAGGATCCGTCAATGAAAACTCTATGTATATATATTATATATTTTTTGTCAATGTAAACCCAATTGAATATAGAAGCTAAAGGACTTCCTAATGATAAAACTCATTTACTAAGACCAATTTTTAATGTAATCCTAATGCTAATAGCGAGAATATTTTAAACCCCCAAAAAAGTCTACATAGATTATTCTTTTGGCTTTGGGTCAACACTAATTAATCAGGGCTTTACTGGGACAGGGAGGGAGTAGATTCGATTGGGTGGAGAGAGAGAGAGAGAGAGAGAGAGAGAGAGAGAGAGAGAGAGAGGAAAAGGAAAAACCATTTGATTTGCATGTTTTATTATACAAAATTTACACATCTTTATTGGGTGGTGATGACATAATACAAAATCTTGTAGGGTAAAAAAAAGGAAGAAAAGAAAGCTAGGCATAATTAGGAGGTATGCTAATTAGGGTTTTGTAGTGCAGTTCACATGATTAGGAGGTTTTGTTTTAAGAACTGGATTGCTCTCAAAGAAATTAGTGGGCCGAAGCTCAAACCCACCGCTTAATGTTGGCATGATTGGGAAATCTTCTTGGGAAGGAACATGATGAAAGCCCATGGTGTACCACAATACTATGTCCTTATTTTCAATCCCTCGGTTCCTGTAGTGCATTAATTTTGACATAAATTTAGGGACGAAGTTGTTAATAAATGTTGTACAAATAGTATTATTGAAATTTTCGAACTCACACCAAATGTTAATATATACCTGAGGCTCCAAGTAGCCAATGTATCATCTCCATGGCTCCGATCAATATATTGTCCTCCTGCCCATTTTTCAGACTTGTTATAAGGCGTCACCCATACATTGTAATTAGTGAAGGCACCTCGAATTTGTGGGAAATCATCAGAGGATAAAAGTGGGTTTGAAATTGACCCTGGAATTAGACGGTAGCCTATGTTGTTTCCAGGTTTGGTCTTCTTGTTAGGGTTTACCACAACTAGCTCTGATGGCTTCAAACCCAATTGAATTTTAGCGTCTGATTCAGTTTTAGCTGTCTCAGTCTCAACTGTCCAATAACTCTTCCGAAGTGAGCTCTTGTCTGTCACTCTTTTTGTCACCAAATTGTTTTTGACAAAGGAGTTGGTTGTGCCATCCACATCAAGATCAAGATACTAGGTCAAGAAATGGTCGTGGTGCACCCCAATTATATTTTCTGCTAGCAATGTTCCATATGCCTCCTCCTTTATTTGACTCGTGTGAGTGTAATCTGCAGCCTTCACTTCTAGTATTCCTGTTAAACCTACCTGTTTTCAAGGGGAAGGAGGCTAAGAGATGGTTTATGTATAGTGGGCCTTGACAACAAAAACAAAAAAACAAAATTAAGTTGGTTAGGCCGGGCTTGAAGCGGGCTCGGGCCAAGCCCGGCCTATGGCTAGTAGCGAGCCGGCCTGATCCATTGGATTTATTTTCTAATCCCGACATGACTCATGCTTTCATATCGTACCTATCACGGTCCACCAATAATTATGTTTGGGCCGTGTCATGCCCCATTTAAACAGGTTGTGCTCATATCGTGCTGGGCCGGCCCAACCCATTATTACAATTATCTGCTCTACTCATTTTGTCAAATTATTAGCTGACTCATTCTAGCCATTCATTCATGTGATGGTTAGCTTAGCTTACACTATGCAAAAATTTGCTTCTATATACCCCCAACCGAGGTATTCGTCATCGTGGCCTTTTACTAGTTAGAGGCATCAAAGAGTTATAGACATTGGAGTCTGATACGTATTCCACTTACAGCATTAATATGGACAAAATTATTGTTGTTTATGAGACTTGCATATACGTGATGGGCGTTGACTTCCGATGCCTAAAAGCATCAACGGCATCAGTTGCAACATAAATTCTAATGCTACATAGGAGAAATAGCATCACATCTTTCTACCATTCTGATGCCTTTTCTATGTTATGACATCAATTTTTATGCTGGCGCTGATACTACCACCACCCTTAAAAGGTAACACGTCTCATAGATAACCTTTTGTTAACTTGTATGAGAGAATTAAAAAAATGATAATACTTCCCCTTCTTGCCCATAAGGAAGGAGGAACTCCTCCTTACCTACTAATGTGACTCAACCACAAACTAATACTTGTCCTTTTTATTTTATTCTCAAAGGTGGATTTATTTTTGAGATATTTAGTTATATACTCATTCTTAGCACTAGTGTTATAAATAAACACTATACCATTTAATTTCTATAAACAAACCCAAAAAAAATCCTACTATTGCCAGCTAACCTATTTTTGAGTTTACTTAATATACTAATTTCCAGTTTTACCCTTTTGTTTTGAGTGTTTTGGGGTTTTTTTTTTTTTGTGAGGTTTTGAAGTTGGACTTGTTTTAAGAAATCTTATGGCAGTTTTGTAAATTATAGGAAGTTCAAAGTCTCTTTGTTATATTGTAAATGGACTTTGGGTGTGTTTTTAAAGTTCATTTCATGTATGATTTTTTTATACAATTTGGGCCCTTATATTATGTATAATAATAAGACTCCCTTTATTTTTCACTTTAATTATTCTCAATAAGAGATACATGTGTCAAATTGTGATTAAACCATATCAGTAGGCAAGAAGGGAAGCATTATCCTTTTCAAAATGTGTTTTGGGACTTACACTGTAGAATAGACTAGCTAATTCAACAATCTTATCGAATTATGGAAAATAACATTTTTGTCGTTTGCAATAAGATGGTCCTTCAGTAATGGCAAGTTATCATTACTTCAATATCTCAATAGGGGTTGCTCTCAATCTCTTGCCTTTTTTTATACTTTGGACCCCTTTTTTTTAATAGTAAATTGAGCTTAGACCCATAAAATTCATTTTAAATCACCTACAACCCTTTCTTTTAGTTTTCTATTTAAAATACCCAATTTTTTCAAATAATACCCGTTGACTAGGATCCAACTAAGCAAGTTACCTAATATAACTTAAAATCTGATTTATTGTATTTTTCGGATTCCAAAACTACCCCTATTTATGAGTTAATGTGTTATGGGGGAGTGTAACTAATGACATCCGTTGAATTTGGAAATATCTCCAAATAGTTGTAATGGATGTAGGAACTAATTTAGAAACTTATTTGAAATTAAATATTAAATTCCACATTAAAGTATTAGTAATCTATCTTACGACTAGTAATCTATTTTTGAATTAATGGTGTTTTCCTTCTATGAATTACTACTAGTAATCTATTTAAAGTATTAATAATCTAAATTTAATATTAAATTTATGAATTAATGTTGTTTTTTTTTAGGAATTCTACGACCAGTATTCTTTTTTATTATAGTTTTATGAATAATAGTGTACATTCTAATAATGTTCCTATTTTTTTTTCTCTAATAATGTACCTAGTAAAACAATTTACCTAGTATAATGAACCTAGTAAAATAATGTACCTATTTTTAATCTTAAAATAATGTACATATTTTTTCTCTCAAAATAATGTACCTATTTTTTTTCTCTAATAATGTACCTAGTAAAACAATTTACCTAGTATAATGAACCTATTTTTTTTCTCTAATAATGTATACCTAGTAAAACAATTTACCTAGTATAATGAACTTATTTTTTTCTTATAAATAATGTACTTGTTTTTAATTTATAAAAAATGTGCATAAATTTCAATTATACAACGTACCTATTGTCTATAAATTATTGTGTACCTATTTTTAATTTGTGAAAATGTACGGAAATTTCAATTACAAAGTAATTGACCTATTTTTGTTAATTTGTTTTGGAAAATAATATACCTATATTTTTATACGTATATATTTATATTTATATTTTTCATATATGTACATTATTGGATATGTAATTTACAAATTTTTTTTATTTGTAATTTTAAGGGGCCATATGTTAGAGGGAATGGCAACCAAAAGAAATGGGGTGATTGATATGCTATTAATAGGGAGTTTTAATTACAATTATGGCAGTTAATGAAATGCTTGGAATAAATTATAAATAAAATATGAAGTCTGATGGCAAGGATGTAAAAACATAGGAATACTACGACCTCTTATCATTTAAGTTTGAAATTGGGTTTTACACATAGATTTATAGAATGATGGGTATATGTCTAGGAAATAGAAATTGTAGGGACCTATATTGGACAAGCCCTTTTTTTAATACAAATGACACCGGGGGTAGGACTTAAATAAACTATTAGCACCACAATCAATTTGTTGCCATTACATTCAATAGAAGACCAGCTAGTAGCCACAGTTAATTGCTTCATACTGTCAACAAAAATTGGCATTGGCCTTTTCCCTGGTCAAATGAGTTGCTTGAAATCAAAGTTGTCTTCGTTGGTCCTCCAATGGGATTATATTATACTACCACTTGTTTGAATAAGCTTAATTAGAGACGCAAAAACAATACAAAGAATGAGAGCTTTATTCTATAATTTGCAATTAGAGGCAGGCTATGTAACGAAAAGAAAAAAGAGGAAAAAACAAACAGAAAATAGCCAAATTTATAAGCATATGAATGCTATTAGAAAACAAGAAAATTCTGAAAATAAACGGAGCTTCTTTCTTTGATTATAATTTCTACTTAAAATCTTCATTTACAACAAGAATATAATAACATAATGGAAAAATTGTTTATACATTATAGATATTGCCACTTCGGCCCATGTTGTAGATGTTACCATTCTCAGAATCCAAAATCAAAGCTCTCCCCTTGGGGATGCTTCAACTCAGCGGGTTCAATTCCAAGTTTACTTCCATCAACACTGTCGGCGTAATATAGCCACCCTCAAACCTCATCATTGAACAGCCAGAAACCTACAGGTAGAGAAAAAAAATGAAGCAGAATTCGTAGGTGATTGTGTGCCATTGGATCAAGTTTCCATACCAAATAACAAATGAGGTTGGTTGCCATACCTTAATTTGGAACTAGATGCCTCGGCGATACTCCAATTGCTTTGTATTCTCTAGTAATACCTGTTATACAAACCCAGATGAAAATTCCAATAAACATGACAATACTGGAACATGAACATGAAGCCTCATTGATCAATGAGCATTCTCCAAATACAGAAGCCACATGACAACGGACAAGGAAGAACTTTTCATTTGACAGGGAAAATGCAGCAAAGAAGTCCTTACCTCTCGAATGTAGGTTGCAACCGCCTTGCAGCCTTCGATCGCAAGTTGCATTACGTTTTCAAAAGTTTCCACTGATAATTTAGCATCCATCTGCATCAACGATCATCACGAATAAGTGGTGTACAGAAGGCAAAGGCAAAGGAGATACCCTGGGTATCAGCTGATACAATAATTGCAACTTAAGATTCGGAAGAATAAACTGAAAAGGACATTATGAAATAAAAACCTGAAGAAGAGTCACTTTGTCCAACTTTGGCATAATGCCTAAAGTGACATCAGCACCTCCAGCACTATCTTCTATGTAGTTTAAATCTGTCGTTCCAGCAACAATAAGCTCATATGAAAATTACAATATTGTACTTTGCACAGAGAGGCCTTCCAAGGGCTCCCAAAGAAAAGTATTCTTAAATACAAATATAAAATAAAGAAAACATTTACCAAGCAGAGGTGTGCTATTAAGATAGCCAGCACTACAGGAGGTAACAAGATCACGCATTGGAATTCCAGCATCTGCAAGGGCCAGGCTTGCAGCATTAATGCATGCAGATCTAGTTCCTGCCAAAAATAAAACCAAATAAAATAAAACTCAAGGATAAATCGTTCCATTCTCCAATTAAAATAGTGAAGCAGCCTGTTCAAATCCAGTAGTATTGCTAATAGTTAAAATTCTAAGTGATACGCAGATAAGAGTGACTAGCATTAGATTTGGGAACACTGTATCAATAACTTATTCTATTCGAATACGATGCCTGGATCAACAAATATATTGAATAACAGAGGATCAAACGTGCACGCACACATAGACAGAAACAGGGCAGCATGAATTTATCATAGAATCTGAAAGTACATTATCATATAGGACTATGACTGCAAAGAGACATCACAATTTACCTCCATCTGCTTGGAGAACTTGCACAAAAATATCAATCTGAAAAAAGCAGATACAAGGCTCAGAAAAGAACAAACTACACATTCATGCAAGAAAAGTTCCCAAAGATGCAACAGTGGAACCTGAGACCGAGGCATTAAATGTGTCATAATGCATGCTTCCATGGTTTGGCGAATAACTAAAGATATCTCTGTTGATCGCCTGAGAGCATCAAGGATACGCATATTATTTATATAGTTTAACTTAGTTATGTGAAATTTTGAATGGAAGATCATACTAAGCATGTATGTTTGGCAATAAAAAAGAATATTAATATCTCACCTATCCCCCTTTGGTTTTCTCATGCGATCCCCAGTACTAAAATTTGCCATGGTGTACTCACATCGCACCTAATGTTATTAACAATTGCAGACGACGTTATATTTACAAATGTATTAAATGCCTGTCAGATTTAGGTTTAGCATATTAAACACAACATATATAAGTTTGATACACAAAGATTTAGATGAATTATTACCAGTGCGCTGTCATTCAATTGTTGGCTCCTATTTTGGACCTAAAAACAAAGTAATTTTTTAAACAGCTTGAATGAAATCTAACTTGAAAATTAGACAAAAATTTCGAAACACTAATGAGTACCGCATTTGACTTGGGTGTTAATGAAGAAGAAAAAAAAAGTTAACTAACCTCTCTAGGGCCATACACTGCAGCAATGACTTTGGTGTTACCCATCTCAAACAAAGCAGAACTGAAAATTTGATGTGCAAGATGAATTTAAAACAAAATCAAAGCCAATGTAAAAAAAATGAAAAGAAAAAATTACAAGGGTTTAGTAATTAGAACCCGTCGGCTTTGGCAACAACACCAATCTCTGCACGAATTTGTCTCATCTTGGATCAAAGAAGAAAAGAATAAACTATTTAATTATAAAATTAAATGAAGCACTATGATAATGATAATTAAATACAAAATAAAAAACAGAGATAGACAAATACTTCCATGGGGCGGCGACCATCTAAGCGAAGGCCTTCAGGGCTCACATACTCCATCTCTTGGAACTACATAAAAAAGAAATTTCGAAATTACATAATTAACAAGAAACAAATAGTAGGAAAGCTATCACCCTCTAAAACATTTCTCAGATGCCAGACGAAACCTTGGGGTTGCACAATAATGGAATATATAGATGAACATTTCCTGAACTTTTTATGCAGAGAAGCTGTTTGATGGAATGACTAAGAAGAACATGATGGTGCGGATGACATTGAGGTTGCAAATTCGGGTTTTCATGTTTTTAATACCAACCAAGTTTTCAGATTTTTAAAATTTGCAGAATAAAGCTCAAAACTTTCAGATTCAATCCTAGTTTTTTTTTAAACTATTTCCGAATCACAAACCCAAGGGAGCCTCACTCTTCCCTTCCACAACAACCAAAGCCTAAAATTCAAGTAAAATTTTTTATATCATCCCAACAGTATGACCTAGTTAAATTCTAAATTAGAAACAAGAAAAAAGAGACACTAAAAGAAGAGGAAATACCTGGGTGAGAAGAACAGCTGCAGGTTACAAGGAGAAGAGAAAGCTCAGACCTCAGAAAGAGGGTTTAGAGTGTTGACGTCTGGGGTTTACAGAGATGGAAGAGTTGGGCTGGAGGCTGGGCCTGTCTACCTCCATTTTTATGACACCCACGAAGAAAAGCCCATAACCTGAAAAGAAAAACAATGAGCCCGAGCTCAATACGCCGCCGTTTTATTGGTTGGGCTTCCTCCTATCCTATCTTTTCATCGGGTCAAACACTGCCTAAGTTGTGTAGACGTTTTGCTCATGCGTTGAATATGCATTTCAATTCTAGAACAGCAAACACAAAAGAAAAACAAAATCTTAAATTGCGTGTGAAAAAATTGGGTAAAATGAAATTCATACCGTAACATGAATACCTAACTTATTTTGAGCAGTCAAATTTTCCGTTCTTACTCAAATGGCTCTAATTTTGAGTTGTCTTTTCATCTTTTCATCAATTTGAGTACTAAATTAGGTTTCTTTTTACTTAGTTTGACCGGTTCCATTCCAAGTTAGTCTCCAACAATTTAGTTCTCTATTTGAATAGTCCTAAGACCAAATATCAATAACTTCAAAGTTCCATTAAACTTCGAATTCAATCTCTATATCTAGTTATTATCCAAAGAAATGATTACCCGTGTAAAATAAAATAAATATATAAGTGGACAGTCAGTTCGGTTTAAGTCTATTTGCAAAAGCTCAAAAGCAAACCAAATCATTTACGATTCAATTCAGTTTTGAAACATTTGACTTTTTCTTGGTTGGCCGGATTGATGCCCACCCCTACATATAGCTAACAAATAATTCTCATAAGAGTACTAAAAAAAATATCAAAAGAAATTCAACGCATCTAATTCAACTAACAAAAGGTAATATAGCAAGACTAGGAAGAGTTTTTTTTTAAAGGTCCTAAATCACATAGTTTTTGGCCTTGCAAGTCTGTCAATTACGTATGGTTTTTATCTTGTTTGGTACCATAGGAAGATTACTTGTTAGTAAAGCTCGGTCTAACTGAACTTTGAGAAAGTGTTTGCTGGTGAAGTTAGGCCTATATCGATAACAAGTGCATAGCTCCTTTATGTATACCAAGGAAAGATGTCCGACCAAGAGGCGTACATGAGTATTTCAAACTGGATATTTTTTTGTGCCGTTAAGAAGAAAGGCATGACAAAAGCGAAGGCACGAGACGCATTATGGGAAATGAAGATGAGACATCATTTTAGGTGCAGCAAGGCAAGCAAATAAGAAATCTATACAATCATGTGCAATGATTTTTTTCACAGGTCATGAAGATAGGGGAACACAATATTGTCCTGGGGACCTTTGAGTTTGAGTTTGAGTTGAGCTCAGCCTTTGAGGTCTCTCTCTCATCATAACCTTTCTAAAACAAGAGTTTGGCAAATCCATCATCACCCCCAAACACACAACAATACAAGTAACAAGAATGATTTCCTTGTATTCATAGCTGGCCTGCATCAAATACAATGCCACCATGCTAATTCAGTGGCCTGCCCACATTTTTTTTTTCTTTTGATCTTATTAATATTTTCTTCATTTCCATTATACTATTATACACATCATTCTGATGCCAACCTTACGCCACCAAATATGGACCTTATGACTTTGGACCCCATTAGACCCACAAATTGTTGCACAAGTTTGGATAATCTGTATAGGGAATCAAGCATAATATGTGGAGAGAGTGATTTTGTTTGTGTTTGTTATGTGTAAATTTGATAGTCAACTCACACTATTTTTTCAACATTTTAACGTGTGAATGCACTCACAAAAGTACTGCGCCACGATAAACCTAATGTAAAATTTCTCAAAACAAAATGTAAATATAATATATATTAGATAAATAGTGAAGTAACAGTGTGGTCATTGATTAGTAAAGGGTTAATTAGGGTTTATTAATTATGGGTGGTGCTAGAGGCACCAACTTTGGGCACCAACTCTCTAATAGAGGTGGAGCCCGCCAGCACAATGGGTCCCGCGCTCTATTAGAGAGTTGGTGCCCAAATTTGGTGCCTCTAATATTTTCCATTAATTATAGGGTAAGTAACTTTGTTAATTAATTATATTAATGGTGGGTGTGGGGTTGAAGTTATTTCCTGTTTGGGGGGAAAGAATTGATGCGTTAATGGTGAGGGTGATGATGAGTGCGCCTGCCACAGCACGCCCTCCAAATCCTTTGAAGCAAAGAGAATGTTATGATGGTTTCCAGTGCACGCTCCTCTCTCTCTCTCTCTCTCTCTCTCTCTCAGCTTCTCTCTTCTTCAATTCCAACTAAGATTTGCACACATTCTTGAAGCAAAGAATATAACCAGATTTTTCGCTTGTTGTCACCCCTCCATCATCATCTTTTAACCTTTTCCCCCCTATAATACCCAGTTTTTCTTATATTAAATTAATATCATCATCATCATGTATCATACATGTATTCATACATACCATAACTATGATATTATAGGTTCATTTTTCACATTTCGTTTTTTCTTATTTTTTACCACAAAGTAATATCCAAACTACCATAAGGGGATTCGAACTTGAACACAAAATAGCAGCCATACTACCTGATCAGCTACTGAACCCACATTTGACGTTGAGATGTAGTTACGTGTCAAAGCCCATTGCGTATTCCATGAACTATCTACATACCTAGAAGATCATGTGTTGAAGAATCTGATGGTTGCAATGGTGCGTTAGTTTCACTGTCACTGCTGTTATGGATAAAAAAAAACATTGAACAAAGTAAACAGTGGTACAAGTTACAACCACGCAACCAAAACTCAAATAGTCCCAATTTCCCTTTACTTTACGAATTCCGATGAAGATATCTCGGGGCTGCATGCTTTTATGTCTCAAGCACACCCACTTCAATAGATTTTCTTTGTTCTTTTTTTTTGGGATATTTTTTTTGTTGTTGCCATGATTTCCTTAGCTTTTTATCCAACCTAAATCATAGTACCTTTCGATTTGGCTGCCACCTTTTTGCTTCTTATATTGTGAACCCTCCTCCTTCTTCCATCACTTACCTCTCTCTCTCTCTCTCTCTCTCTCTCTCTCTCTCTCTCTCTCTCAGAGAAACACAGAGACTGTTCTGTTTTGTGAAGTATTTTGGCATAGCCAGCTATAGGAAAATGGGTGACATTTCTTATTCCAATGGAACCAACAATGGCAATGGGAATGGGAAAGGGAATGGAGTAAATGGAAAAGCTCATTCAGTTCTGAAAGGATACAGGAAGAGCTGTTGGTATGAGGAAGAAATTGAAGAAAATTTAAGATGGAGCTTTGCTCTTAATAGGTACATATTTGTTTGTCACCATGTTTCCTATATCTTTAGATAACTCAAATGGTTTCACATTTTTGTTATTTTTGTCCCAAAAAAAAAAAATTTTAAGCCTGGCCCCCATTGTTGTAATTAACTCTTTGCTCCAACTTCTTACTACCTCTGTTTTTCTTGTTTCTTATGGCTTCCCTTTTTTATTATAAACTTATGAGAAGGTTCATGGAAAAAATCATTAGGAGTTTTTCACCACAGCCCCTATAATTGGGTGAGACATTATAAAGTCCTAGCTGTCTTCCTTGAGTTATTATCAGAATTCTAGATTTTGATTTGCCTTTTCTGACTTCTGGCCTTATTTTATAATCTCAGTGTCAAACTTCCTTACTTTAGAAAATGATAGAATTCTTAAAGTGAAACACTGTCATGAAAAGGTCAGACAAGACATAATAAAAATGTTAGAATAGAGTGCAATATTCTAATCACAAAGTTTAGTTTCATCATTGAGATATTTTAATAATTAACCTTTTTTTTTTCTTTTTCTTCTTTTTTTCTTGGTTTGCAGTATCTTGCATACAGGAGCTACTCCATACCAAGACATTGCACTGTTGGACACCAAACCCTTTGGAAAGGTTTGATGAATTCTACTATGAGTAAAAACAATGACAGCAGGTAGCAGCAAGTGGCTCATGCCATTTTCTCTTCTGTATTTTGCAGGCTTTAGTCATTGATGGAAAGCTTCAAAGTGCTGAGACTGATGAATTTATCTACCATGAATGTCTTGTTCATCCACCACTTCTTCATCATCCCAAGTAATATAACTTCTCTTTACATATAAACATATATGTTTTGTTTTCTCTGTATATTGGATGTTAAGGTAGCAAGCATTGTTTGTTCATAACTCTATAATTAATGTCAATTTTTTCAGTCCAAAGAACATCTTCATCATGGGAGGAGGTGAAGGCTCCACTGCAAGAGAACTTCTGAGACACAGGACTGTGGAGAAGGTTGTCATGTGTGACATTGATGAGGTAAAAAAACTTCCCCTCTATCATCTTTCCTTATCAGATATTAATCTGCATAAAACTAAAGAATTTACTGTTTTCCAGCTTTTGAGCTGTTTTTACCAAGGCTCCTTTTCATTTGTCTGTTATTGAAAAAGACAAAAAACAGGATTTAACAGATATATAGAACTATTGTATATGACAAAGTTATTTACTCTAAGAAGCAATATTATTTGTCAAGTAATATCATTTGACATGAACTAAATAATTACATCAGATGCTTAACTGGTTAACTAATACATGATGCAGGAGGTGGTAGAGTTCTGTAAGTCATATTTGATAGTAAACAGTGAAGCTTTCTGTGATCCAAGACTGGAGCTCATCATCAATGATGCCAGGTTTCTTCACAATATAAATATATTTTATATTAATTATATTTTTCACAATTACCAACTCTGATATCATGGTTACTAATTACTGAGGTGTGTTACAGGGCTGAGCTAGAACACAGAGAAGAGCAGTATGATGTGATAATTGGAGACCTTGCAGACCCAATAGAAGGAGGTCCATGCTATAAACTCTACACCAAATCCTTTTATGAGCTGATTGTCAAGCCTAGGCTCAGCAAGGAAGGCATTTTTGTCACACAGGTATCTAACACACCCTCCTCATATGCATGCAATCACATACAGAAACAGAATCATAATGACAGAATTAACCACTTCTTCTTTTTTATTTATGCAGGCAGGTCCTGCTGGAATTTTCAGCCATACAGAAGTGTTTTCTTGCATTTACAATACTTTGAGGCAGGTCTTTAAATGTAAGTCCTCTTGGTTAGTTAAGAAAATTATTTTTCTTTAGCCAAACTTTCCCTTTTGATCTCCCACCATTTTCTTATTGCTGCTTTGCATCTGCAGATGTTGTGCCTTATTCAGCTCATGTTCCCTCATATGCTGATATTTGGGGATGGATCATGGTACAAAAACTAGCCCCCTCTATGGCAAATGAGTTTTTTTAACAGCATATATGCTCTGCCTATGCATAATGCATGCCATTGTTTATGTTCTCAAAGTCTTATATTAGTTTGACAACAGAACTGTTGCTATAACATTTTCTTATTTATACAAGTGCCACAATTTTGTTTTTTCAATTGAAACTAAGGAGGCTAAGGAGTTGTTTAAAATGGCAGGCTTCAGATACCCCTTTTGAGCTAAGTACTGATGAATTAGACCTCAGAATTAAACAGAGGATCAAAGGGGAGAACAGATACCTAGATGGAAAAACCTTATCATCAGCCTCAACCTTGAGCAAAGCTGTCCGGCAATCGTAAGTCCCGTGCCATACATGTTGTTTGTTCTCAAATTTTTTTTTGCCTTGTGGAATTCATTTTTCGTCTTAGTAGTTACTGATCTAGCTACGATGATGGGCTTTTTTGCAGGATGGACAACGAGACTCATGTATACACAGAAGGAACGGCAAGGTTCATATATGGCCATGGCCATGGCAGTGCCTACAAACAAAATTAAGCTTGGGAAATGGAAGAGTGAAGAACCACAACCAAAAGGCAAAGCTAGCACTTAGAAACAGAAGAGTGCACGTGGGAAGACAATCTTGGGTCTTCCTTTTCTTTAGCTGTATTTCTCTTTTTCCTTTTCTTTCTTTGTTTTTGTGTAGTAACTTATAAAAACTATGGTATAAATCTTTGTTTGTGTCTCTCTTTCTTGATATGTCTATTTGGAATATGGGAGTTTATGTGAGTATGAAATGGCAATGCAACTACTTTACAAGACTGAAAGTTGAAGGTTGAAACCTCGTAGGATAAACAAGTTTTTCTGAGACAAAACGCTGCCGAGAATGATTCCACCTCAAAAGAGGGAACAAAAGCATAATTACTTTTCATTCAATATGGCTTGTGCAGAGAACTTTGCATACTTAAGAGAAACTGGCAACGACATCATGGTTTTCTTTCTGTTAACAAGCAATACTGAGGGAGCTGGAATTCCAACACATTACCTCATGTGCTTTGGTAAACATTGGACAACATAATTTTACAAATAGGAATTACTTATAAAATGGGGAGATAATTCCCAAGTTAATGTACCAACTCAACTCAATGACCCACCCACCCCTTTCGGATTTAGGCCTAGTATCCCAGCCCACCCCAATTTTGTAGTCTGCCTCCACGCTACCATTGGTCCAATGGGTTTGAAGAGATTGGGCCTTCGATGGATTTTGAGGCTTATTATTGCTGTATGTGCAAGGGGGTTATGGATTTGGAGGATGAGCATGTTGAGAGGGTTTCAATCCCACTATCCAATATTAGAGTTCGAACAGCATAACCCCTTTGCTCTCCTCTGCACCAATAAGACAGAAAAAGTTGAGTTGAGCAGCTAACCTGATGATTTATAAGTATTTTATTAAAACCTAACATTAATCTGGCTTCACACGGCCGCTGAGGAGTTTAAAAAGCTAGGGTTTTTTAGAAGTAATTCCACCCCAACAGGCAAGGCAAAGTTTATCACTATTTACGTGCCACTGATATTATCACTCCCAGCCATAGATACACCGATATCTCTATAGATATTTTCATCACTAACTATTCGAAACAGATATGGTGTGTGAGTGAGAGAAGAATCTCAAAGGCTGATCACAGTACTCGACTTTCTTGTTACAACTCAAGAGAAGGACGATATGAAAGGCTGCACCTGCACCTGCATCGTCATCAATCATCGTGTTTCGCGTTGCTTTGTCGTTGGCCTGTGAGGAGTCAGATGTCATTTTCCCTTTCTCTACAGCCAATTACCAATTTCAACGTTGAGTTTTTATTGGGTTAATAATATTTAACGAATTTTATCGGCATTATGAATGCAATAATGAGATTTAGAATAGATGAGGTGATGATCGATGTTGCATCATGCACACTGTGTCTGTGGTGGTTCCCACATCCATCTATCACCGTCGTTAATCACAAGCAGCATCACTTATGACACAGACCGCGTTGTCACTTTCTTATTAAACTATTTAATCGCTTTCTTTTTTGTTGTTAATCAATTGTGTTTGGTGAGCAAAGCAAACATACTTGACAATGGGAGTCTCATTCATTTGTCAAGCAAAACATATGGAGTTCCCTTACCTCATGAAGTTAGCGTGTGGTCTTTTTCAACAAATAATAAAAGGGAAAGAATCGAACTTTTATCGTAAGTATGGAGAACAAATACTTTATCATTGGAGTTAGAAGCTCTACTATTAATTTGGTAATAAAACGATAGATGTGATTTTATTTTCATGAGGGTCCAAATCGTGGATAATGTCCTCTAGTGTAGGAAGCCTGACAGCATCAAATTATAAATGTCTCTGAACTTTTTGGACTCTAGGTTTCTAATTAGGAGATATCTATATCAACATCAAATTTATTTGGAATCTTTGAGAAACATATATGGTGTCCTTAGTGGTATATATCTATACCTAATTAAAGAATGGACAGCACATATATGTTACTTAATGGAGAAGCTACTGCTCTATTTTATCTGTTGGAAAAAAGAAAAAAGAAAATACTCGTACTCGTTAAATTACAAATTAAAATTCGTTCGACGTCACTTTAGTGGAAGATATCTTAAGTTTAAATCTATGTGATTAATTAAAAAATAAAAAATAAAAACATGATGCATCAATCTTTTTATTTTATTTTATATATAAAAGGAAATTTCATTATTAGGAAAACTCTATTGCGCCCTTGGTGGGTTTGGATATTAGAGGATATAAAGCCAGCTAGGCTCACCCAATTGTCCGTAAATAGGTGTGTGGATGCAAAATCATGGGTGTGTAGATAAGATAAGCTCACCCATTTGTTATGCTAAAAGTGACTTTGTGCAAAGACAACTCATTTGATAGCCTAATTTAACATATCTAATTCAGTATAAAATTGGTGTTTCAGAAATGGGACTTTCTTCTTCCAATCACTAATTTACTCAGCACACCCCCTAAATATTAGATATTCATTCATTTTATGCTTAGGGTGTGAGATATTAAAATGGAAAAGACAGGAAGAATTTGACTGAGTGTAAATGAAAACCACATCAAACAACACCAACAAAATACGTATGTTTATATGTTTATATGGACGGTTCACATGGACTTTGACAGTATCTTTTTTTTTGTTTTTCTGGATAAAATGTGGGGGACAAAATTTGACAGTATCTTTAGATACTGATTGACTTCCACCATCACCATGGTAGCTTCTGGTATAAAAAAATCTGCCACCTTTTCCACATGCAATTGGATCAAGTTTCTGAGCGAGATGGACACGTATGCAGTGTTCTTCTGAAGTTACTAAAATGCCCTTCCATCTACTTTAATTAAAGTTCCACTTTAACACACTACAACTCTTTGAATTGTAGACTTGTATTAAGCCAATTAGTTAATGTAGTAAGTTCAACCTCTTTATATTCAAGTTCGAGTTTTCCTCTTTGCAGATTAGATTAATCTAGAGTAATATAAACTATCGCTTGTATAAAATAAAATAAAATAAAAATCTTTGAATTAAATTATGATAAAATCAATTTTAATCAGATTATCAAAACGTGAAAAACATTTGTCTCAGAAAACGAGTGAGTGCAGTTTCGTCCACAAAAATTGCTACCTGCTGTGTTGGGAGGGGCATAATTTGGGCTCGACGTGTAGGCCCACAGGTGTACCGCGGTAATGCATAATAATAAGTGAGTTTGTCTCTCTCTCTCTCTCTCTCTCTCTCTCTCTCGGTCTTAGTCAGCAACAGTCTTTCGCCTATCTCATCATTCTATCCACGTCCATATTATTATTGTATTTCATCGGGTAAATATATAAATAAACTTATCCTATCACTACTTTCCACGTGTCCTTGCCCCTCATCTCCCTCCCTATATGCGTGTATAAATGCCTCATCTGTCCTCATCTGCCACGCCTTCCCCTTTGTCACATTGCATTTCACGTTTTTCACAAAACCCCCCAATCTTCTTCTTCTTCTTCTTCGCTCTCTTTGCCTTCGAAATTCGGTTACAGCTCTCAGCTATTCTTTCCGTCTTTCTCTTTCTCTCTCTGAGCCTGAAATGGATTCCTGCAGTTCCTCTGTTCGCGATTCTTCTTCTCCTTTCGATTGCCTCATCTTCGGTACGCGCAGCTCTCTCGCACAATTCCAGAATCGTTAACTCATTCTCAAGCTCATAATTAAATCTTGGATGATATGATCGATTAATTGTCGCTTAATTTGCTTAATTTTATACAGATTTGGACGACACTCTGTACCCTTCCAACACTGGATTAGGTGAAGCTTGCAAGACGAACATCGATGGTGCGAGAAATCAAACCTTCACTTTCTTCAAAACACAAAACTTAACAATGAATAATTATTTTATTCAAGATTAAATTAATTTGTATTTTGAGACGCAGATTTTCTAGTTGAGAAATGCGGGTTCCCGGAGAGCAAAGCCTCCAGTCTTCGAGTTGAGCTTTTCAAAAGCTACGGCAGCACCCTCGCCGGCTTACGTGTAATAATTCATCGTCATTATTTTCTTTTAAAATGTGTTTTTTTTTACCGCAAAATAATTTGTTTCCCTCTTTCATTTTTCAAAAATTAATTTTTTGTTGCTTGCTTTTGTGCTGTAGGCGTTAGGCTACGACATCGACGCGGACGATTACCACAGTGTCGTGCACGGAAGGTTGCCTTACGATCGGATCAAGCCCGATCCTCAACTCCGAAACCTCCTCCGTAGCATCGCACAGAGAAAAATCGTAAGCGCCAAAATCACAAAAAACCATATTTTAATTAAAGAAAAAGAAACTAATTGATTCATTTGAATTTGTTGCAGATATTTACGAATTCGGATCGGAAACACGCGGTGAAGGCGTTGGATCGTCTGGGAGTGAGAGACTGCTTCGAGCAGATCATATGCTTCGAGACGATGAACCCCAACCTGCAGAGTTCGACTCGGCCTGACGAGTTTCCGGTGGTCCTAAAGCCGTCAATGGAGGCCATGGAGATCGCGCTCCGCGTCGCAGAGGTGGATCCTCGTCGTACGGTAAGGCCACGAAGCACGCTATTATTTCTCATTCGGTTGTCAATTTGGAGTTAGTTGTGATTAGTTTAATCGACTTTTAGGCGGGGGAGGTTTGAACTGTGAAGTTGAAAGATTTGATTTTGATTTTGATTTGACGACGCGTTTTGTCTTTTTTCGTGTTGCAGCTGTTTCTGGATGACAACGTCCGTAACGTCGCCGCCGGGAAAGCCGTGGGTCTACACACCGTTTTGGTAATTAACTGATTTTTAAATTTTGTTACTCTTGTAAATATTTGTACATTATTTTGAAAGAGTGTATCATACCAGCGCACAATAGTCATGTGATTGCGCCAGCCACCATTGAAGTGGTTTCTTGTCCGGAATAAAGCGCTAAAGTGGGGTGGGAAAGTAAAAATGATTTTAAATAGTTTTAACTCGAATATTACTTAAAAAAATACATTTGAGTTTTGTGACACATGATATAACATATCGTTTTACCGAGAATAACTTTGATACAGTCAATCAGTCATCGTCCTTATCATGATACGCTGTCGTTACTAAAAATACTTCATTGAATAGAATAAAAATCCACCTAACTTGCAATGCAAGGTTGTGTTAAAATGGTCAATTTGGTACTAATTCACATCATCTTTTGGAATGAAGGTTGGAAAAACCGTGAAAAGCAATGAAGCAGATTACGTGTTAGAGAACGTGAACAACCTGGCACAAGCAGTTTCAGAAGTATGGGTAGGTGGAAAAGATGGTGGTAGTAACAAAAGGATCAGCCGCACCAGAAGCGACATTGAGGTCGATTCCATTCTCACAGCCACAGCTGTTGGAGCTTGACCGAGTTGACTCACCTTTCCACCTTCCAGATGTTATTGCCTGCTGGCTGGCTCGTGTTGGGTTTGGGCTTTGGGGTTTGGGTTGGGCCCACTGTATATGTATATATTTTCCTTAATTATGTCAATATTGCATAATATGTGCATAATATGTTAATATGTATGGGTATGGGTTGTGCATATGGGAGCATATCCTAAAAGTATAAATTTCCAAATCCAAAAAGTGTATCTATGCAATGTACCGATAAATAATAGTGTTATTTTAAGCAAAGAAAGTGATGCTTCCTTGCTTTTGGTATTGAAATCTTTCAATTTTAAAATAAGAATGTTGGTGATTCGATCGTTAATTTTATAAATTTTTTTGATTCCGTTCATATGGTTATATGTAAGCTTTCGTTTAACTTTTCTACTGCCTCAAAAGGAGGGTATCTAGCCGATAGACTCGCAACATCAAACTTGTCATCTTGATTTAAATTAAGTTCTAGAGACATTATATTATTATTGTTAGTGCTTGATGAAAGGTATATTATTATTTGGATAGTGATCCTTGGACAATTTCATATTATATAAATCACGGATTTGGGAATGTTGCTATCACATTATATTATTTGGGTCTATCACATCATATATTGTTGGTTGCTAGAACAACTAAAATAAGTAAAAATTATTGTTGGTTGCTAGGTATAAAAATGATTTTTTTTTTCTTGTTAATTTGTAAAAGGATTATTTTCTATGAAAACATATATAAACTTTGATTTTTGTTCAACCCAATGGGCTTATGTTATCTTTCGTTGAGCCCATGGCCTTTAGAAAAAGAAATTATGTAAGACCAAAAGTTTATTTAAACATGAACTAGGTCCAACAGGACATGCCTAGCACCAACTTAACTTGAATTTTAGCGGGTTGAGTTGGTAAATTAGGCCCATTTACATGTTGAGCTGCCCAACTTAATGAACTCGGGTCAAGTAGCGGAACCAACCCAACTCAACTCGATTTTGCCTAACCCTAATTGTTAGTACTAAATTACTAAACTAAACGTGTATTAAACATGCCAACATGGTCTAGCTCAGTAGAGAATGACATTCACTTGCATATTAGTGATTTTAGAGAGGGATTCGAACTTAGGGGGTTTGCTCACTGCCCTGACCAACTGGCCTTTACCACATCGTCATAAGGATGCCATTTTAAAGTTACTTTTATATGTGAAGCTAATTGAAACAATGGAAATACAAGAATTATATTGAATATGGAGGGAACCCATCAGCTAATTTTTATTTTGATGAATCTATTAATAATATTATTGATGGTGAGGCTGCTATTACATGTTTCTTAATCAGAAACCATTCCGAAAATGCAATTTTAGCTGGCTCATTTCCTATAGAAATGTCTTTAGTCTTGCAAGTTGAGGTGTTAGCTATTCGACAAGCTCTTCATTGGATATAGTTAGATTACAATTTAAAAAGGTGTAAATATAAGGAGATTCAGAAATATTGAGTCAAGCTTTTAAATTGGCTTCTCACGGGTTTGTCAATCTACAACATTCTTATCATTATTCGTGTATATATTTGATTTAGTAATTTTCATGCAGTGATGTTATCTACCTAATAATCTATGGCAATTAATATATATATACAAAACAAAACAGAAAAAACATAAACCCAAATCATGTTTCTGAAATTGCATTTTAATGAAATCAATTACAAGAAACACAAATTATACTCACATAGTCATCATGATCGTAAATACAATTAAAAATACACACAAATCACATATTATATGTCATAAACTTGCTTGCCAGTGAACTTGACCTCAATTGGGTTCACATTCTTCCCAATAGACCTGAAGTTCTGGCCAACCCCTTGGCGCCCTGGGTTCACCTTCTCAGGGTAAACTCCATCCTTTGGGTGCAAATATTGAACCTCCCCATTAGGGAACACCCTGTAAAACTGGTACTTGATCTTGTACTTTGACCTCAGCCTTGTTCCAAGAGCCAAGCACTGCTCTTTCCTCGCCAGTTTCAGCAAATTAGGACCCTCCCTCATAATGGCTGCTCCTCCAGTTGGCATCTCAAAAATCTGCTCCTTTGGAGATTCCCATGTGATCACATAGAACTCTTCTTCCTGGGCTTTCCTCAACAGCCCTCCTGTGCTGCCACCAAAGATTGGTGATGGGGTTGTTGGGTCGAGTTCTGGTGGGGTGAAGCCCACTGGAGCCTCCTTTGGTGGGGCCACAGCTTTCTCTTCTGCTGCTGCATTGATCCTCATGGTTCTTGTGGTGGAGGAGAGCTTGAGTGGCTTTGGGGCCATGAAGGAGGAGGACACTGATTGCTTCCATGGGACAGTGGAGCGCTCAACGCTGGTCCTTGGGGCTGAGGGGGTTGGGGTGAAGAGAGTGGCTTGTGTTGCCATGGCCATTAGGGACACAGAGAGAGAGAGAGAGAGAGAGAGTTGTGGTGGTATAATTTTTGTTTTGGTTTATGGGGTTATGGAGGATTTTGGTTGGGGTAGAGTTTGAAGGATTTGATGTGGGTGGTGAGGATTTGGGTTTGGATAAGGTGATATGGGTTGGACCAATTAGGATCTGTGATTCTGATACGTTGGCTGCCCTACCTGTGCCTCATTTTCATCTCTTTTGTTTCTTCTATGCTTCTTTGCATATCTTATTTCTGGTCAGCTTGTAAAATCCTTTGGGAGAAGCTAAATTGGGATTTCTATTTTGTCCTATGACTTTTCAATTTTTTATTTGGTCTTAAAATGATCCCCCATATTCATATTTTGTGTGAAATGAGTTTATTTGGATGTGTTGTTACATATGTGACATGACCTATGGTAATCAGCGTTGTGTGTTGGTGCACATATAGTTTTGATAAATATACATACGTTATACCATCTAATTCAGTGAAAAATGACATTTATTTGTACACCGGTGGTCTCAAGTTCGAACTCCCATGACATCTTAGTAATATATTGAGAAAGTAATTTAGATTATCGTTTATATTTTAAAAAAAATTTAATTACATATTAGTTCGATTTTGATCAATTATTTGCTCTTGTTTTATTATATTAATAACTTTGTAAGATTTGAACTCAAGAATTTTCTTAATAAAGCAGACTAATGAACGGTTGCTATCTTTCATATTTTGAAAGATGGGAAAACAATTACCCTCCGTTTGGATGAAGTAATTGAAAATTACATAGAATTCTAAAATGAAGGAATTTAGATTTCCATCATTTTAATTTATGGCAATTGAATATTTCAATGTTTGGATTTATGTATGTCAAATTTTGTAAATGGCACCATGGGAATGACACCTATTTTGATGGAAATTAAACTCGGGAATTTGATGCCCCAATTTCCAAGATTTTTTCCTCGTGTCATTTAATAAATTTCCCGCTTAAGTTGCTAAACAAGGGAATTGTCAATTTCTCCTCTTAAATTCCCAACTTTTAGCTAAATTCTGAGTTATTTTCTCTCATCCAAATGAAGGGTTAAGTTTGTTTTTTTGTTCGGATTTCATATTCAATTTAATGAACTTTAAAAAAAAAACTAAGTTATTTAGATTTTGATCATAAGATCCGTCACAAATTTAAAATAAAAATGGGCTTCGGATTTTGACCACCTCTAACTGGGCCAACTCATACCCACTAGGTCACAAGAAGCCATCACAAATTCACAATTCCCCCAAAAGGCTACTATTTTCTCTATTGATATTGCATCTGCCCAAAGAAAAAGCTATGGCACTCGCGCATAATTGTCTTCTTCAGCGACATCATCATCCTTGTTGGTACAAGAAAAATGGTAAGCCATATGGCAAGTCAAGAAGGTTACACGTGGTACATGCAACCAATCAGTGAGTCACAGGAGAGGCTAAAGAGTCGAGACTACAAAATCTTCTTCAATGTTGTGCAATTTACTTTGCAGATTGAGTAAGTTCTCTCTCTCATAATTGCTTGCCTGTTGTTACACTGAATGTAAGCTCGTTCTATGCAAATATGCAGATACTGTTTTGGCAAAAGAAAATGGTGCAGATATAGCTCCTGACTGACAGGCAATGTAGCAGACAAGCATCTTTTCAGGTTTTTTATTCGAACGATTCGTCTTCTCTTCCTTGGCAAATTAATAACAGTTTTTATTGCTCTCATTTTGTGTTCTTTTGTGTTCTGAGAATGACATATAATTCACACATGCACAATACCAATTCATTCATACTACTAAGGTAGTATATACAATCTGCACAACCACTTTGGTAGAAGATTATGATAAAGAAAAAATATGACAGGTACAAAAATCCTATCTGGTACTCTAGTTGCACGACCATTTCACACTAGAATAATTATAACTGCTTCAAAAATATCCATCCATCTAGTAGCATGCAGATCAAAATGTTCATATAGAGACACTGTTGGGAATTCCTCTCCCAGTGAGTCCACCCTCTTTCTTTGTGTCCGAGGTGCTAGGATACAGCAATGTATAAGGCAACTTGACAGGCCCAACTCTGTTCTTGTATTTCTCATTCTTGTTCCTTTTGTCAATTCTCTTTTCAATTTCCATCAGTGTCTCTCCGAATTTCTTAAATGCTGCTCGGGGCTCATCATCCGAAATCCACTCAGGATTATCTGTTTGCCCAAGATAAACCTCATCAGTTGAGTGTCGGGATAGAATCTCTATCAGAGATATACCAAGGAGAGTGTTGAATTGGGATGTAATTGTTTTGAGGAAGGCTAAGTCAGGGTTTGACTCAAGCTCAGCGTATTCATCAGTGCCTGCCTCAGGCATGAAACGGCGGCTTACAGTTGGGCGGTTAGGGAGGAAGCCAGCATAAGGATATTGCCCAAAATTAACAGCAGCATGGAGGGCAGAAGCCACCCATATGATTATGGTACATGATTGGATAAGTTCATCTCTTGTTTGCATCTCAGGCCACCCTGGCTCACCCTTCTTGTCGCCATGGCCTTCATTGCGGAGCTCTGTCCACCATGACTTGAGTTCAGTATCACTTTGGAACTTCTCGTCTGTGTCGTAGTAGAAAGAGCAATATTCAGTAACCCAAGTTTTAATAGCCGACCATATTTCTAGCCCATCAACAGCAAACGGGTAATCTTCAATCACAAGTCTTAAGCCCTGAAGGCCATTTTTGTCTGGAACTGCCATTCCTCTGAAATCAAACAGAAGGTGGAAAGAAATTCAGTTTGATTGAAGTTGAAATCTATTAATTTGAATTCAGGCTTTCTGGCTCACCTCTTGAGCAAGTCAGCAGGTAATGCCTGGTCATTGAATACCCAGTTTTTGTAAATAGCGGATGACATTTCCATGGAGAATTTAGCTGGGAAGACTGTTCTCTCAAGCACCCCGCCAGCATTGATGAGGATGTGCCTTGCTAGGGCATTTATGTTCATCGTGTCCCGGAAGTGGGGTTGCAAGAGCTTATGTATTGGGTGAAGCACGCTCAACTGTCTATTTGTTGCAATCACAAATGGCTCTATTACAGCATGGGTGTTTAACCTGCAAATAAAATTAGAAGCTTGTAAACTAGAACCAAGGTGCTACCTGATGCTACAATACAGCACTTTCTTTGTTAGGCTTCATACCAGTGGCTGATAAGCTGATGATAGCCAGAATCATTTACAGCAACGTAAGCTTTGGCAAGCTGCCACACTGAATCCTCAATGCGTTTACTGCCTTTTGGTGCTGGAGTGAAAACTTTGCTATCAGCACCGTGATGGTCCCCTTGTGGATGTGGTAAGCTTAACTCAATTGCCAAAGGCTTCAATGTCCCATCTTCTTTCAGGAAGAGGAGAGTTCTGGTGGCGTAGGTCTTTGTGTGTGTTGAGTTTATTTGCCTCAGGTATGGCATTAATGCATCATGATGATCTAATATGAATAGCCTGTTCCATTGCATCGCCTGTACAAAAAAGGGCAGAAATGATTACTTAAGTTACATGAATTTAATAAATATTGGATTATGATGGTTTAACCCGCAATGGTAGACTGAAAGAAAGTTGAGCATGATTAGTACTTGTTCAACAGTGAGGCCATCCATGTTCTTTTCTATGTGCTCTTCTCTTATTGAACTGTTCTGATTCCCATATGCATTAGGTTTTAGCTTGCTGGTCGGGGGAAATTCCTGCCGATAGAATTTCAATGATGTATCGAACAACTTAACATAGCTGTATGATTATGATAGTCAAATGAATTAGTGAAACTTGTATCTTACTTGGAGGCGGGCAATGTTAACCGGGCTCACCCCTGCCAACATTTCTCTTGCAAACTCTTCATCTGTCCTCCATGCAGATCTATCCTCTGCAATTATATCATGAAACCTTCGTAGTTTAGTGTATAAACATGTTTAAAAATCTAAGAATTTAGCTTATCTGAAACCAAGTCATAGGGGTAAAGACTTTTACATACTATTAATCACATCAGGCAATGGGAACTTGAGAAATCGCTCGCCATCTGAGCGAACTAGTTCCTTAAACAGCTCCCAAGGGATGCAGTCCCGTATTTTCTTCAGTGTTGGCCCATTTGGTAGCTCGATACATCCGTCGTAGAGATTAAATACATCCTCAAAGGTGTCAAACTCATTGATAGTTTTATCACACAAAGATCTGAGCTCTGGAAGCAATACCTGAGCCAGGGATTTCAGGAAATAGGCAATAAAATCTGAGAACTTAACATGGCTAAACCGCTCATCTCTTGGAACATAGATGTTTAGATTTAGTAGTGCCAGTCTGCTCTCAGAATCGGGCTCTGTTACAAGCATAAAGACAAATTGGTCATTCATTATGAATGTGTTAAGATATATGAGAACCATTCAATCATAAACAGTCGCTGTTCATATTCTATTTATGTTCCTAACCAGTCTTAGTTGGTTTTCGCCCGGTTTTTCCTCTTCTTGGATATGGATACTCCTGCGATCCACCAAGTACAGGGCGTGCATATTCTGGACCGTCGTCTGGACTGCCCAGATCATTGTAGGTAGCATAGTCATACACTCTGTCCCACTCCTTCAGCTTGCGTGATCCACTCCCCCGGAGATTCTTGAGTTCTTCTTCCCTGTAAGGGAGTAATAGCGGAGGTGTTTTTGATGGCAGGTAGGCCTAACACAGAAACATGAAGTTTTCTGTTAGTGCATTCACATAAGTTCCTTACCCCAATTATAGCAAAACGTTGGTGTAAGTCTCATTTCTGCATTTCAATGAAGAAGAGAGCGACCAAATTTGCTGTAACTTTTTGAAATTGTGGAATTATGGCCCCATAGAAAAAGCCATTGAATATAACCACACGCACATCATAAGTTACAATGTTTTTATATACACAGAAGAAAACTCTACAATTAAAGAAATATGAAGCCAATCCAATAATATGCAAGTGCAAATCTAGCTGGAAAAGTAAATTAGAGAATGACTTTTCCACATTAAAAAGTTAATCATATATTGATGTTTCGATTTTTCCAGATAAAGTAAGTTTTAGCTTCCAATAAGTACACTCGAAAGAAACAATCAAAGCACATCTCACCACATGGGTCGGATAGGATATGATGCTAAAACCAATTCATCATGTTATGAAAGAGATCAAAGCCTTGTTTTTTTTAATCAAAGACTGACAAAGCATGCTGCATGAACTTCAACATTTTATAAAAAAAATTAAATTTAAAAAAAAAAAAAAACATAAATGGAGAAATATCTCTCCCAGATACATGTCATCTTATGGAATTTATGTAAATCAAACTGAATTTACCTTGTTGGGGAAAAATATTCGATTATACTTGTAATACCGTGCCGGGTATACCCAGGAATTGCAGACGAAATGGAGTCGACCGTGCTCCGGAACGTTTTCTAATGTGATTGTCTTGAGGTAGAATTGGCTGTGGTGATGGTTTTTAACCAGCAAAGCTTCAGGAACTCCCATGGAGTTTTCCCAGTCCATGGAAATGGTGAAAGTAGTTTCTCCCGCCGTCGCTGATGTAATGGTTGTAACCCATTTCTCCAGGTATGCTGTCTTTCCAAGCCTCCCTCTTGATATCCACCCATTTTCTGCAAATAATCAATAAACATTTTTTGACCTTTGTCAAAATTGAAGTCATGGGTTGTTGCAAAAACTTGAACAAAAGAAGTTCAGCAAATGTTAGAGAAGCTGACCTGCAGGTTCAGGCTGGCTTTTACTGATGAGTTGCATGGAAACACCTTTGCCCAAGAGCTCAAAGATTCTATCGGTGAATGAGGCTCTGATATCAGTGAAGTCCATTACATTCTTCTTCATCAACACCACTTCTCCTCTGATTTTCCTGCTCCCTCCACTCACCACCATGTTGTTATTATTTGACTTCTCTTTGTTCTTCATACAAAATGCTTCCATCACTTTCCCCATGAGAGAGCTCTCAGCAGTTGAAGAAGCTCTGCAACTACAAATTGAGATACCCAATGCTCAACATGAATATTAATGGTATATATAACGCCAAATTTGAGGAAGATGATGAGAATGTGAGCAAATTTTTTGTATTGGTGCTCTCTGCTTTCATTGTGTTTCTAATGGTTGTTAATAATTCCCTGCATTTTTGACTTGGAAGTGACAACTAATAGTGGGGTCCTGATGGAATTTTCAAACTTTATCTCTTTATTAATAGATAATCAAAGAACAAGATTCGATCTTGGCAAACCCAATTCGCTATAATTTTTTTTTTTAATCAGTACATATAATTGTAAACGTATTTTATTTTTGTTTCTTTGGTAATACAATATATGCATGTTGGTATATTTAATGTATTTTCTTTTTGGTCAGAATATATTTAATGAACTTTGTTCCTCGTGTGAATTATTTTAGTTCACATTAACATTCACACTAACCGTTGATTTAGGTCTGACATGTCCCGTTGGACTTGCAAAAACTATAATTATTTTTTTCTTTCTTTGTTTGATGATGCCCTGTCGATCGATGGATGCTTCCTAGGGGTCTTGTACTGCGGTCTACATTATATACTAATTAAATTTATTATTCTTCAAAAGGGTTGTTAATTTTTCGATTTAATGATATTATATGAGATGTGGGCTATCGTCAAATATTTAGATATTGATATGAGGAGGCGTGTAATAACTCGAACTCCCTCGTTATAATTCCTCATTAGAGTCTCTCCGGCTCATATGGGCGATCCTATAATCAACTATGTGGTCAGTTTAGGCATTCTGAAATTGCAAAGACACAGATATAGGGATTGTTGTGTCTTTAAAAAATGTTGTACCTTTTTTATTTTTTTTGACACATATATATTGAATTTAGAAACAAGTGGCAAGTGAGGATCAATTGTACCAGTTAAATCACGTGGAGTTAAAACATGCCTGTCTTTTGGTTGAGCAGTAAAAGTAATAATCATCTATCAACTCAGATACAGAAGTTACCAAAATGTAATGTTATGCTTGAAATTCATCATGTCTGGTCCCATGATATGTTAATTAGGTGCGACCCCACAAAAGGGCAATGGCCACTTTTTTTTTTTTTTTTTTTTTTTTTAATTTTATCTCTCTCTCTCTCTTTTGGCTACTGTTGGCCAAAATGGCCACTTCTTCTCGTGCCTAGTCCACTTTCATTTTAGTGTAACACTTCATCATTGAACGGAGCAGAGATTTTCATACTTACAAATTGAGCGAATTTGTGGATTTTCATAATCAAGCGGCCTAATTTCTGTCTTTAAAAGGTTCTCATGTTGCATTTCCTTTTTTAGTCATTCAAAAAAAAAAATCAATCAATCTTTGAAAATCAAAAAAATTATTTTCTTGACAATCAAGCGTAATTTGCTGAGTGATTATTCTCCTTAAATCAAGCATAGACATATCAATTATCAGTCTTTGACTTATGTGCTTATAATTTCACAACTCATCCTTTTTTCATTTTAGAAATTAAAAAATACTTCGATATTATGGTACATCTTGTACATATGTTCATACGGTTTCGTGCACTTTTTATGAAGACACTACATGAATAGAATTCAATAATTTTTGGCTGAAGTTTAGGGAGTTTTTTCATTATCAAGATTTATTTTGATAACTTGTTATATAATTTTGAATGAACTGTTTATCCTTCTACCTACCAGTTGTTTTGTCGATAATGTAAGCAATAATATATATAATTATATATTATGAACTTTATTAACCAATTTTCATCTTGTCAATGTAATTGACCAAATATTTAAAATAAATTTACATAGTCAAAATGTAACGTATATACCAAATGTGACTATGAAGTTAGCAAATGTGATTATTGTCAACAACAATAACTTGCCTCCATGGAGTTGTTTTGTTCCCTCCTTTTCTTGTTGGCCATGGAAGGAAAGAATCAAATGCAAAGTAACCAAAATGAAGAAACCTGAAAACCAATCAAATTTTGCCCCTCATCTCCTCCGACCGAAAGAGAAAGCACCGGCCTCACCCTCACCTCACCACATGCCCCTCAAAGGAAGGGAAAAAATGAGAAAAAGAAAAGAGAGAAAATTTTCTCTTTGGAATTTAACATATTCCCTAGAATGCTATGATCACTGAGCTCATATTAAGCATCATAAACCAACATTACATGAGTATTTATTTAATATTGCGCCATTAACATTAATAATATGCTTGCCTAATTCTCTTGATCATTGTTGTCCCCACTTTGTAGTTATCCTTTTATCGCTTTTGTCTCAAACAAAAACTTGGTATTGTTATCAATCGTCACTCTTATGATGAAACAATTTTAGGTCGATGACAACGTTTTACTTATGTTTGAAGAGCTGACAAGATGTGCATTGAAGAAAGTCACACTACCACCACCTTACCATAATGAGATTAAAGTATCGAACTAATCATAAATATGTATCGTCTTTACATTCACGTGGGCGAAACGTAACATTGCAAAATAGATGAAAGTAGGTAGGGCTGAACAACGCGCACAAATTTTTTTATAAAGGAGAATTCTATTGATATGTCTCTATGAGCATCTAACACAAAACAAATTGGGAAATAGGTAGAGATGCTCTCAATAATATTTCAACAATTAGGCAAAAACATTAATTCCCTAACTAATAAAATAGACACTCTGATGAACAATCCCAAAGTTAAATGGGCTGTGCTAGGCCTTTGTAGTACAAAGCACACACTAAGTTGAGGCCTGCAAAGAAGTAGGCTTGCCAAAGATTAGGCCTGAACATCATATTTGCTTGACCCATACAGAAAGAAAGAACAACAATTCGATTTGGTACCTTTGTTAATCTTAAAATAATCGCTATAAAACAAAACCAAAAAAGAAAAGAAGAAACACTTATCACGTGGATCCAAATATTCATAATAAATTACTCATCTCCTTTTGATTTGTTGACCAAAAGAAATGTGGAACTTGACTTGTAAGCTGACCTTATTTTTTGATTTGAGTTTATGCATAATTTATGTCATCACATCACAACCTAACAACTGGATTATTTTAAGTCAAAGATACATGAAGATTATAAATTATGTAGCATACCATAGGGACTGCAATTTTGTTATTGCCCTAAATCTCTCTCTATCTGACCTCTCTCTTTCTATAACACCATTTCTTTGACCTTTCTTTAAGCTTCACCTACAGAATGACCAATAAAAGAATACCAAAGCCTGATTTATTCACTGGTTTTTAAACTGTATCGGATGTTGCCTTACAACCCAAATAGAAAAGAAATTTATATGAAAAATTATTGTATGATACTGGAATACGGAATATACCAATTAATAGCATAAAAAATTAATTAACATATGCGTGCACGACTAGCATGATATGATTAACATGTTAGAAGAAGGAACAACATAAATAGCTATATGTATGTAGCATATAACAAAATGGGATATTCCCATGGACGAGCATCTTTATCCCTTGCTTCTAAAGCTACAAAGTGCCTAAGCGTACACGCAATGCTTGTCCTTTATACAAGACCATCTGCGATATGATGCCACTCAATTCACAAAACTAAATCCATATCGATCACAAAAATTGACTACTTCTTTTCTGGTTTTTTTTTTTTTTTTTAATATAGACTTTTCGTATTAAGAGGGACGATAATATACTGAATTCACACACACTATACGAATGCTAGAGCTCGAATCGTGGACCTTTCTGTGAACCATGAACCTTCGTAGTTTTTTTTATTTTATAATAAGAAACAGTTGGCCATTCAGTTGTTTTAACTTTCAAGTCATAAATAACAAATGCAATGACTTTCTAAATCATGGTACAATTCTTTTTTAGCAAAAAAAGAAGAAAAGGAGAGTATAAATTTATTTCCTTAAAAAAAAAATTAGCCAAAAAAAAAAACATGGTAGATTGTGTGGCTCTAAAAATGGGTGAAATGACCTTTCAGTAAGTTGGTTCTCACCTTCACTGAAAGGCACGGCAAATAAGGTTATAGCTATAAATAAACAAACAAAATAGGCAATTGCAACATAATTATGGAATGTTTTTATTGAGTCATATTATCATAGAATGGAAACAGCCAACCATCTTTTTATTATTTCTTTTGCCTTTTGGCTTGAAATGGCTAATATACAAGTAATTTGTAAACGTATGCATATCTTGATATTCTCTTGTGACATTTATTTATGTCACTCCGACCTTGCTACAGAAGTACTTTGACAGTCTTTGACTGTTGGAAATAATTTATGGTGGAATATTACAAAATAAAACAAAGATTAAGAGAGAAATGATACATCATGTATTAATCTGTAGTTTAAGATATAGAGAAAATTAGAGAGAAAATTACAAATCGTAAGCACTACGTGCTTAGTTAAATTAGTTAAATTTCATAGAGACAGCCCAGCGGCCCACTACTAGCAATGCCGATATTTTCTCGAACTTAACCACCTACAAAGCCAATTAGGTGTGAAGTTATATCACAAAAGGCATCGGTGATATTAGTATTTGAACCATTCATTATATGTTGTATTTTATCTAGTCAAGTTTTTGATGTGAGATTTTATATTCTTCAACACAATTGAGATTAGAGAGTTCAAATTAAAAATGAATAGTGAACTAGAAGTTTAAAAGAACAAAAGAAAAGGATGAAAAAGAAAGTTTTAGGGTAACTATTATGAAATAAACTAGCATATATCTAAGTTATAAAAAAAAAAAAAAATTATTAATTTTCAAAGTCGATGTTGCTAATAAAGGATACAAAATCATTCTAGTGACACTAAAAGATCACATCATAAAATAAGCTTTTGTTGATGTTGTTGAAAGATCATTGTAATGTAGGGATGTCATTACTAACTAAAAGTCAAGTTAAATTCTACGATGTTTTCTATTTAAACCCCACACTTCTCTTTGTTCACCCCAATACTTAAATCATTAAGCTGTAAGTTTTATTATTGTGTAAAAAGACAAAAAAGGTCATCTAACTTAATAATTAACCTTAGTACATCTATACACACACCCCACCACTTTTCATATTAAGTTTTAGAAAAATACAAACTCCTCTACATCATATTGCCAGATTACTCTGACGTAGAACATTGACGAGTCTACCTCTTTAAATCTGCGTGGGAGTTGATGGAAAAACTTGTTGATTGCTTGGTTGTAATGATCTTATTCTCAACCCTTTGTTAATTGCTTTTTTTTTTCCCCCTCTTGGCTGTTGATTGCTTGTGATGGAATGGGTGGAGGTATTTGCTATTGCATTTGTCCTTACCATTCTGTTTTAATTATCACATTTAATTGGAATGTAAAAACAAAATAATCAGAAAACCAATTAGGCCCAAGATAGAATTGAAAGGCATATGAGATATTGCAACTAAACAAGATTAAAAATTGTTGGTGATTTGTTTCGCAAGAAGAAATTAGAAAACCCATCAAAACCTTGCCTTATCGCATATAGATTTTAATAGGTAAAGAAACAGCCCCATGTATTCTTCAAATTTCATTCCTTTTTTCCACCTCCACCTTATTATCCCGTACCTTCCCCAACCACAACCTCCTTCCAACTTTTACAGTTCTTGGAGAGAGGTAAAAATGTTCTCTCTATAAAGTACTAAATTTCAGGTTTGGGGTTCCATTTGTGTGTTTTTTCTGTTGGGAACAAAGAAATTTGTGGGGTTTAAATAGAAAATCTCTTTTATTTCTTATTTTTTCAACTTGGGGTGTATTTAAGGGTAGTTTGGGAAGATAGTGGGGTTTACTTAGAAATTGTGAAAATTTAAATTAAAAGTTGGGGTGAACTTAGAACATGGGGTGAACTAAGAGAAGTGTGGGGTTTAAATAGAAAATCTCAATTCTACACGCTTATTTTAGTTGGATTGAAATACTTAAAAAACTAATTTGAATATATGAAGTGATACGGGTGCATTCCCTAAATTAGTTAACAAAGAGAAGGCAAAAGAAATAAACTTTTCTTCACCAATTTGAAGGATACATCCTTATTAATTAGCAAACTTAAGAAGAAAAAGAAACTTTTTTGCTAATGAAGAAAACAAAAAGGAAAGTAATAAGTTGTATATATTATTGTCGTTGATGAAAAATAAATATAAAAAAAGCTTTAGTTATACATTATGCACAAACCAAATAACACGCGCACATTTTGGTCTCTGTGGTGGAGCAGGAGGAGACTCATATATGAAATAAGATATAAAAGCTCCACTTCACGCAAACTTCTGGGGATGTTTGGTTTCTCCATCTCTCTCTATTTTTGGGTCCTTTAGATCTGAAATTTTGATTCAGCTGTTTGATCCAGTTTCAGACTTTCAAGCACTGGGTTCACTCCAATCTCTTATTCTCTTACAACCCTTTTTTATTTTTGGTAAAATAAAAAAAGGAAGATTAACATATATGAAAATTTCACGCTCTTCATGAATAAAAGAGGGAGCTTTTGATTGTGGCATGTGAGCCTCCTCTAATGGGGTCCCGTAAAGGAGCAAATTCTTCTTCTTCGTCATCACCTTCGTCCTCTCAGCGCACGGAAATTTCGATCTCAGGCAAGTTATTCAATTTCTCTAATTTTCTCATTCATTATGCTTTTTTGTTCTATGCTGGAATTTCTGAATCTGTAATTGCAGAACCCAGAATTCGTTTTAAGTCTGAAGTTCATGTTTATTGATTTTTTGAGTTTTCATTCATTCAAAACTTAAATGAATTGAAGTTAGGTCTCAAAGTTTTCGGAGGAAAGCTGAATTTTTGGTTTATTAATGGAGGTGGGGGTTAGGTGATAGAAGAATTCATTTAGTGGTTTTCATATAGAACAATGAAGTAGAACATTATAGGCCAATAGGGCCTCAATCAAACACTTCTATTAGGCGAATCGGATATGAACTATGTAGATTAATTTCCTAAGCTGTGCAGGTACTGGATTCAAAACAATGAGAATGCTTTTGATGCTTATTACGAATTGGGTTGGGTATTTCTCGTTTTCTTGTGCAGTCATGCTTGACAGACTGCAATTCTATTGGTTCAGGACTTAACGGATTTTGAGAGTGTGTTTAGTTTAGTAGGACGATGAAAACATAAGATACAAATGTTCGTTTTAGTTTAGGTAAGCGAAATTGTTTGGTACATGTTTTTCTGTGTCATCTTTCCGTTAAAAAGCTTCCATCTTGGGGATATAGACATGGTCATTCAACTTGTATACTTGCACCACTTGTTAATGTTACAGTTGCTATCTCTCTTTCTCATAAATTTTGAAACTTTCTTTTTATAGAGAACATAGAATTTCATTCTGAAAAATACTATTTTGCCCGCGCCCCCTCCCTTTTTTCTTTGTGCACGCTTTGTCAAAAAAGCTTCAATATTATCTGAGATTAGTAGCAAATAAGATTAGAAAGAAAAAGGAATAAACTCTCCATCGTCACTCTCTAAAGGAAGCTGAAAGGTCCTTTCCGTCTTAAATACTTTTGCTGATTAAATTGCATATTGTTTCAGGGCTCAGTGAGAAGCATCAAGAGGAACTAGAAAACTTGACACTAACAACACAACCCTTCAGAACATTGAAGTTTTTCATTTTGGCTGTAGTTCAATATGTGAAGCGTTCAATATCATATCTGTTGGCAAAAGGTGGTTGGCTTGTGCTTTTGAGTACTGTCGTAGCGTCACTTGGAGTTCTTCTATTGACCATTGATGGCCCTCATGAGAAGGTATTTTTATGTGTAGATTATATTAGTGATATCATATTTGATAAGATGCTATTTCTTAAGATGGACCCCAAAGATATTTGTGGCTGAAATTATGTTCATTTCTTTTAGGGTTGCTTATGTAAGGGTAATCATATTGCTTCCTAAAAGGATGCGAATCTAGGGTTAACCGTTAACTAAACCCTTTCTTACTTGAAGGATACTTATTTTTATGAACCAACATCAAATCTCTACCTCCATTTTTGTTAACTAAATGATTTTTAAACTTTTTATTCGTTGTGTCACTTCACAAAACTGACGCTTAATTTATTTTTTAAAAGTATTCAAATATTTTTAAAACATTTAAAAGCTGTGAAAAATCTTAAAGCTCATTACTTTGTGTGGTGAGGATGTTAATGCCCAGGCACATTTTATTCATAGCCTTCTGATGGTTAACCGTGATGTTTCTTACTGGTGTTGGCATTTAATCTTATTTGTTTTGTTTAAATGCTAAAAGTTGATGGAATGATTCTGCAGCATGTTGAGGAACTTCTCAAATATTTCCAGTTCGGGCTATGGTGGGTGGCACTTGGAGTTGCATCATCAATTGGTCTTGGTAAGCAATATGAAAATTATGAATCATTGTTTTTGTATAAGGCTTTCTGATGGTGCAAGTAATTAAAATGGAAAAAGTATGGAACAAGAAAGAGCATCTCTTCTGTATCTGTTTTTAAATACTCAGCAACATCTTTCCTTGTATACATTGATTTAACCTCCCTGATATAGAACGGAAGCATAATATTGTCTTCTTTTGCTTATTTTTCCTTCAGGATCTGGTTTGCACACGTTTGTCCTATATCTGGGTCCTCATATTGCCTTCTTTACTTTAAAGGCGATGCAGTGTGGTCGAGTTGATTTAAAAAGTGCTCCCTATGATACAATACAGCTAAAAAGAGGTCCTTCATGGCTTGGGAAAAACTGCTCTGAATTTGGGCCCCCATTGTTTCCATCATTACATGGTTTGCGGGTTCCACTTAGCAGCATATTACCTCAGGTCCAGCTAGAGGCTGTTTTATGGGGTGTTGGGACTGCAATTGGAGAGCTTCCTCCATATTTTATCTCAAGAGCAGGTAAGCAGAACAAGTTGTAGGTTGATAAACTGTCCTACAACCAAGATTTTTGTGCTAAGGTTTTTTTTAATGAAAACTGGATGAAGATCCATTTTGCATGTACAAGGATGTCATACAGGCAAAATGGACTAAAGGGATGGAGGACACTATTCATCCAATGATCTATGTGATTTATGCATCTAATTCTGGTCTGCTTTTGGTTTACCGCTTCATGTAGCAAGCTTATCTGGCAACAAAGTGGATGGCATGGAAGAATTGGATGTGCCCTCAGATGAAGGAACAGGATTCATAGCTACTCATCTAAACCGAGTCAAACACTGGCTTCTATCACACTCACAACAGTTGAACTTCTTTACGATCTTAGTGCTTGCTTCGGTTAGTTTGAACATCTTTCTTCTTCATTACTAGAGTGGCTTTCATAAAATATACCTTTTTGTTTCATCGGAGTGACCTTTTATTCTTTGCCATATGATTTCTTTTGTTTCCTCTTCATTACAGATAATTGGTGTTTCTTCTGTAATATTACACAAATATTCATGTGTGTGTGTCATGTTGTATGCTAACAGATTAATGAGATATGGATTTCTATTACCATCCAGTAGTTGCATGAATCATCGTTTCTCTTCTAAATCTAACTTTTAATTAAAGTTGGTGCTCAAGTATATTTGTACTGTTTAAATTCTAGTTTGATCTTGGAATGCAACAACTGTTATGCTTATCTCAAAATTGCGTACAGTACTATTTTCATTGTAACCTGCCAGTTAACGTGGATACTTTTCAGGTGCCAAATCCTCTTTTTGACCTGGCTGGCATTATGTGTGGACAATTTGGTATTCCATTCTGGAAATTTTTCCTTGCAACAGTGATTGGAAAGGCAATTATTAAAACTCATTTACAGGTTTGTTAAGTTCCTTTTCTTACACAGTTTTGACCATGTTTTGGTTCCATTTATGCGAAGTTGTTCTTAGACCTCTTACTTCAAATAAGATATTTTGATTATATTTTTTGTTTTGGCTTGTCCAAATGTTCCCTATTTGCTTCTGATTCATGGTTTTTGTTTGTTTATTTTCTTTTTATGCAGACGGTCTTCATCATCTCAGTTTGCAACAATCAACTTCTTAATTGGATAGAGAATGAATTGATTTGGGTTTTCAGTCTCATTCCTGGTTTTGCTGCTGTCCTGCCTAACCTCATTGCCAAAATTGATGCGGCAAAAGAAAAATATCTCACAGCTTCTTCTGTATCCTCAAATATCAAGGTAACTCAACTGTTGATAAGGCATCCTTGTTGTAAATGGACTTTTAACTTCTTATGGTGTTGATTGATATCAGGTGCTGGATTTATTTCAATTTGTCTAATTTAAAATCCTTACCAGGTGAAAACGTGGGATTTCTCTTTTGCATCAATATGGAACACTCTGGTCTGGCTTATGCTATTCAACTTCTTTGTCAAGATTGTGAATGCAACTGCTCAGAGGTATCTGAAGAAACAGCAGGAAAAGGAGCTTGCTTTGTTGACAAAGAAGTCGTAAAGCATCACACAGCTGCATGATGTTTTCCCATGTCCCTTAAAATGGCGGTACTGCTCTTCTCTCTTTTTCCTTTTAGAACATCACACAGTCGCATGATGTTCCACCATGTCCCTTAAAACGGCTGTACTGCTCTTCTTTCTTTTCCCTTTTTCTTTTGTTCTTTTATCCTACTCCGTTTTTCTGAAGTAGAAGCAATAGAAATTCCTAGACACTGCTGTTTCGGAAGTCATCATTGGTCTCTTCCCAAAATGCTCCGTGCATGTCCTTGTTAGAAGAAGCTTGTATAGGATGATGAATCTAATGGAGCACTGTAGAAGTTGCAGGTTTATTATGTGTAATTTTGGGGGGAGGCATTACTTGGGTGGGTTTTTTCACCCCATTGTCAACTAATGTTGAAATTTAGAAATTGGAAATCTTACTATTCTTTGCAATGCAAGACAAGGTTACATCTTGGAGATTCTATACATTTCAGTCTTTCATATTCTTTAAATATAAAAATAACTTACTTCACCCCATTTCTTCCACAATAATCCCTGTTGAATCCACTACAAAAAACATAAGTCCAAACTCAAAATGGCACCACATCAGCTAGATCATATAAATTTGGATAAGTTACACCTTCATATATGAAAGCATCACTTTTTAAGTTAGAGATATAATTGCTTGAACTATAATATTAATGAACAAAGCCTATATAAAATAAAATAAAATTTCCAAGTAGTAAATTATGAGAAGCAGTCCAGTCAGCATTGGTATTGAAGTTTGTGTTCACGTTCCCAAGATCATGGTTTGATTCTCATCTTTAGCCCTTCTACTCGATTCCTTAGCCAACAAGTAGATTAAAATACAACCCACAGCACAGGTGTAACACCCATATCACATAATCTATTTCTATTGCACTTGGCCATGAATATTAAATTGGGTTCTTTAAATAATCATAATGTTCTTTGGAGAGAGAGAGAGAGAGAGAGAGAGAGGGTTTGGTGATAATTTTGTCTGAGGAAGCACCAAATATTAAACCTGTAGGCTGTGGGAGATCCAATGTATTATTCTCCTGGACAGCATAACCAAGTCCATCCATGTGTAGGAAATAATTTCTTATTCTTAATATGCATAATTTTATTTTATTTTTTATTTTTATTTTTTATTTTTTTTGGGGTTAAGGGGAAGTGGGCAAACGAATGAATGAAATCTTAGAACATGGATTTGACCAGATTTTTGGGGTTGATTGAAGAGAGAGGAGTAATTTATTAGATTTCCCTAATTTTTTAATCAAGGCCTATTGACAATGCGTATATACAACTATTATTGGTTTATTTATTATTTGTTTAAGGTTTCCAAAGTTGAACAAACTATGCGGGGATGATTCTTTTTGTTTTTAAAAATATTATAATTGTATCTTTGTTTGAATTATACAAAAATAGACACTCAACTAGTCATCTAACCATTTTCATGCCTTCATTCTTTTCTCAATTCTCGACTGCATGGATAAAGTATTAAATAACTTCATTTTTTTAAATATATTTTTTTTAAAGCGACAAGACAAACTTCACATTTCACCTTCCCATCAAGAGTATGTTGTTTTTTCAAGTTTTATCTCTTTTTTAATTTTGAGTTTGTAATTTTAGTTGAAATGCTTATGTCAGAAATTCTTCAAAAATACGTGATAGTTAGTGGAAGAGCATCAGATTGTCGTAATTTTGATGTTAAACCGCTCTGTTATTATAGTGGTCCTTTTATAGCTAGTTTGTATTGGCCTTTGTGACTAGTGGTTTTGTTAATTGAATTATGAATGCAATCTTAGAATTTCTATAAAAATAAAAATAAAAAGAATTCTATTAGTTAACATTTGTGATAATTCAAACTTTAAAGACGTATGAGTTTCTTTAGACCCATTATAACGACCCTATCTATCAACCGTGAAGGTTAATTAATTTCATACAAAAGTTAAGTTTAAGAATTTGACTACGTGGCTGTGAATTGACAACAAGTATGAAATCAAAGTACTAACAATAAAAAAAGAAGTGCCAAAAACTTTCTAATAAAATTTTCCACCTTGAAGAAGTTACGGAAAACCCTCTGAGAAATTAACAACATTTTCCAGCAAAAAAATACAAATAAAAATGAAGTGACCTGGCCGACCAAGGGTCACATCAGAGTACTCTCTCAGTCACATGCCCTACTACTTGGGTTAGTGACTGAATGCTGAAACGACGTCGCTGTCACCGTAAACCCCGCAAATAGAAAGAAGGAAGCGGGTGGCAGTGGGGCCACAAGTGCATGGTGGGGCGGCGTTACATTAAATGTGGCCATTTTCCTTGTTGACGACGCAATTTTATTATTTATTTTCGTAAAATATCTAATGGCAATTAAGCTTAATATTATGCATTAACAACACGAAATGAGACATAGGTTTGTCGGACGAGGCTGACATGACTGCTGACATGGCTATTGGGCGGGACCCGTATCCGCGATTTTTCTTGTTTATTACCTTAATTTTTGTAACATTGCTGTCTCCGTACAAATACATGATATACATCTACACTATTTGCACATTTCTTTGTCCAATGCATTTTCTTTTTGCAGTTTTTCCGGGTCCCACCCATGACCCCACCTCTCTTTCCTTTCATTTCTGTGGCGGGAAAGCAAACAGATGGTGGAGGAGGAGGGATGTATTTTTCATGTAGATTATGAGTCAAGATTTCAATCCCTTCCCTTCTCAGCAATGAAAGAATTGAGTTTGAAATTCTTTATTTTAATCCCCCTCTTATCCCTTTGCTGCCAAAAATAAATAAATAAATATATTTTATATTAAAAAAATGTATTAGTATTTGTAAAGTCGAAAGTTTAATTATATTCCTTGGTCCAACCATTGACTTTGGGGATGCAAGCAATCCTTGTAGGTATAATCTAATCTAAGTTTGAATAAAGAAACCCTAGCTAGTAGGGTTGGGTTGGGTCCCATTGATATTTTATCAGTATTTCGGGTCAAAGATGAAGCATTCATTCCAAGTTTCCAACCCGAATTAATATATTTTATCAGTATTTTGTTTCAGTGAACAATCAGTAACTAGGGTAGGGATGATCAAGGTTCCAATCTTACCCCTTTACCAAACGTGTTTGTATTAAATGTCGACAAGATTGTTGCTTTTGGTTTATGTGCATATGAAAGGACCAAATGGACCCCAATAACAACAAACACCAATGGAGAGATGGGAGGGAGATGGAGGGAACCGGTTGCAAATTTTGAAATGTGTTGGAATGGAACCCACCATTTCCTATGTCTGCAACTGCAACTAACCCAATGAGCATGCTGCATACTCCATGCCCCTATGATTAATGTGGTGAAAGTTGGGGTGTAAAAGCCTAAAAGGTGTGAAGATGAAAACAATAGAAACCCTGTGATGACATTTTGTTAACATGTAGGTTCATTGGTCGGGGAATGCTTACAAGTTACAACCGTAACTTTATATTTTCCCCTTTCATATTCTTTATTGTCCTTCTCAATATACAAGGTTGTTTGATAATTGAATACAAGATCATTTTCGATGTCATTTGTCAAGGATCATTAATGCAAAAGAACAAAGTCAGCGAAAATGTTCCATTGAATTAAAAATGTGATAGTTTAATATTTGATGAAAGCCCTAGATTCGTCTATTTAGTTGATTATAATTAGACGCCTAAATGATTTTTGATTTGGTTGAGATGACTTTTAAAAATTGGTTTAAGAAAATAGACGATTATGATTGTAAAACCACATTGTAGGATGAGGGTTTAGTGTACCTACCATTACCATACCCCCCTCAATAGTAGTTTAATGTACATTAATTCTCTGAGATCAAATGAAGTCAAATGTCATTAATGTAATGATATAATCAATGTACCTAGAACTTGTTTCATAAATTTATGAGATTATTATAATCTAGAACATCGATTGAACCAATTGAACTTGAGAGAAACCTTCTGGTATAAAAGGAGAAGAATTTGAAACCACTTGCTACTAGTTGGTAGAGAATTCTATACACTCTTGAGTTAGATAATGTGATCTGCATGTGTTTCTTAGGCATCTTATGAAGAGGCTGAGGTATAGCTAGAAGTAGATAGAACAAGATCGAATCCAAGCCAAGTTCAATCCCAGAGAGAAATTTTGATATTTGAAGATTTCTACTTTCACCCCATGGATTTTCTGTTTCTAAGATTTCATCATGAATCCGGTTTGTCTAGCAAAATCAGATATTCATTTCAGTCATTCATAAACGATGTGATCTTGATCATGAGTTGTGCTGGTGGTGGTTGAGGAAGAAGACACAAGAAGTCAACTTTCTCCCATAACTCAGACGAAATGGCGGCAAGGGGCTTCTGGTTGGTGGTTGTGGGTGTTGTGTTGCTCGTGTTTGAGGACAAAGATTGAGTTCGACAAATAATTAATTCCCTATCCCTATTTACGTAGTTCTTAGTTATATACTTAGAGAAATTATTGTGTAAGTCGTACATACTGAGGCACCACCACCACACTAAATAGAGTTTTTATAAGTTGACACGTAGAATTTAAATATGTAGAAAAACAGTTCAAGTAAAAAAAGAAGTAGACTGGGCAAAAACAAAAGAAAAACAATTTATTGATCACCAAACTACCCTATGTAAAAGCAGAGGTAATAAAATTGATTAACAATCTCTACATATTTGGGTTGGGGATTTGAAACACAACCCTAATACCCAAGAAGAAATCTATAATAAATCAGACACCATATGGTACGACATTTTAAGCTGTTAATAAATTTGAACACACTTTAGTAAATGTTGATAGTCAGTTAGAGCAGTGTGTTTGTCCCTTTAAACACAAGTTCGAATCTCTTCTCCTTAGATTAGTGTAGTAAACTATCGACTTGTCAACTAAAAAAATTAAACATTTTGTAAAAAAAAAAAAATATGTATATATATTGAAAATGTTTTATATATGTTTATTTGAGTATTAGAGAATCTTTAATCACCCCCACATTGGCGTCACTCTCATAACTACTCTTTTTTTTTTTTTCCTTCATATATATAATATTAATTTTCAGGTAGTTTGACATATTGACTAAATATTAATTAGGGATTCCATGAGTCTTTTAACAGAATATTACGTCAACACCTTTTAAAAGTTGCTTATCTATATCCATTTCAAACTTGTCATCTTACTTTGAACCTTCTAATGACTTTTATAATAGGCTTTCTTGTTCAAATTCTGTGAACACAAAATAAGTAAGGGAATTTCATTTAATAAATAACTTTAATTAAAGGATAATTAACAAGTAATTTGAAGATTATACGAGAAATTCTTGAATCCGGCAAGTGGATGACGTTATTTGTTCGGCCACAAAGACAAACAAGGGGACCCTCTACATTAGAACTAAATAATGTGGTCACTCTCGTTTGTGTGTAGTTGGACGGGTGACGTTGTCCAACTATCTATTCCAAGAATTTTTCCAGCATTACACTATACATACTTTTATATATTTGAAGTGGGGTCAGTACGGTGTGTGATTACCTAATTTTGGGTGTGATAACGTAATCTGTTTTTGAAATTTTAAAATTCAGGCTTTTAGACTTTCCTCTGTAGGTCACTTACTTTCTCTCTCTCTCTCTCTCTCTCTCTCTCTCTCTCGAGGGCAATCAAGTGCAAAGATGAAATGTTGAAATATTCTTACAAGTCTCCTTATTCCATCACGTTGAGCATGGGATTGGGAGATACAGATGTATGAATGTATAAGATCCCTTTCTTTAATCTTTTTGGATGAAGATGGGGTACAACTACAAAAAAGAATCCACCCCCAAATCTTCTCAGTTTTTTTCTTTAATTGGTCCCACACAATTATGGAATACCTAAACTCACTTAACATCCCAAACACCAAAAAGAAAATATATATTAAATACAATTTTATTTATTGATAGTATAATTATTTCCAAAAGCAAAGGCCAAAGAGCAAAGGGTGTCACCAAGTGTTAAATTTTCTGCCTTTTGTGGTTCCCTTTGTCCTGATAAAAGAGTATAAAGCATGTGCATGGATGGACCAAGTGTGAGATGAGTTGGTTGGCGTTACCCCTTTTCCCCAAATGAAAATGAGAACATAAAAAGAGATGTGAACACGTGTGTATATGTGACTAAGTTTTTTTATTATAAATAAAATATATACAAACGATAATCTAATCTAACGAGAAAATGAATTTCTAATCAAGACCATTTTTCACTAAACTTAACACGGTCTCTGGATGATACTAAATTACAAAGATATTTGTTTAATCTCATCACCAAAATAAATTTAGGGATAGGCCTAAAAAGATAAAGCTCCAATATCTCTACAAAAAATGGACATCATCCACGTGTAAGATACTGACAATAAAAGAGGCGCGCCCTTTTTCAACAACCAACTCCTGTCAAAAGACTAGTGGGTGCCATTAACTATTTGGCAAATCAAGAAATTATATATAAAAAGGCCACAATGAGTGGGGAGTGACTTTGGGGCCCCACCCACCATTGTCCATTTGTATGAAATCAAAACACTTTTAAGTCTGAAAATGGAGAGTGTACAATTCGAACTTCCTCAGGCTCCTATTTAGACACCTCACCCTTCACCCTCACCCCACATCACACGTCTCTACAATTATCTATTAAGTCTTTTCTACTCTGTCCAAAAAAAGTCTTTCTACTTTATCACCAAATACATTTATAACAAGGTAAGCTTGTGTGAAACTTATCTTCGGCCAATCACAACATTTTCCACTCGGAGTGATCATTTTCCGCTCGGAGTTATTGTGATTGATCGAAAATAACAATTATTTTGCCATACCCGTTCCAAACAAGTGTTGCTCCCTCGTAAGTGAGGAGATCATAAAGGTGAAGTGAGGCATATAAATGAGGCAACCCCAAAATTCAGATCTTTTTTTTGACCCTGTTCATATTAGATTCACATTCACCGGGCTAAGTAAATGAAACATGTAGTGATAAAATTTAAATAAAAAAATATTAGGAGGGTTACCCATTATATGTTCTAGAAATATACACATACACCCTTCACACATTCCATTGCCATATATATTATGTCAAAAGTTTTAATGCTCTTTCTGGAAATTTAAACCTCCAAAAAAGAAATAGGAAAACGGAAATCCACCGTTACAGCCCCTAAAGAAGGAAAGGTGGGTCTTGCTCTTCCTGCACATCATCCTCCTCCTTTGTGCCCAACATTAATAATAATTTCTTTTCTTTTTTCGCCTTTTTTCCCTTACATTGCCCAACCTATCCTCTCATCAAACCAATCAAATTTTAATTAGACTTCACCATCGACCCTGTCAGATTATAGACACAAAGTGTACATAGCTGAATACACATTCATTAGGACAAATTTCCCCACTTGCTAAACTTCCTTCCAAAATTGCGGGTTCTATTCCACCTAGCCTCCCTCTGCTCCGTGCTTCTTCACACGTGTCTTCTTCCATTTCTTCTCAGGCTGCCAGAGGCTATGCAAACTTGTCACTTCCTTGGGCAAAAATCAGCCATTCCTTTCATATGTTCACAATCCCCATCCAAATATAATGCAGCTTCTTTTTCCACTTTTCATTTGTCAATATATGGGGGTTGCAATGTTTTAACACAGGAACATCATTCTACTCACCAGCAGGTTGTTTCTTCTGTTCTGCCGGTTTCACCTGGACCACGGTAGGAATAGCATGTACATAAGGGAATCCCCCAGGTACAATCTGATGTGGACCAGAGGACTGTGCAGCAGCAAACTGAGCATGATGCATAAGAGTCTGTGAGGACAAGCCACTACCTTTCATGTTGTTAGCAGCTGCAGCCGCTGCCGCCTTTGCAGGATCAGTGGTGCTAGTATTAGAATGCGTAACGGGCGGGCAGAGTGACAGCATCCCACTCGAGGATGACCCTGATGAGCCCTGTGGCAGCTGCTGTTGCTCAGGCCGACGTCTATTATGATAATACCCACTTGAAGGGGCGGTAGAGGTGGCATTATTTGAATGTGAAGCTTGTGCTTGGATGTAGGCATTATTAGAGAAGAACAACTGCGCTTGCTGAATTGATTGCTTAGATAACTGCTGCTGATGTTGATGCTGCTGTTGTTGATGCTGATGCTGCTGCTGCTGCTGGAATTGATGCTGCTGCTGCTGCTGGAATTGATGCTGCTGCTGTTGCTGGAGTTGTTGCTGCTGCTGTGGCAATTGTGACTTGGTTCCAGTGCTTGAAGAGGTAATATGGGTGTTGCCTAGGATCGAAGGGACATTCCTCCCGCCAACCGGAGATGACTTCTGACTGGGCACTGATGGTGAGTTCTTGGCCTGCTGAGACGACAAAGAAGAAGCTTGGCCAGCTTTATTTCCTGTCGAAGTCGAAGTAGTTGTTCTTGGGCTTCCACCAGCACTCTTGGACATTGATGAAGTTGTGGGTGTTGGTGAACCAACCATTACTGGAGGAGATGGGGACTGATTGCTACTGGCAGGTTGAAACCCTTGAGATTGGGTTGAAGACTTTGTGTTGGCTGCAAATGAAATCTGTGTGTGGCTTTGCTGCGTACGAGCATGCTTCTGAGGAAGGTTTTTGAGGGATGATGAGGTTGACGAGGCCAAAGACGATGAAGGAACTTGGGAAGTGGTTGTCCTTGCAGAATTCTTCCACTGAGGAGATTGAGCTGGACTGCTGCTACTTTGGACAAGGTTTTGGGGGAATGAAGATAGAGCATTAGGAAACTTTGCAGCCATAGAAGAGGTTGAAGGAAGGTGATCAGAGTAGACGCTGCCATTACTAGTTGCTGGTGTCTTGCTTCGGCCTGCAGCAGGAAATTGCTGCTTCTGAAGCTGAATCATCTGTTGCTGTTGCTGGTGATTCCGCATTTGCTGCTGCATTTGTTGCTGGAGTTGCTGCTGAGATGTGGGAGCATTTACAGAGCTGACAGCGGGTGGCAAAACAGAACTAGAAGTCCGGCCAGGAGTAGAGCTGAGGTTAAGAGTTCGTGTTGAGCTATCAATGACATTGTTGCTCGGTATTGTAGAACCAGATGTATCCGTCAAGTCTGTCCTGGAGAATGCAATGGAGTGCCCAAGAGTTGATGAAGCTTTTCCTCCCATGGCCTTTCTTTCTTCCTCCACATTAGGGGAATCACCTCCTCCCGTTTTCCCTTCTTCAGGAACACGATAACTCTTCTTATGTTGTACTGCTTGGACAGCCATAACATGTTGATAACCCTGCCTTACCTCTGGAAAGCTCTGGAGAATTGCATGATTATGAGCAAGCGATGTAAGGTCAATGCCAGTCGCAGCGGTAGCACCATTCATGGAAGCAAAAGACATAGCAAAAGCTTGAGATGCTTCAACCCCAGTCTTCGGGCCCTGCTGCTGTTGCTGTGGCTTCTTCTCAGTACCACTTGCACCTGTTGCACCACTGGCACTACCACTTGAAGGAGGTGTCATCGATGGAAAGTTTGGTGGGCGCATTGGCATTGGAAAATTCTGACCATAAAAGTTCATATTCGCACGAGAAACTCGACTATCAGCAGTTGATGGGCTATCTTCGCCCCCCATTTCAGGCTCAAGTTGGCGAGCTTGGTGCGGAGGATGTGGGTTCTGCTGCTGTTGCCGTTGCTGCTGCTGCAGCTGTAGTGCTTGTGAAGATGGGTTTTTTGAGGTAGGAAAGCCTTGCAAGCTTCCATTGCCACCATTGACACCACTGGGATGTGGCCTCTGCTGCTGATTTTGCAAATGTTTTTGGGATGATGATGAGCCACTAGAAATGCTAGGGTTTTGATGACCTTGTTGACTTTGCTGTGACTGGGATGGTGGTTGTTGCTGCTGCTGCTGCTGCGGAAGGTGAGAAGGATGGAGCATTTGGGAAGAATAGAAAGACCCATTAAAATAAGGCATTGGCTGAGCATGGGGTCCTCTATAAGCTGGCGGTGCACCTACATGAGTCGGCATTGTAAATGGATATGCATTATTCTGCAAAATTGCCAAATACTGAGGTTCGTTCCCTGCCATATTTGGGTAATTGAAGCTCATTGCTGGGGCTGGAGCAGCGGTTGCGGCAGCTGTCATTGGAGCAGAGTTAGATGTATTTGACAAAGCTGCAGCACCAGCATTAGGAGACTTCACAGATGCAGGTCGGACAGAAGCAGCAGCAGCTGCCTGTTGCTGGTTCAAAGGGAATATGAAAGCAGGACCGTGCTGAAATTCAATAGTGAAAACTGCATTAATACTCAAATCCTCCCCAGCAATACAATTCAACAAATATCAAGAGAAGAGAAACATACCAAGATATTACTAGGTGCCCCTGGAGGCAGAGCTTGCTGGAGAACAATTTGCTTTCTCTGTGCATCCACAAGGTTTGCTGTTTGTGAACTTTTGTCCTTCACAGATGGACCAGGAAACATTGCAAGCCCCTGTCCCTTGTCCTGCGCTGAATTCACCCCTCTACCTGGAATATTCCCATGCAATTCTGGAGGTAATATATTGGGATTGCAATGCTTTCCCCCATATAGAGATCCAGAACCAGCTGCTACTGGCCAGAAAGGATTCATCCTTGACATTTGCTGGTGATAGTATATATTCCTTGCAATGTAGCAATGGGTTTCACACCTCTTTGGCCGAGGTTGATTAAAAAGCAAATGTGGCGGCTGTACAAGTTCAGAAGTTCATTAGAAAAAGAAGGTGACACAGCTCCAAAGAGTTCGAAAAAAGAGAAGAAAAAAAGAGTAGAAGAAAATAACCAAAAAATACATACTTGTATAGCAGCTGAAGAAACGGTGCTCCCATCCATGGATACAACTCCTTGTAAAGGTGCCATATACCTGCTGATGAGAACAGTCATTTCCCCAAGAGAAGTGTATATATAAAAACCACGGAAATACACAAATAACCCAACAAAGAGTAAGGAACACATAACAAAATAACGCAACCGTACCCAATTGGAGGAAGCCCGCCTGGCCAGGCAGCTACAGACATTGGCAAAGGTACAGAGCTCGATTGGACTGAAGAATAAGACGACAAGATCTTTGAATAATTAGCCCAAATGGGTCAGTCAAAGCTCCAAAAACCCAAAAGGGTCTGAGCTGAGAGAGACAGAGATAACGACAGAGAGAGAGAGAGAGAGAGAGAGAGAGAGAGAGAGAGAGAGAGAGAGAGAGGGGAAGAGAGAAATGAATGCACAAACTAAATTACCAGTTTTCTCAGTGTTTTGCTGCTGCTTAGTAACATTATGATGCAGCTTGTTTCCACTAAAACAAGCAGTGCCACTATCCTTATCAGTCTTCTCCAAATCAAGCTGGAGATCAATATTCCTTTCTTTACTACCAACAATAGGCTTCTTGAACTCAGCTTCTTCCACCGCAGCTTTGCACTTCTCAGTTTCCACATTTGCATGCTCTTCCTTGCCAAATTTCACAACTTTGTCATCTTCTCTAGTCATAGGCTTTATCTCCTGCACCCAAACAGTGACCCACATTAATTAAACTTTCACACCAAACAAGACTAGGCAAATGGCAGGGGTGGCCCACTCACCGTTTCTGCATCTATGACCGTAGGCTTAGGATCTACAGAGATAAAATCAACTTCACCATCCCTTTCTGGGGGAGCCTAAATGAATCAACCAAAAAATGCCCAGATTAAAAATTGCCTTAAAAGAACATTAAAAGAAAAAAAAATTCGAAGATAAAATCCTCTTATGACAAGAAGATCCTCACCATCAGATCTATCTGGAATTTTTCTTCTCGCTGGTTCTCAATCTCAGAGATCGTTGTATTTCTGAATAAAACCCAAGAAACGAAAATTAGAAAAGAGAATTAAAAGGTTCTTCTGTTTCCAAAAAAGGGAATCAATCTTTGGTGCTCACGCTTTAGTCATTGTCATATCCTGACGATTATCATCCAGTCTAAGAGCAGGAGACTCCTTTTTGGGCGATTGAGGTTCCTCTTTGCTCACTTGAACATTTTGACCATCTGATTCATCATTTGCTGGCTTTGAATCTGAGGCAGCTTTGCTCTCCGGCATATCTGGCTCTGGCTGAGCTTCTGAGGATGCTGGAACAGCGTGAGAATTGGCCAAATTGTACGAAAATCCGCCATTTTCAGCTGCAGATCCTGGGTTTCTCTCCAATTTCGGAGACGAAGTCTCAACCTTTGCAGGCTGATCAGTCACCACTTTACTCGTAGTCGAAATGGCACTGTTTTGAATGGTGAAAATTGATGGGTTCTCATCGTCATACTTCACAGGTCGCGGTCTTTTCCTCTTGGGTGCTGTTGATTCGAATCAAAAAGACCAAATTTTCATCAGTCACCATAAAAACACAAAGACCCAGCTCTGTTTGCTCACCGAAAAACCAAGCTTTACAATCCCTTTAATCTCAGTCTCTCAGCAACCAAACGGAGCATTGGGGTACCGAGCAAGAAATGAATAAAACCGAGCTCTGAGAGAGCTTAAAATACCCACCAACAGCGGACAGGGAAGTGACAGAGGAGCTAGAATTCTGAGTAAAAGCCGACGGCAGCTGAGGCAACGCGCACGGCGAGTTCGAGATCGGCGACGAAACCCTCGATTTGGCATCGCTGGTGGATTTGTTGGCTTCTCTTGATTCAAACTTAATTGAATCGGTGACTACAATTTCCTGCTTCGTCGGTCCCTGTGGCTGCCTCTGCATGCCGTACAACACCTCGGCGATCTCTATTTCTATCTCGTCCTGATTAGACGACGTCGTCTTTGCCGAAGACGACATCTTCGGCGGCCTCAGCTTGGGTCCGTTGGGCTTCTGCAACAAAAAAAAGTCACTCAACGTTAGAAATGAGAAGTTCAAAAATAAACAGAGCATAGAAATAAATCGAATTGATGAAATTGAAGACCCACCAGCTTCTTCCGAACCGCCGAGGCGTGGGAAGAAGAAGGCGAAGACGGGGATGGCGCCGCCATCGACGATGTAGCGGGCCGAACCGGAGATGTTGAAGCTTGCCGGTGAATTTGGTCTCCTCCTACAACACCACAACTCGAAGGCCATTCATGAGACCTCTTCGTCGACGCTGAAAAACGACAAAAAAATACACATCAGAATCCCAGAATCCATTAATTTCTGACGACTTGGAGCTTCTTTTTTTCCATTAAATCACTTCATTTTTCGCTCTACCTGACCGTGCTTTTCTCGGTACGGACACACCAATCATCTCATCGGTGACCTTCAACGCCGGGTGCGGTCGAAAATGCTTGTTGTTACTACTGATATTATTCACCGGAGAGAAGCTTTTCCGGTGATTCAACAACGACGACGAAATAGATGTCGTTGATGATGGGTTGGGCGGAAGCATCCGAATCGACCCACCGCCTCCACCGCTCACACCAACGCCTCCACCGCCGTCGTCGTCCTCGTCTTCATCTTCGTCGTTCACACTCTCCTCCGAACTGTCATCGCCGCCATCTTCTCTATTGCTTCCGTGCATCAATCTCTCACCTCTTCGCCTCTTGCTCCGGCTCAACCGATCCCTATCGCGGTCTCGGTCCCGGTCTCGGTCTCTCTCTCGATCCCGATCTCGATCTCGATCCTTCTTCCGATCTCTGAGCCTCGACGTCTCTTGTAACTCCACCGGACCATCGTCCTCTGCAAAACCAAAAAAGAAAAGAAGCCATTAAAACCAATGAAAAACCCAACAGCTGGGTATTGCAGAGAGGGCTTAGATCTGGTGAGGGTCGAACCTGGAGAGTCTCTGAGGCTGCTACTTCTATGTCTTCGCCTTGACAACCCATTTGGGGCCGCCATAGCTGCTCTTCTCGCATCTCTATTTCTATCCATATCTAATATAATTATCTACCAGCAAATCAGCTAGAACCAGGAGACTAATCCCATCTCTCATCACCGGAAACCCATCACAATTCGCCGGATAATTTAGTCAAAGCCACCGGATTTGCATACTCCGAGCTTCGAACCTTGCAAATGATAACCCCCCACAAGCCTTTTCACACAGCCAAAGATCTCAGCTTTCGCTTATCTTCTTCACCTCTCACTCTCTTAAGGCCCCCCTTTGCCCTTCTCTTTTTTTCTCTCTCTCTCTGCCTTCTCTCTATTTCCAACTCTGTCTTCTTTTTGTGCTCTCTATCAGTCTATCTCATCCTCTTTTGCGCTATTTCACTCAGAGCGAAGCCCACCCCAAACTCTCGTCGACGGCCACGATTCGCAGGTACAACACATCCTCCAATATCAGCCGTCTATTTGACGACACATCCTGCGGTTGACATTCACGAAAACCTACATGGCAAAATCCCCGCCGTTCAAAACCGTACCCCTGCCTTTTGCTTGTGGTACCGCCACGTGTCGTTGTTTTTATTTTTCTTCCTTCCCAAGCTTCCATGTTTACTCACTCACTACCGATTTGGTACTTTTATACTATAAAAATCATAAAACAAATCAAATAAATACCGATAATCAATGAATATCGATAAAAGATAATAATATTATTATTATTTCCTTTTATTATTTTATTCCTCTCATAAACAAGAACACTGTATCCCACGAATCCACGATCAAAGTTTAATATTTTATAATATAAAACAAAAAACAAAAAACCCTGAAATTGGCCTAAGCGACGTCGTTACCGGCTATTCCCGGTTGCAAAGACCTCGGTAAAAGCAACGTGACGATCACAAGGAATCTACATGACCGCAGATAATATCGTTCCAACCGGTCAAATTCATTATTTCGGTCCCACGTTTTTGTGTTTTCCTTTTTTTCTCCCTCCTTTAACATTTCGTTTAATTAATTAATTACGGGTTGATGGCAAAATTCTAAAAACAATTGCCATAAATTGACAGCGCGGGCCCCACCTTAATGGAACTAGATGGCCCCTGAACGCTCCGGATCTTCCCGTTACCAGTAACACGAACTTTATTCGCCGTCCGATTGCGTTCTGACGTGGCGATAAGTTAATAAATAAAGAAACCCCAAAAACCCAGATTCGTCCGAGCTGGCACCAAACTAAAAGGGCTCGTGCGTGTCGATCAGTGCGCCTCATCTGGACCGTCAGCTCATTTCCATCCAACGGCGGATAGAGGAGCAGGAGGGAGGGAAGGAAACTCGAGTCACGGTCACGGAACTTCCGAGAGATGTGTGGGTCCCACGTTAGCTGCCGATCTAGAAATTATTTTCTCGCGTTGGCCTATTGTCACGTTCGTGGGATATGGCAGCTTAGTGTGACGTGTACTGGGTCCAACTCTACGAATAAAATAATAAATTTTTTTTTTTGTTGCGGTCAAAATTTACAGCGCAGTTAAAAAAAGGTTAATTTATTAAAAAGGTGGATATATTACATTTATTTTTTATTTTTATAAAAGCGCTTTCCGGCTCTCTCTCCACGCGCTTATGGCGGAGTTCACATTGAATTACCCAGATATATATAAAGCTGGTCACTCGTGGCAGTGTCATTTTCTTTACGTGGCGCTCGGTTATTTGGACACGTAACCTGTGATTTGCTGATTCGTCGCCACGGATCTTGCTATTGGCTACTTTTCTACGCTCACTAGCTAGTAAATATCTTTTTGTTCGGAGGTGGTGTGATAATCTCACCCGACTGTGAGGTTCCAGCTGGAGCGGCTGTGTGCGAGGTCTTATGGCACAGCTGGGTGGGCTAATTAGTGCTCCATAAAAATAAAAAGGAATGTATAATTTGGGGGACAAGTGTGGCCACGTCAGACTGGGCCCGCGGAAATGGTTGACCCACCACAATGGATCCCTTTCTCCAGCTTTTGTCGCTTTGCCAAGGGGAAGGGGGAAGGGGTTTTGGCTTTCAATTCCCTCCCTCGCTGTCGCGAAGTCTCGAAGAGGTGCCACGTGTCCGGGAGTGGTGCTACGTCATCTGCCTCCGTGGCTTTGTTTATGACCGTTTACGTGAAACCCTAGCCGTCAACAACACCACCCATACACACACACAAACATAATCACACAGCCATAAGTTGGGCTTATATAATTAGATTAGATTAGATTATACTCACCACCACCAGTCACCACCCATTAATTGATAAATAATTAACTACTCTAAATGGATTTGATTGACGCATTATAATATAATACAGTCCCATTTGGTAACATAATTGAGTATGATAATGTGACACCCAAAATTAGAATAATAAATAATTTATTGTTATATTGCATAGTTGCATAAGAATATTGATTGTTGATAAGGAGATATTCACCCTTTTTGCGAATCACAGTTTGACACATATGCAAAAAAAATTCATAAAAAATACTAAATGAAAAACTTATGCACACATGCTAGCAGGAATGCAGGAACTCCTATTTATATGGTAAGAAATGAGAAAATTATTTTCTGTCGCGTAATTGCAGTATAATGTTATTTCCAATTGGGGTGCATAAATGAAAAGGCAATTTGTTACTTGGGTAAGTTTATGAAATGTTACACTTTTTGTAACCCGAATATACCACGAAATTAGTCTATATTTGGTAGCAATGTCAAGTTGAAGATTCCGATTTTCAACCCTGATTCTTGATTGTTCTGTGTTGTTCAAATGTTGGTTTTTTCGCACGTGTTTATTTTTTCCAATATGATGAGGAAAATGACAAGGTATCTGCTACTTGGTTTACGTATGTACTTAAAGTATAGACTACGGATGAGGTTGCATGAAAATCAAATCTAAAACGCAATTGAATTAAAAGTGACTGCAGCAGGTACAATCCGAAACAAAAGGGTCAATTGGTCAATTGCAATACCATTCTCCCATATTTTGCAATCATGGTATGTGATTAGCCTCTAGATTTTCTACATTTCTTCCTTTTCATAGAATTGTGTTTAAGGCTTTGTGATGTGACTGTGTGGGTTTTGGGTTGGTGGTCACCTGCTGTTTGCAATGAATTGGGGGTAGTAAATGTATAATGCTGCAGAGTCGCACAAGTCAATCTAGAATGCAGGTTTTATTCATCTCAATTTAACCTATTTGAGATTGATGAAATAAACAGCCAATAAAGTTAAATGAAAGTGATATGAAATTAGTAAATATTAGGGGTACGTTCTAGTAGATTGGATTAGTTTTACTTTAAAATTACGACTGAATCAATTACAATATAACGGTTTGATTTTAACAAAAGTTATGAAGGAAACTAAACCAATTTAAGATAGTTTGATTCGGCCGGTTTGGGCTTGAGCCCCATTCTATTTCTTTTTGCTTCTTTTTTTTCCAATATTATTAGCCCAATTATAACCAACAAATTCACAACTTGCTCCATACTTAAATCATTCACATATATTTATTACCTAATTATAGTATTACACATGTAAAATATAAATAATAAATATACATATAAACGGTCTAGTCATTTTTATTTCATTTCTTAATTTTGTATTGTAGAAATCCTTCTAGCATTATAAGCTCTTTTTTTCAAAAGCATTTTTATTTAAAATGTACAAGTCAGTGATGAGTGTGCATAGTTTATAAACTCATCATGTCTAATGTTTATCATTTATAAATTGCGTGTGTCAACTCAAGCATGACACATTGAATAAACATGTCAAATTAGTGTTAAGTCATTTAACATTCTTAGGCAAAAAAATCAAGTTAGAGCCAGTATGTACTTCACATGTATTCGAATGGACAAAACATAATATGATACAAAATGTCACCGCTTTTCGATTGTCACTATAGTTATTGCATGTGAAAAATAAAATTACGCAATCGGTGGGGTGTCAATGAATGCCACGTGGGCATTTTAAAAGAATGACACACTATTTGGAAGATTTGGCAAGTGAAGTGGCGACCCAATGTAATAGTGTTAGATGGGTTTATCACAATGTAATGGATCTAGTTTTAAATGGTAATATGGCATCGTTTGGTGGGTGCCCATGTCGTTGCTTTAAGCAAAGTGGTTTTGGGGATGAGATGCGAGTGAAATTGGAAATTTAGTTAAGTACTTGCTTAGTAATATTTGCTCGCATCTAAATTGTGGTAGTTTTATTCTTACATTTAATCCTTTTTTGGGAAAATGGTAAATCTCTAATTTACATTTAATCCATTTCATGCAGTAGGAACCCTAAAATGCAATCTTATTCTGGTTATTGTTCTTGTTCTTTCTTAGCTCAGTTTAAGAAATTAAAAAAAATATATATAGTTCTTTCTTGTTGAATGCAGCACATTAGTTAAATAATATTTGATAAAAAAAAAATAGTTACCTAGTAAATAAAAAAGTGAGAGGCATTTTTTATTATTATAAATATTTGCTAACAGCTAAGAAGTAATATTATATAGCACTTTGCTTATTTTGTTGTGTAGTACATATTACAAAATTCAGGTAAGAATGAAGAAAATAATAATAATAATATATGAAAGCAAACTTAGGGTATGGTGCTCATACAAACAACCTTCAGTGTGAACAAGCCATGTGGACCACAACCCCTAATGTTGTAGCCTGTTAGAGTCAAATAGTTGAAAAATAAAAATAAAAAAATAAAAAAAAGAAGAAGAGAAGAGCAAGCTTTTGTGGTAAGTTATTTTTTGACGGTGCGATGTTTAAAAGCAAAAAAAAAACATGCATGAGAAAGAAAGGTCCACAAAGTGGGACAAAGCATGTAGCATCAATACAGTGACTTTTTAAATCAGGTTTTGTTTATTTATAATAATCCAATCCAAACTTTGCTCTTCTCTCTCTTTGTATTCGAGTTTTGAATCTCAGAAAAAGACTATCTTCTCTTTAATTTGCTAAAATACATGGAACCAATTCTTTAAAAAAGCACATAACATTTTTCACAACATATACTATTTTTTGTATGATAGTGGCACATGACAAGTTCTCCCATGCTCTCTATTAGTAGAAAAATGAGAGAAGAAAAAGAAACACAATTATCTTGTCTTCTAATCTCAGGATCCAAGCTTATGTAATTGTGGACAAAAAGTGATTAGCATAGTTAATTTTCTGTTAATAGATTGTTAAGGGTTATTTAGTATTGAGTCATGTGACAAAGAGCAAGGCTATGACTTGGAATTTTTGAATTAGTTAGCATGTCACCTATATGGTTCGTGTATTTGGGGTTGTTGCCGATTTGAGTAAGGAACAAAGGGTGTGTGACATGTGGCAACTAGTCATACTTTTCTTAGTTTAATTTTTCATTACCAACTATGATTTAGGAGGATTTACTTCAGTTATTGCTATTGCAGTGCATGGTTTTACTATCTATTACTCAGCAATATCCTGCAGTTTGTTTATTATTGCAAGATTTGGTTACTAACAAATGTATCAGTAATTTGTTTATTTCATGACTGGACTTAATGTGAAAATTATTTATTTACAATATAAAAATGGGAGCTTATTTTTGTCCACTTACACTCCTTTTTGGGTTTTAATACTTTTGTAATTACCATTAAAAGAGAGTGTAAGTGAACAAAAGGAAATGGAGAAAATTAATTAGTAACAAAAAATTGGTGTAATAAGGCTAAAAGAGTTTAGTTTAATGTAAAAAAAACCTTGACTTGCAGATTAATAATCTTAGATTTGAACTTCCATAACACATTGATAGTGTTTGTGATAAACGTCCTCCTTATAATTTAGCCTATCATTTGTATTATCTTTAGTTGAAGAAGTTCATTTGCAGTTGAATAAAAGTAACTGACCTTATCCAAAATGATTTACCTTGTTGATTTTACTCTCAGATATAGAAAGTAAAAGAATTTTGTATTGTTTAGGATTTGTAAATTTACTGGGGTAAGAATGCTTAACATTGTAATCTCCAATTTCAAAACTTGCTTCTGCAAGTGAAGATAAGAATGCTTATTGGGCTGCTCTCCAACTCCAAGTCGAAAGTAGGACACATAAATGCCACTGGTTCTGTAAGTTGTGGGCCGAGCATTTTTTTTATCTTCTAACAAAAAACACAAAAAACCAGCAATTCTTAGTTTCATAGTGAAACATTCTTTCCAACGTGAACATATAGATAACAAGTTAAATCATGTATGTATAATGTATGCAGTGACCCCTTATTTCTCCATTTATAATGTATGTATAAATGGAGATTTTGAAGCAATCTGTAGATAAGTTTTATGTCAAGACTATATAAGCTAATAAGTTTGATGTGAGTAACTTTTGTGATTCTTAAAACAACCAAATGCAAGTTGCAACTACACTTTTGATGTGTTAATGAGAAGCAGAGTACGGAATTTGTCACGTTTAATTTAACTCTCTGGTTCGAGACCACAAACCAAACGCAAGAAAAGTAAACACAAAATGAAACACCATATTTAACGTGGTTCACCCAAAGTTGGGCTACATCCACGGGCAACGATACCAATGATAATTCACTTAATCAAAAGGAAAAGAGTACAAAGAGTATGACAAGAGAGAACAAACAGTTTCTCACCATCGAACTAAATTTATCTCGCTTCTCTCATCCCATTATTCCCTATAGAAATAGAACCCCAAGTAGCAAGTACATCCAAAGGTCACTCATAAAAGCACTTCAACTTTCTTCCTTCGAAGAGACAGGACGCAGAGCTCGACTAGCCAGGAAAAGTATTCTCTACGAGAAGTGTTTCTCTTAGAAGTTGATGGAAAACGCTTTTCCTCATTATTACTGCACCACACAACAACAAACAAGTTGACCCTGTGATGCAAAACTCATCAGAATATAACTCAAAAGAATATAACTGAAGATTCCTTTACCTGAGTCTTGCAATAGCATAGGTAAATGACATGCTATCAAATAAGACTAGGAACAGAGGCCTTTGTTCTCTGTGATATGCAACCATGCAAGAGTCCATGACCTTAATTACAGAAACAAGAAAAAGGAAAATAGATCAATACCTTCCAGAAATAGTAATTTCCTTACACTACATGTATAAATTATGATTGTTTTAGGGTACTCTAAGGTATGTAAGTAAAAAAATCACTTCACCATCAACAAATGATATACCATTTATATAGCTGAAACCTGCATTATGAACCACACGTTGTACACAGAAGGTTAGACAGCATATGAGTATTGATTGCAGTATTTCCTTGCCTGTAAAAGAGAAATATTAAAATTTGAAACAAAAACTTGTAGATGTCGCAACGAGGACACCAAGGACTCATAAATACCTGCAATTATATTGATTGCCAAAAAAACAAAGCAGTACTGTGAAACTAATGACTAAAAGCTTCTGTTCGATGATCCGAAAAATTGGAATGAAATCGTGCAAGAGCTGAAGTGTCTTGCCTGTTGTGTATGTATTAGTTTGTCTTCTATACTAGCAAACTCAACAATCTTAAGTGTTATCCCACAAAGATTGTGAAAACGCAATGTCATATTTAAAGCAATAAATTTTATTCTTCCATGATGCAAGAAAGTCTAAGATATTGAAACCAAACAACTAAAGAGTTGAATATATTCCTGCAATGTACAGTAATGCCAAAACTTTTTTTTTGGTATAGTAATGGTAAAACTACTTTTTTCTCTTCTTCTTTTGTGTTGTAGTAGAGAAAAAACTTAATGGCCACTAAGTTAATTAACTATAAATGAAACGTACATTTGACCCTTGGAAATATGAGAAAATCTTTGCCACTTGACTTGGGTGGCTCTTCACGGTGCATCTTTTTGTTCTGGGGACGTTTTCAGAGCCTTCAACTGGCGATAGATACTCATCACTCGAGTAAGTCCTCACAGATACAAATAGATAGTTCATCCGCAAGGTTCCCTCATCACTCAAGTAAATCCTCCAGAGCATCAAAATTTTATAAACAACTTCTAAGGACTCTTTAAGCTTCAAATGGATGCTTGTCCCAAAAATCTGCAAATGAGTATCATCAATTTCATAAATAACATAGGTTCTTTAGAAATGGTTACACAATAAGCAAAGAGAGGTGAAAGATGCATCCAATGGTAAGATGGAAGCATATAACAAAGGTTGATTAATACATGAAACCAACAAATTACAAAAGGCTGCTGCCAACACAATTCTTATTGAAAGAAAAAAAAAGCATACCATTAAAGCATGAGCAAAGGTTAACATCAATTCACTAATAATAATTCAAGCATACATAATTCTTAAGAAATAAGTAACTGACCAATGTAGGACAACAGGGGAAATAGATCTCAAGTACCTGCACCTTGGAATCTGAACAAGCTGCTATTTCTCCCGCTTATGCACCTCTAACCCTCCACTGATTGAAGCAGATGCAAAATGAATGCTGATCAAAACCTGACCCAGAAAAGTATAAAAAGGTTGAAATGATAACAAAACATATGAAGAATATATTACTGAAACCAATATGTAAAATAAACTCACATTCGTGTAAGAGCATCAAACTAAAGTGCATTAAGAATGAGCGGAGGTTAGCATCTAATTACCGATAACATATCATGTGTACATAATTTTTCCTGAAACAGAAGGAATATCATACAAATGATCAAGAAGCCAAAAGTTTTTGTATGTTACTTCATAGAGTGCCAGTAACAGACAAATAATGTTGGCACATCAGCGAACTATGCTAATCTGAGAATTCAAATCTCTGTCATTGCAAATCAAAGTCTTTTTTAATGATACAAAACTAGTAGGGCAGCAGCAGCAATAAAATGTACAAGGAAAATACTGCTATAGATTTATGAAAAAGAGATAAAATCAGCAGTAATTGAATACAGTAGATTGCAAAGCTAGCAATGAAGAAATTGACTTTAAACTAGTTATCGCCATTTTTTTTTTCCCGTTGTAAGTCTCCCCTAAGAGCGTATAAATATAGTATTTTATTTACAAAATGAAGGTAGAGTCAGAAATTTAGCAAGCTACAGATGAAAACGTATAAAACACTTCAAAAGTAAACAATACTAAACACAACATTGATAGGGAAATGTATATATCTCAAATGATAAGGACTGAAGCTAAACATGTGAATACTTTTCTCATATATAAATAGGAGAATGATTTCTAAGAATAATTGATTTCTCCATGATGGTAAAGTGGTCTTATGATTATAAGATGTGAATGTACGATGTGATTATTAGGGTAGTTCTAATCAATCCCAGTCACCATTTTTTCTTCTTCTGCATTTATATCCAAAGAAGTGAGTAAATAACAATGCAGGGAAAGGGAATTGAAGAAGTACCTAGACTAAGTTTGCACCTGTTCCGCATCACCTATTCCGGAAGTGAAATCCAACAAATTGTTCAACAGATAGTAAATGCCATCAGTAACACAACATATATAGGAAGATGAGGAAAACATTAAGCAGAGGCAAGAGAAGAGCAGAAATCTCTGCTCTGAAAATATAGTTTAATGATTAATCTGATCAGAGAGGAATGTAATCAGTTAGAGAAGAAGAGTAGGCTCACTCTCAGAATCATCACCACTTGAAAAAGAATGCTCGTAATAGGTTGGGTTACATCTTCGGAGCGGGAGTGGGTCAACTAATTAAAAAAGGTGTTCGGTCAATACTGAAGAAAAGAAAAGTGAGAAGGGAATTGAATAAACAATGAAGGATTTCTTTTGAGAATATAATTACCTGATATACATGGGACGTGAGAAATCTTGTGCCATTTTGGGTCGCTCAGGAGGGCGGATCTTCCCCCTAGACTGGGACATGTAACAAGTTTGGTGAGGCATTGCATAACCTCAACGGCAAGAAGATACACCAGATTCTCACATGCTGGAAAATGCTGATCAAAACCTGACCTGAAAAAGTATAAAAAATTTAAATGACAACAAAACTTATGAACATATTACTGAAACTGATATGTAAAATAAACTCACATTCGTGTAAGCGCATCAAACTTAAGTGCATTGAGAATGAACAGAGGTTAGTATCTACTTAATGATAGTATATCATGTATACATAATCTGTATTGAAACAGAAGGAATATCATCTAAATATATAAAGCAAAAGTGTGAATACTTTTCTCATATATAAATAGGAGAATGATTTCTCAGAATAATTGTATTCTCCTCCGTGCAAGTAAGTGATGTTATGATTAGATGGGAATGTATGATATGATTATTAGGGTAATTCTTTCTTTTTCTGCATTGATCTCCAAAGAAATGAGTAAATAACGATGCAGAGGAAAGGGAACTGAAGTGAAGTACCTGGACTAAGTTTGCACCTAATGCGCATTATTTGTTCTTCAAATTGCGTAAGATCCTTCTGCAAACCAACAACGTATATAGGAAGATATGGAAAACATTAAGCAGAGGCTAGAGAAGAGTAGAAAGCTCTGAAAATCTAGTTTAACAATTAATCTGATGAGAGAAGAAGAGTAGACTCACTTTGGCTCCAACTGTGCTAGCTAGTTTGTGAAGGGGTTGCATGGGTCGAATCCTCATCACTAGAAGATTCTGGGTAAACTAATTAAAAATGTGTTTGGTCAATAATACTGAAGAAAAGCGGGGAGATTCTTCAATAAGTATTTTATGTTAGAGGGTTGGTTACATATTTCTAATTTCCATATTAAATCTAACAACACATCTAATAAATGCAATCCAAAATTAGAAATATGTACCCAATCCTTAATTTATACTTTATTGGAGAATTAAGTGAGAAAAGGGAATTGAATGATTTCATTTGAGAATATTGTAATTACCATTTATATGTGGGAGATGAGAAATCTTGTGCCATTCTGGGCCGCTCTCGAGGGCAGATCTTCCCCCTAGACGGGGACATTCAACAATCACTAGCGATTGTAATTTGGTGAGGCATTGCATAACTTCAACGGCAGGAAGAGACACCAGATTCTTACACTGACTGATACTCAGGGTGGTAAGAGATGTAAGGTTACCCAACCACTCTGGGAAAGCCTCCACACCATCGAAAGAATCAATCTCCAAAGATGTTAGAGAAGTAGTCAAGTGTTGAATTTGTTGAGGCAGAGACTTGAGCTTAGGCCACCCTGTGATCGCTAGAGTTTGGATTTGCAATGGAAGCTCAAAATCAGGGAAAGAATCGAGCTCCTCCGAAAACGGACCCATTTTCATAGATTCTAAACGCGTAAGAGAGCGTAGCCCCTCTAATGGCAAATAGTTTAATTTCCCACAATTTAATATATCTAAAGAGGAAAGAGACTGCAACCTGGATACATTGAGATCTGCCAGAGAGATCAAATTGTCGCATTCGTCGATTCTCAACTTCTTAAGAGGTGTGCAGGATGATAGCCCACTCGGTAGACTAGTCAATTCATCACAACACCAAATCTCCAACTCCTGAAGAGAGATGCAATATTCTAAGCTAGTCGGCAAGCTTGATAATTTATTACAAAACTGAATCCGCAATTTGCGGAGACATGGCATGCCCTTGCCCAGGGTAATTGGAATGAACTCAAGACTCCAGCAACCGCTTATAGTCAACTCCTCAAGGCAGGGAAACACCGCTACTTTCTCATCTGTTGGCAGTTCCTCCCATTTAATTAGAGCTGGGCAATAATGAATAGTTAAGCTTTTCAATGCTGGAAACAAAGTCTCTTTCTTCTTCGTACTCGTAGCCGCACCGTTAACATGGTTATAACCATAAAACTCAACTCCCACACATTTAAGCTTATTCATACGGCTAAACTCAACAAGCCTAAGATTTGGTAAATGGCCAAGTGATGGGACTTGTTCGCATTCCACGCACTCCGTTAACCGAATCTCTGTCAAATTGAGTGGCAACAAACCATTCATCATCCATGATGGTAATTTAGCACCCATGAATCTGCGAATCTTTAAGATTTCTAACTCAGAGTCAGAGTTGGGTCGGAGGCCTTCTAGTACATCAATGTCTTTGTCGTTTCTTCCCCTGCCTATACCCCAGTCTAATGTCAACCTTCGTAGATTTGCATTCCGAGCTAAATTTGATGCCCCTGCTTGGTCCGTGTCCCTCACATGTCCCAAACCTCTAATAATTAGTGCACCTTTTAGTTGCTTTAAGCCACCCAGCTCGTCAATTCCATGATTGTCCAAAGTAAGCCAAGGAGATATTGTTTGCAGATGTTCCATTCGTCCCATCCCAAATTGAACTTCACTATTATATTTGAAATAAACATGCCTCAAGTTGATCAAATTTTCCATTTCCTTTGGAAACGTTTTAAGATTCCATGTATCCTTCATTCTTAACGTTTGTAGGTTATAAAGCTTGCCAATAGACTTAGGGAGTTCTTTGATTTTTGTTCGAGAAACGTTCAAATACCTCAAATGTATCAAGACGCCAATTGAATTTGGCAGCTCCTCAATATCAGCCCGGTACAAATTTAAAACACGTAAAGCCTTAAAGCTTATAAGTAATGTATTAATACTAAGGGCTTGATCACCATTCACAAACAATGACCGCCGTTTCTCAACATTTCTTTTGGAACTATTGGAAGGATCCCATGCCACGTGTTGATTCTCAAGTTTATCTTCCATTTCAGATCGTGATACAAGCTTAGCAAGATCATGTACCAGATCATGCATCTTGCAATGGGTAATAATACCAAAGTCATCCCTTATAACATCTTGAAAGAGGGAGTTTTGCAACAAAATCGTAAAATATTCATCACCTATATCCTCCATATCTTTGTTAGGAGAAGAACAGAGAAATCCTTGAGCCATCCATAGCTGGATCAAGTCTTCCCTTTCCATTTCAAAATCTTTCTTGAAATTTGAGCAATATGCAAAACACTGTTTCAAAGAAGGTGATTTCAAATGGTCAAAACTCAACTTCAAAACCGACATAATTCTTTCATCTCTTTCTGGTAATTCCCATATATTACTTTTTTGAATTTCCAACCAATCATCGATACTATCTTTAGAACGCATCATGCTTCCCAAAACCTGTTGGTACATAAATTAGTGTATATATTAAAGATTAACTAAGTGCTTGGCTATAATAACAGGAAACATCATTTGTTTTTTTCAATAAACTTAGTGGTATGTTACCAGTAAATGTTAACATTGCACCAAAAACTAGTATTTTGTTGGAAGGTTTAATCCTAAGCCAATATACAGGTGTGTAAATAGTAAATTTGGGTTTTCCCCTTCAAATAAAATTTTTCTTACCTACAACCCATCACCTTATTTTTTTTATAAATAAAACCCAATTTTCTTAACTAAAACCCGATGCCAATTACATTGTAACGGTATTTTTTTCAACAAATTATTTGCAATTCAATGCCAGTAATGGTGTTTCAATTTTGCATAAATTTAGGGATTGGGGGGGTCTTTTATTTTATTTTATATATAATTAAAGATTTTTTAATGGAATATATATTTAAACAATGAGTAAATGACGTGTTTCCAAATTTGACTGCGTGATCATTTTTGTTTTTGTTTTCAAATTGATTTATATCAAAGTTTCAAATGTTTTAATTGTTATAGTTTGAAATTAATTTTTCTAAGAGAAAGAACACGTTCTAGGAAAATTGTTGAACTTGCAAAATCTATGTACATTAATATGGGTTAAATAATGTACCTATATATATTTATATGTAACAATAATTAGTATTTTCTTAGTACAATACCTATTATTTTTATGTGAGTAATGTACCTTATATAATTTTTAAATATTATGCTGATTTGTCGTTAAATATTTGAAAATAAGGTGTGTGACAAATATGATAAGGGGGTGGAAATAACAACACTCACTGTCAAACATGATCTCACAATTCATGAAAATATTGCTTATTAATGTGGTAATACACTAAACCTTGCTTCTATATACAAACTGATAAGTGAATATGGTGGAATATAATTATTTATGCGTACATAGGATTTTATCTTGTATATTTTGAGATCATGATCATGGAGGGATTGGCGCCAAGTCAAGCAACTGAATTCTAAAAGCCGTATTAATTAATTTGGAGTTAATTTGTATTGGACCTACCACATATCTATGCATGACATGAAGGCATCGTCACGCTTTTACTTTCTGACAGATTATGCATGACACCTTTTAAATTAATATTTGTTCTTCGTTTTTTTGTAAATGCTTAAAGGTGTATTTATTTTACAAATTTATAAATAAATCCAATCCTAGACATGTATTTATAAAAAAACTCAAGCACTATTTAAACATAGAAACACACCCAAAATCAACCCCAAAGTCAACTTTTTGGGTGTGTTTATAAATGGGTTTTGGGTGTATTTATATGTTTAAATAGTGCTTGGATTTTTTTATAATTTCAACACCCATTTTGGGTGTTTTAGTGAAACTCCCTATTTATTTTGGGTAATGATTTCCCCACTCCAATTTTATCCAATTATACTCCTTTTTTAGTTATAAAATGGAGTGTAAGTGGATAAAATTGGAGTGGGGAAATCATATTCTTAATAAAAGGGACACATGTCAAATTGTGGTTGAGCTATATTAGTAGACAAGGGGGGAAGCATTATCCTTGTAAATAATTCAATACTAATGAACAACTTGTCTTTGAATTCAATTTTGGGTTTTAGTTAGAATTAAAAAAGTACTTGAGTTTTTGTCTAGACTATTTTAGTTGCAAGAGGCTATAGCTAAATATCTTGTATGTTGTGAATTATCTGTGTACTTTTAGTACTTATAACAAATAAAGAAATGCATGCAGAAGAAACTTCAAATTGATATATCATTACGCACCTTTGCCGTTAACGGTATACCAGCACACTTTCTGGCAATCTCCCTTCCAATTGTTTCTAGATCTTTTGCAATATGAGCATTACCATCTGGAAATGCTCTTTTCTTCAATATGTCCCAACAATCATCAACAGATAGATTTTCCAGAATACACCTTGAATGTACTTTTTCCGTGATTGATGCAACAATGGCACTCCGCGTAGTGACAATAATGACGCTTCCCTGGGCACTACGAAGTTTTGACAAACAAATTATCAAATTGCTCCATTTTTCACAATCTTCGTTCCACACATCGTCGAGCACGAGAAAATATCTCTTTTTTTCCAATTGTTCTATGAGCTTTTTAAGCAATACATCTTGGCTTTGTGTCCCACCCAATGTTGAGTCAAGAGATTCTAAAATCAACCTTAAAATTGACTTGACCTCGAAAGTGTCAGATACACACACCCATATTTTCTTCTCAAAATGTCCACCGATAGAATCATCATTGAATACTGACTTAGCCAAAGTTGTCTTCCCTAGGCCTGCCATTCCTACAATGGGCATTACTGAAAGATTTTCTTGATCCAAGTTGGAGTTAGTCAAGATTGTAATTATCTCTGACAGAACCTCCTTCCTTCCAACCACGATTTCATCTTCCTCAAAGATTGAGTCGGTTTCTCTGGCCCCCACAATTTCTGGAGGGGTTGTATCTATTTTCTTGGAAACCAGTCCAATGAAAGATGCCTCAGATTTGAGATCCAACAAAGACGCATTGATCTTCTTGATTTTATGTGCCATTTTTTGACGAAACAAAAGGGGATTGGAGCTTGAAATGAAGTTGAGTACCTTTTTCCTCTTTTGGTTTGACAGTTCTACTTGACTCCGGAGATCTTCATAGTTGATTTCATCCAAGACATTGTCAGCATCATCAGCTATGTCCTTCAGTTTCCTCACCCACTCCTCCACTGCCTTGCCCCGTTGTTGTGGCTGGTGGGCAACATCGCCTAAGAAATCTTGAATCGCGAGTAACGATTGATGAAGCTTTGTTAGTTCCTTTTTGAATCCCCGGAACAGACTGATTTCTTGAGCAGCAAGTGAAGCCAGCTTGTTCAGTATTCCCTCCACAGGAAAAGTATAGAGAACTTCTAACACCTTTGCAGCTTCCATGGTCACGCGAAACAGAGATGAGAGAGCAGAGAAAGGAAAAAGATAGCTAGGGATGCAAGAAGAAGAAGATTGAAGACGCATGTAGTGTTTCAATGTTTCTCTAATACGTTATTTTTAAAGAGCGTGATCACCAATTTGCAAGTTGGAAGACGAATTTTAAATTAGTATTGGCATGGCTATTATAAAATAAAATGGTTTAATTATTAATATTAGCTTTTCCTTTTGTCTTCTTCGATATCTTCTTTTGATCAAACACAACTTACCAGCGTAGCACGACAGGACCATTGGCACACACACGTGCTTTAGTATTTCAAGAAATCTAAAACGGGCTGCCAGCTATTGCATTAACTGAAATATCATTTTTGCCCTTTCACTAGGCCGAGAACATTAATGAGAGAAATGAAAAACCTCATTTGGTTAAAACGGAAGTCACTCACACAAATTTTCAAGCAATGCACACAGCAGCACAGGGCCTCCTTTCTCATCCATATGCGCTCTCTTTAAAATAAAAAAATACTAATATTTTGACATTTGTCCATAAACATAACGGAAGCCAAACCTTGTATGATATTTGAGGATATCTTAATCTCATTCACGCATGCATGACTTCTATATTGCAATTTGCATTTAACAATTGGAACTGTGCAGGACGGTGCATAGTAAGTAGTGCAGTCATTGTTTAATCCATTTTTGTGTCTGAATCAAAATGGATTAAGAATTGTTATTTAAAGACAGAGATTAGGTGGTGGTGGAATGCTTAATTAATTATTATTTATAGCACTCAGAGAACGAGCATTAGTAAGAACATCGCTTAGTTGATCTTCTGTATTCACAAAAGATGCATCATCAGTAAAACAACTAATGGCATGTTTACTAATCCGGAATTGGATTAAGGGGAATTGAATTGAGGAGGAATTGGATTGAGGAGAATTGGATTCCGGATTCCTAATAAAGTTGTTTACTAAATCATATGGATTGAGGGGAGTTAGATTCTCAATTCCTATTGAAGTTGTTTACTAAATCATATGGAATTGAGGTAGGAGTGGTATTATTTACTAAAATGCCCACATTTTTGAGTTAAAGTAGATGGCATATTTGGAATTTTGAAAATTGTGTGAGGATATAATGGGTAAAAAAGATGAATTCCTAATGGGAGAATTCTCCAGGAATTAGAATACCACCTCCTATTCCGGAATTGAATTCCTCCAAAATCAGGAATTGAATTCCTAATTTTGTGTGGGCCCCGCTTACTTTTTCAATTCCTTGATGCAAGTAAATACAGGAATCCTCAAAAGTGGAATTCAATTCCGGATGAGAATTCCAATTCCGGATTAGTAAACATGCCATAAGTGTAAAGTGATCTTATGGTTAGACAATACGAAAATGATTGAAACTAAACTTAGGCCTCTTTTGGTTCATGGGAAATGAGACTTGGGGATGGGAAATCAATTACTTTCCCATGTTAGGTATGTCCAGGCATGAGAAATCGTTGCCTGACTCATGGGAAAGTAGGGGAAAAAATGAAGCCATCCTCCCAATTTGAGTTTTGTTTTCCCTCTTCATGGGAAAATTTGGGAAAATGAACCAACATTAAATACACATTTTTCATGATCATTTTATCCCCACTAACAATTTAGAATTACAATATATCATTAAATGCATTCTTTTTTTATTTAATTTAATATGGGTATAATTGAAAATTTATACCAACTTTTTCCATTCCTACTCAAAACAAACATAGGAAATGAATAAAGTGCTATTTCCCAATTACTTTCCTAGCATTACCAAATGTGGGAAATGAATCTTCAATTTCCCATCCATTGGGAAATGATTTCCCCTCATATTCATTCCGCGAACCAAACGGGGCCTTAGTGTAAAGTGATCCTTCTGAAAAGCAACAAATTGTACCAATTGAAATGACAGTACATGCATCATCAGTAGAACAACTCAGGATTCAAGCTAAACCTGTGAACATACAAGTCAACAACATATTAATACAAAAATGATTTCTAGCAAGAATTGGATGGAACAAACGAATCTCCTAAGTGATAGAATTGCAATGTTTATATGGAAATATAATATCGGATTATTAATTAGGACAATTCTCGTATGGAATTACCTGGATACAGTGGCAAACGATGTCTAATACACGATACCGCTCCTGTGTCATACAAGGATGATACGGTATAGTATGATACCATATTAAGCTGGTGGCCAAATCAAACGGTACGATGTGACACTTTATTGGTACATATGCCCATCCCTTGTAAGAAGGGAATTATTGTCCATTTATTATAATCTTTCTAATAATACATTGGCCAAAAGTCATTTTTGATCTCTGTAGTTTGGCACTTCAACCACTTTTGACATGTAGTTTCAATTCTGTCAATTTTGCAACTGTAGTTTCGTATTTGTAGCAATTCAAGGACATGTTAGTATTCTTGTCAATTTCTTTAACAATGCAAGGGGCAATTTCGTCAACCCAAAATCCTTGAGCGTAAAAGCTTGTTTGGAATTCTCCTCAGTTCATATTAGGGCTCGAAATTCAACCACTAATCTCAATTTTTGAAGAACCCTAAACCTAAATGACCAATTTCAAGCCCTAATATGAAATTAGGAGAATTTCAAACGAGCTTTTATGCTCAAGGATTTTGGGTTGATGAAATTGTCCCTTGCATTGTCAAAGAAATTGACAGGAATACTAACTTGTCATTGGATTACTACAAATACAAAGTTACAAGGTCAAATTGATGGAATTAAAACTACAGGGTCAAAAGTGATTGAAGTGTCAAACTATAGGGACCAAAAATGACTTTTAAATTAATACATTTATTCAAATTATTATTATTTAAATATAATAATTATGAATTGCACAATACCCCAAATTCTACATCTCCATTCCTCCATGTCTAGCGTTGGTAATCTCCATAGCCTCGATGCCTGCCGTTCATACTCAGATGAAAACAAAGCAATGCATATGGAGTTTGAGAAAATACCCAGCGAACATGGGATTGTTAGGATTAGAAAACACTTCTCTCCACTCAAAATCAGAACGAATTTGGGGGACGTCTATGGGAAGGCACGGTAATCATGCTCTTAGTTTCTTGAAATTTCATTAGGGACGATCGCAATGAATCCCAATCAATTTTATTTCAATATGTAATATGTTAGCAACTAATTGAGTGAGAGAACCAGCAACCATGACTCCTTTATTTTTATTTTGATTCACTGGACATTCTTTCATGATATTAAAATCTAGAAATTTTGGCAAAGAAACCCGCAACCATGCTCCAATTAATACGCCTTTCAAAGCAATCATGCATCTATTTGGCGGTGTGGTTATTGATTTGACTCCTTATGAGGCTGGAATTTATGGTCCCGGCTGATCTCAATTTGGGTGATCTGATTAGAGTTCTAAATAGACTGGATGCCATTGTTGAATTCTGGTTGCTCACCCTAATGCTCCGAGAGTCGAGAAAATGGCAGAGAAGGAGTTACAAGTAGAAAGACGAAGAAAGTTTGAGAGTTTTGGGTAGTGTGCAATTGGCAATTATTATGTTATAATAATAATAATAATAATAATAAATAATGTTGAATAAAAGTATTATTAGAAAAATAATAATACTTAGTGCCATGACAAATAAGTGGAAGTGCTCTAAGAATAACTGACCAAATTCTAAATGATTTACCTTGTTGATTTTACTCTGAGATATAGAAAGTAAAATGATTTTGTACTGTTTGGGATTTGTAAATTTACTGGGGTAAGAGTGCTTAACACCGTAATCTCCAATTTCAAAACCTACTCCCTGCACCTGAAGATAAGAATGCTTATTAGGCTGCTCTCCAACTCCAAGTCGACAGTAGGACACGTAAAAGTGATCTCGGGTTGCAGTTTTTCTATTTGGGCCATATAAATGCCACTGGTTCTGTAAGTTGTGGGCCGAGCATTTTTAATCTTCTAACAAAAAAACAAAAAAACCAGCAAATTTCCAAAATTTAACAGACTAATTCCTAGTTTCATAGTGAAACTTTCTTTTCAACGTGAAAATAAGTAAAATCATATATGTATAATGTATGTAGTGACCCCCTATTTCTCCATTTATAATGTATGTATAAATGGAGATTTTGAAGCAATCTGTAGATAAGTTTTATGTCAAGACTATATAAGCTAATAAGTTTGACATGAGTAATTTTTGTGATTCTGAAAACAACCCAATACAAGTGGCAACTACACTTTTGATGTGTCAATGCCAAACAGAGTGAGGAATTTGTCGCATTTAATTTAACATTCTAGTTCGAGACCACAAACCAAACGGAAGAAAAGTAAACACAAAATGAAACACCATATTTAACGTGGTTCACCCAAAGTTGGGCTACATCCACGGGCAACAATGCCAATGATAATTCACTTAATCAAAAGAAAAAGAGTACAAAGAGTATGACAAGAAAGAACAAATAGGTTCTCACCATCAAACTAAATTTATCTCGCTTCTCTCATCCCATTATTCCCTATAGAAATAGAACCCCAAGTAGCAAGTACATCCAAGGGTCACTCATAAAAGCACTTCAACTATCTTTCTTCGAAGAGACAGGACGCAGAGCTTGACTAGCCAGGAAAAGTATTCTCTACGAGAAGTGCTTCTCTTAGAAGTTGATGGAAAACACTTTTCCTCATTATTATTGCACCACCACAACAAACAAGTTGACCCTGTGATGCAAAACTCATAAGAATATAACTCAAGATTTGATGAAGAGTGTCGAGAAAACAAATTAAAGGGATAGTAGCTTACCATTTTGTCCAAAGCAATAAGTTCAAGACCACAGGCACATTGCATCGCATGCATGAGTTTCTTTTTCAATCTCGACTCTGCAATGCATGGTCAATATAACACCAAGACCAACTTAGCAAGAAATGTTCAAAATAACCTTCAACTTTTCAAATGGTGGTAAATGGCTTATAACTGAAGATTCCTTTACCTGAGTCTTGCAATAGCATGGGTAAATGACATGCTATCAAATAAGACTAGGAGCAGATGCCTTTGTTCTCTGTGATATGCAACCATGCAAGAGTCCATGACCTTAATTACAGAAATAAGAAAAAGGAAAATAGATCAACACCTAGAAATAGTAATTTCCTTACAGTACATGTATATATTATGATTATTTTAGGGTACTCTAAGATATGTAAGTAAAAAAATCACTTCACCATCAACAAATGATATACCATTTATATAGCTGAAACCTACATTATGAACCACACGTTGTACACAAAAGGTTAGACAGCATATGAGTATTGATTGCAGTATCTCCTTGCCTGTAAAAGAGAAAAATTAAAATTTGAAACAGAAAATTACAGATGTCACAACGAGGAGACCAAGGACTCATAAATACCTTCAATTATATTGATTGCCACAAAAACAAAGCAGTTCTGTGAAACTAATGACTTAAAGCTTCTGTTCGATGATCCAAAAAATTGGAATGAAATCATGCAAGAGCTGAAGTGTCTTGCCTGTTCTGTATGTATTAGTCTACCTTCTATACTAGCAAACCTAATTTTCCTCAACAATCTTAAGTGTTATCCCACAAAGATTGTGAAAACACAATGTCATATTTAAAGCAATAAATTTTATTCTTCCATGATGCAAGAAAGTCTAAGATATTGAAACCAAACCACTAAAGAGTTGAATATATTCCTGCAATGTATAGTAATGCCAAAACTTTTTTTTTTTTGGGGGTATGGTAATGGTAAAACTACTCCTTTTTTTGGTCTTTCTTTCTTTCTTTTTGTGTTGTAGTAGAGAAAAAACTTAATGAAACGTACACTTGACTCTTGAAAATATGAGAAAATCTTTGCCACTTGACTTGGGCGGCTCTCCTCGGTGCATCTTTTTGTTTTGGGGACGTTTTCAGAGCCTTCCACTGCCGGTAGATTATCATCATTCGAGTAAATCCTCACTGATACAAATAGATAGTTCATCAACAGCTGCAAGGTTCCCTCATCACTCGAGTAGATCCTCCAGATAATCAAATTTTTATAAACTTCTAAGGACTCGTTAAACTTCAAACGGATGCTTATCCTAAAAATCTGCAAATGAGTATCATCAATTTCTGAAGAGACACGACTGTGTGTAGGTTATCTAAAAAATAACACAGGTTCTTCAGAAATGGTTACACAACAAGCGAAGAGAGGTGAAAGATACATCCAGTTGTAAGATGAAAGCATATAACAAATGTTGAATGACACATGAAACAAACAAATTACAAAAGGCTGCTGCCAACGCAATTCTTATTGAAACAAAAGGCACACCATTAAAGCATGAGCAAAGGTTAACATGAATTCACCAAAAATAATTCATGCATACATAATTCTTAAGAAGTAAGTAACTGACCACCTATGTAGGACAACAGGGGAAATAGATCTCAAGTACATGCACCTTGGAATCTGAACAAGCTGCTATCTCTCCCGCTTACTCACGTCTAACCCTCCGCTGATTGAAGCAGATGCAAAATGAATGTTGATCAAAACCTGACCCAGAAAAGCATAAAAAGTTGAAATGATAACAAAATATATGAAGAATATATTACTGAAACCGAAATGTAAAATAACCCAGCATCAAACTAAAGTGCATTAAGAATGAGCAGAGGTTAGCATCTAATTACCAATAACATATCATGTGTACATAATCTTTTCTGAAACAGAAGAAATATCATACAAATGATCAAGGAGCCAAAAGTTTTTGTATGTTACTTCATAGAGTGCCAGTAACAGACAAGTAATGTTGACACATCAGCGAACTATGCTAATCTGAGAATTCAAATCTCTGTCTGTTTTCATGATACAAAACTACTAGGCCAGCAACAGCAATAAAATGTACAAGGAAAATACAGCGATAGATTTAGGAGAAAGAGATCAAATCAGCAGTAATTGAATACGGTAGATTGCAAAGCTAGCAATGAAGAAATGACTTTAAACTAGTTATCGCCATTTTATTTTTCCGTTGTAAGTCTCCCCTAAGAGCGTAGACATATAGTATTTTATTTACAAATGAAGGTAGAGTCAGAAATTTATCACGCTACAGATGAACATGTATAAAACACTTCAAAAGTAAACAATACCAAACACAACATTGCTAGGGAAATGTATATATCTCAAATGATAAGGATTGAAACTAAACATGTGAATACTTTTCTCATATATAAATAGGAGAATGATTTTTAAGAATAATTGTTTTCTCCATGCTAGTGAAGTGATTTTATGATTATTAGGGTAATTCTAATCAATCCCAGTCACTTTTTTTGTTCTTTCTTCTTCTGCATTTATATCCAAAGAAATTAGTAAATAAAGATGCAGGGAAAGGGAACTGAAGTGAAGTACCTGGACTAAGTTTGCACCTATTCCGGAAGTGAAATCCAACAAATTGTGCCAAATTCAACTGATAGTAATTCTAAGATGTGAAAGTACGATATGATTATTAGGGTAATTCTAATAAGTAAACAACGATTTTTTCTTCTGCATTTATATCCAAAGAAATGAGTAAACAACGATGCAGGGAAAGGGAACTGAAGCGAAGTACCTGGACTAAGTTTGCACCTATTCCGTATCACCTATTCCGGAAGTGAAATCCAACAAATTGTGCAAATTCAACTGATAGTAAATTCCAACAGTAACACAACATATACAGGAAGATCTGGAAAACATTAAGCAGAGGCAAGAGAAGAGCAGAAATCTCTGCTCTGAAAATATAGTTTAATGATTAATCTGATCAGAGAGGAACATAATTAGTTAGAGAAGAAGAATGGGCTCACTCTCAGAATCATCACCACTTGAAAAAGAATGCTTGTAATAGGTTGGGTTACATCTTCGGAGTGGGACTGGGTCAACTAATTAAAAAAGGTGTTTGGTCAATACTGAAGAAAAGAAAAGTGAGAAGGGAATTGAACAAACAATGAGAATATAATTACCTGATATACATGGGATGTGAGAAATCTTGTGCCATTCTCGGCCACTTTGGAGGGCGGATCTTCCCCCTAGACGGGGACATGTAGCAACCTCTAATTTTGCTAGTTTGGTGAGGCGTTGCATTACTTCAACGCCAGGAAGAGACACCAGATTCTTACACCGACAGATCCCCCACGCTGTCAAAAGACTCCACGCTGGAAGAGCCTCCACTAGGTGCAATATTACAACCCAATTGATAATTGTCAATCAACAATACACGAACCCCAACCAGGTGTTGCATAGCTTCAATGTTAGGCTTAACCATGAGATTCTTACACTTCTTGATACTCAGGTGGGTATAGATTTATGAGAATACTGCTATAGATTTATGAGAAAGAGACAAAATCAGCAGTAATTGAATACAGTAGATTGCAAAGGTAGCAACGAAGAAAATGACTTTAAACTAGTTATTGCCATTTTATTTTTCTGTTGTAAGTCTCCCCTAATAGCGTAGAAATACAGTATTTTATTTAGAAATGAAGGTAGAGTCAGAAATTTAGCAAGTTACAGATGAACACGTATAAAACACTTCAAAAGTAAACAATACTAAACACAACATTGCTAGGGAAATGTATATATCTCAAATGATAAGGATTGAAGCTAAACATGTGAATATTTTTCTCATATATAAATCGGAGAATGATTTCTAAGAATAATTGTCTTCTCCATTCTAGTAAATGCCATCAGTAACACAACATATATAGGAAAATATGGAAAACATTAAGCAGAGGCAAGAGAAGAGCAGAAATCTCTGCTCTGAAAATATAGTTTAATGATTAATCTGATCAGAGAGGAAATTAGTTAGAGAAGAAGAGTAGGCTCACTCTCAGAATCATCACCACTTGAAAAAGAATGCTCGTAATAGGTTGGGTTACATCTTCGGAGTGGGAGTGGGTCAACTAATTAAAAAAGGTGTTTGGTCAATACTGAAGAAAAGAAAAGTGAGAAGGGAATTGAACAAACAATGAAGGATGCTTTTGAGAATATAATTACCTGATATATATGGGATGTGAGAAATCTTGTGCCATTCTGGGCTGCTCAGGAGGGCAGATCTTCCCCTTAGACCGGGACATGTAACAAGTTCGGTGAGGCATTGCATAACCTCAACGGCAGGAAGATACACCAGATTCTCACACACCTTAATCCTCAGATGGGTAAGAGCTGTAAGGTTACCCCAACCACTCTGGAAGAGCCTCCACACTGTCGAAATCCTGTATATACAAATCTTGTAGACAAGTGCAGTGTTGAATTTGTTGTTGAGGTAGAGACTTGAGCTTTGGCTACCCTGTGATCTTCAGCCATAACAAGCAAAGAACTAGCTCATACAAGATTATTACCACTGGCAGCCAACACATAATGGTTGATCAGCTTCACAAATCCTGCAAACCACCATATTTCATCCTTATCAGTTTGTGCTTGCCATGACACATTGTGGTTGATCAGCTTCACAAATCCATCTGATGGACACCTTCACCTACCTCATGCAAGGATCTATAGCAAATACATCCCCATCCCCTCTGGAAAAGAATCAAGTGGTGAGAATGAGGCAGATGAAACATGGTGATCAAAACCTGACCCGAAAAGGTATAAAAAGTTGAAATGACAACAAAACTTATGAACATATTACTGAAACTGATATGTAAAATAAACTCACATTCGTGTAAGCGCATCAAACTTAAGTGCATTGAGAATGAACAGGGGTTAGTATCTATTAATGATAGTATATCATGTGTATATAATCTGCATTGAAAGAGAAGGAATATCATCTATATATAAAGCTAAAGTGTGAATACTTTTCTCATATATAAATAGGAGAATGACTTCTCAGAATAATCATATTCTCCTCCGTGCTAGTAAAGTGATGTATGATTAGATGGGAATGTATGATATGATTATTAGGGTAATTCTTTCTTTTTCTGCATTGATCTCCAAAGAAATGAGTAAATAACGATGCAGAGGAAAGGGAACTGAAGTGAAGTACCTGGACTAAGTTTGCACCTAATGCGCATTATTTGTTCTTCAAATTGCGTAAGATCCTTCTGCAAACCAACAACGTATATAGGAAGATATGGAAAACATTAAGCAGAGGCTAGAGAAGAGTAGAAAGCTCTGAAAATCTAGTTTAAGAATTAATCTGATGATAGAAGAAAAGTAGACTCACTTTGTGCTCCAACTGTGCTAGCTAGTTTGTGAAGGGGTTGCATGGGTCGAATCCTCATCACTAAAAGATTCCGGTCATTCTGTGTAAACTAATAAAAAATGTGTTTGGTCAATAATACTGAAGGAGATTCTTCAATAAGTATTTTATGTTAGAGGATTGGGTTACAATTTCTAATCTCCATATTAAATCTACCGACACATCTGATGAATGCAATCCGAGATTGGAAATACGTACCCAATTCTTAACTTATACTTTATTGGAGAATTAAGTGAGAAAAAGGAATTGAATGATTTCATTTGAGAATATTGTAATTACCATTTATATGTGGGATGTGAGAAATCTTGTGCCATTCTGGACCGCTCACGAGGGCGGATCTTCTTCCCCCTAGACAGGGACATGCAGTAAGCACTAGCTCTTTTAGTTTGGTGAGGCGTTGCATAACTTCAACGGCAGGAAGAGACACCAGATTCTTACACTGACTGATACTCAGGGTGGTAAGAGATGTAAGGTTACCCAACCACTCTGGAAGAGCCTCCACACCATCGAAAGAATCAATCTCCAAAGATGTTAGAGAAGTAGTCAAGTGTTGAATTTGTTGAGGCAGAGAATTGAGCTCAGGCCACCCTTTGATCTTTAGAGTTTGGATTTGTGATGGAAGCTCAAAATCAGGGAAAGATTCGAGCTCCTCTGAAAACGGACCCATTTTCATAGATTCTAAACACGTAAGAGAGCGTAGCCCCTGTATTGGCAAATAGTTTAATTTCCCACAATTAAATATATCTAAAGAGGAAAGAGACTGCAACCTGGATACATCGAGATCTGCCAGAGATATCAAATTGTCGCATGACTCGATTCTCAACTTCTTGAGAGATGTGCAGGATGGTAGCCCACTCGGTAGACTTGTCAATCCATGACAATGACAAATCTCCAACTCCTGAAGAGAGATGCAACATTCTAAGCTAGTCGGCAAGCTTGATAATTTCTGACAAACCTGAATCTGCAATTTGCGGAGACATGGCATGCCCTTGCCCTTGCCCTTGCCCAGGGTAATTGGAATGAACTCGAGACTATCGCAACACTTTATAGTCAACTCCTCAAGGCAGGGAAACATCGCCACTTTCTCATCTGTTGGCAGTTCCTCCCATTTAATTAGAGCTGGGCACCTTCTAATCTCTAAGCTTTTCAATGCTGGAAACAAAGTCTCTTTCTTCTTCGTAGCCGCACCGTTAACATGGTTATAACCATAAAACTCAACTCCCACGCATTTAAGCTTATCCATGCAACTAAACTCAACAATCCTAAGATTTGGTAAATGGCCAAGTGATGGGACTTGTTCGCATTCTCCGCAATTTATTAACCGAATCTCTGTCAATTTGACTGGCAACGAACCACTCATCATCCATGATGCTAATTTAGAACCCATGAAACTATCAATCGTTAAGATTTCTAACTCAGAGTTGGGTCGGAGGCCTTCTAGTACATCAATGTCTTTCTCATTTCTGCCCCTGCTGTAATAATAAAAGACCCATTTTAATGTCAACCTTCGTAGATTTGCTTTCCCAACTAAATTTGATGCCCCTGCTTGTCCTCTGTCCCTCACATGTTCCAAACCTCCAATAATTAGTTCACCTTTTAATTGGTTTAAGTCACCCAGCTCGTCAATTTCATGATTACCTTTCAAAGTAAACGCAGGAGATATTGTTTGCAGATGTTGCAATCGTCCCAACCCAAATGGAATAGGGTTATAATAATCGAAATAAACATGCCTCAAGTTGATCAACTTTTCCATTTCCTTTGGAAACGTTTCAAGATTCCTTGTACCCTGCATTCTTAACGTTTGTAGGTTATAAAGCTTGCCAATAGACTCAGGGAGTTGTTTGATTTTTGTTCTAGAAACGTTCAAATACCTTAAATGTATCAAGACGCCAATAGAACTTGGCAGCTCCTCAATATCTGCCCGGCACAAATTTAAAACACGCAAAGCCTTAAAGCTCATAAGTAATGTATTATTACTAAGGCCTTGATCACCATTCACAAACAGTGACCGCCTTTTCTCAACATTTCTTTCGGAAATTTTGGAAGGATCCCATGCCACATGTTGATTCTCAAATTTATCTTCCATTTCAAATCTTGACACAAGCTCAGCAAGATCATGTACAAGATCGTGCATCTTGCAATGGCGAATAATACCAAAGAGATCCCTTCTAACATCTTGAAAGAGGGAGTTTTGCAACAAAATCGTAAAATATTCATCACCTATATCCTCCATATCTTTGTTAGGAGAAGAACAGAGAAATCCTTGAGCCATCCATAGCTGGATCAAGTCTTCCCTTTCCATTTCAAAATCTTTCTTGAACTTCGAGCAAAATGCAAAACACTGTTTCAAAGAAGGTGATTTCAAATGATCAAAACTCAATTTCAAAACCGACATAATTCTTTCATCTCCTTCTGGTAATTCCCATATCTTACTTTTTTGAATTTCCAACCATTCGTCAATACTATCTTTAGAACGCATCATGCTTCCCAAAACCTGTTGTTACATAAATTAATGTATATATTAAAGATTAACTAGGTGACTTGGCTATAATAATAGGAAACATCATTTGGTTCTTCAATAAACCTAGTTGTATGTTATGAGTAAATGTTAACATTGCACCAAAAACTGGTACTTTGTTGGAATGTTCAATCCTTAGCCAACGTTCATGTGTAAATAGTAAATTTGGGTTTTTCCCACAAATTTTTTCTTACCTACAACCCATCACCTTATTTTTATGTAAATAAAACCTAATTTTTTAAAGTAAAATCAAATGACTAGGATCCAGATAAGCGAGTTGCCTAATCAAGCTTAATGTGTTAAATGTTATATTTTTGGATTCCTGAAGTACCCCTAATTACATTGTAATGATTATTTTTTCAACAAATTATTTGCAATTCAATGCTAGTAATGGTGTTTCAATTTTGCATAAATTTAGGGATTGAGGGGTCGTTTTTAATTTTATATATAATCAAAGCTTTTTTTAAATGGAATATTTAATTAAACTGTGATAATTTTTTTATTTTTTTTAATTTCAAATGGATTAGTTAGTTGGTTAGTTAGATTTTGCTCTCTATAGGTCATATCTAGGACATATGGCTAATCATTGTACTTGCAAATATTGATAAAGTAGCATGCATTCAAACGATAGGTAAATAATATATGACATCAAATGTTATGTAGGTCAATTAAACTGCATATAACATATATATATATATATATATAATTATATATGCATGCATGCAGGTTGGTCTACGTTTACATGAATTGTAGGTAAAAAAAATTTACATGTACAATTGTAAGATGAAACACCGAGTAACTGTCAAACTCATGATGCTCCATCAAAACTAGGTGCACTAATTTAACCTCAATATTAATATTTTCCCACCCACCTTATTTTCTCACTCACTATGTTTTAAAAAAACACAATTATATCTTTCCACCCACCATTATTCCCAAAAAACCCTTTAATTATTAATTCAAACAAATTCATCTTGGGAAAGGTATCAATACATATTAGACATGTCTTGAAGCTACTGTGGCATCAATTTCTTTCCAAAAGGAAATAAACAATGTGCAAAGGGGTGGAAATAGCAACACTCATTGTCAAACTTGGTCTCACAATTCATGAAATATTGCTTATTGATGTGGTAGTTCACTAAACAATGTGCAGGCACGTGTGGCGGAGCGTGGGCCACTTTCTGGCTGATCTTAGGCTCCTAAAATACTCCTCATGCCGTCCCGAGCATGACGGTATGCTCATATATGAATTTGGATATCGTTTGATCGTCGATCGGATATCGCATATTGTGTGTTATCTGGGTTCGACATGTTCGGACCGTTGGATCGACTCCATTCCAATATATGTTAATCTAGACCCTCCTAGGATCGTGCAGGATTTCGCGGATCGTGAATCGGAGCCCCGGATGTTCCGATTCAATAACTTAAAGTTTGAGCTTTACGATAACCGTCCGATCGTGCAATCGTAAGCGATCTAACCGTCCATTTCAAACCAAACTTGCAGGACGTGTATCTTAGACCTTGTGAAACCATTAGAAACTTTCGGATTGTAAAATAGAGGTCGTGGGTCCCGTGGGCCCGGTTGACCCGAATTGGAAAGTTTGACCGCCGGTTGACTGAGTGCCTCCCAAAGCTGTTCCATCATCCGAATTGGGTAGTTGGACCTTAGAACGTCTCATTCCTCGTACACTTACTAGAAACCTGGGAAATTAGGATATTTAATTCAAATTTCTAGTTCGAAACGCTTGGTATTAATCTCGTATACGTATTCTGAAATAGGTACTCCGATCACGCATACGCAGCAGGCGGGACCCTCTTAGGGTCAAGCATCGTGGGACTACTTGTGAGTGGACTATGTTTTCAAATAATATGCATAGTTTTATGATGGGAAAAATTATGTATAGTATTTTAATGGTGTTTTGAATATATTATTTATTCAACGGTTGAACTGGATATTTTTATGATGCATTGGCATTTATTTTGGGTTTTGACATATTTGAGTATCTTGAGTATGTATATATGGATTTTGAGAATTTCTATATATGTTTGGCTATGTGTGGGGTACTTAGGTTATTAAGATAAGATTGTGGAAAGATTTGAGTATAGAATGTCAGTTTGGAGTTCTATAAGCACTACCATGTCAGTTTGGAGTTCTATAAGCACTACCCTATGTACCTCCCCAGATTCGGAACTTGGATACGGAAACTTGAGATACTTGGAATTGTCGGAACCCGGGGCATCCTTGACAGGATGTTGCTGTAGACCCTTGATTGGGTAGTCTGCTTGTGTAGGACTAGTCACAGACGTATGAGCTTTGAGAGTCTCAGCTATACGTGCTGGCTGAGAGTTAGTTCCCCAGTTGGACGGCTCGTTCCCTAGCCACATGGTGAATTGAGGAATTATTTTATGTGGACTCTGCCATGTGGACTAGTCAAACAATCCCTCGGTTGGATTGTTTCCCTGGTACAACTAGATGTGGTTATATTATATTTTATATATATATATATCTTATATTCTATATTTATATCTATATATATAACTATTCCTTTGTTCTTGTTTCTCGATGAAGATACTTCCTCGCCGATCGTGCCAATGGGTACGCTTTCGAGAGTTTAATTGTGGGATTTATAAGTTTTGGATGGTGGGTTTGTAAAGCGTTCTTTATGGATTTTGGACTTGGTATCTAGATTTGATTATATATATATATATATATACTTGGTTATGATGTTTTGGGATGCATTTGGATTTCTTGAATGGTTTTCTAAACGGAGGGGTTATATTATGTTGGTTTACACTGAACTGAACTTTATTTTTGTCCATTCACATTTTTCTATTTTGCGCCCCCAACCAGTAGTTGACTGAGCTCCGCAGCTGAGCCGGATCGTGTGCTTCCGAATCTTGATTCTTCATAGGAACTCTTTCATCATTTCATTCCTGTTGAACTTTGGTTTTGCTGTATTTGAAATTCTTAGATATGTTTTGTTATCGCCTGCGTATGGTTTGTTTTGTGAGGCCAGAGGCCTTTGTTGTAAACTGTTTATTTGTTTTAAAGCATGCTGCTGGCTGGGATGTTAACTGTGAATTTTGAGTAAGTTGAATTTTGGGAAATGTTCAATTTACAGGGGAGACTGCCAAATTTTTGGTAGAAAGTCTCGAGTTTTTAGTAAGTGGGCCCGGCATCGGGGTGATGTTGGTAAATAGACGGGATTCGTCCTGGTTTCCGAGGAATTCCCAGGCGGGTCCTGACAGCCTCCCCCCCCCCCCAAACTCACATCATGACATATGGAAAGTGAACGAGGTTAAGACCAACTCTGTGGAGCTATAGCCGATCTAGGCTAGAATCTTCTGCGCCGAATGTCTTAACGCCAGCTGAAGGAAATCCACACAAAAAAGGGGACTCGATGGCTTTGCCATCAGCACTCACTGCCGGCCGGTAGCAAAAGTCAGAATGCCTTCTCCGGGATCAACAACTGACACATCAGCCTCGGTCACCTTGACTCGATGACCAAATGTCGACGGTTGAGAGCCATCCACTTGAACCACCACTAGGCTTGAAGTGCTCCCAGAATCGGTACCCCATTCTTACCTCAGTGCCCTCAAAATCAGCACTCTCAAGCTCTGTAGTCAAGCTTTCCGAAGTCAATTCTCCCTCAAATGCCCTTGGGCTATCACTATAGTCTGATTCAGTATTTGACATCTATAAACAAAAGCGAAAGGAAACTAAATGTCATGCCAGAATCAAACTGCTATCCTTAAGCCTAAGAGCTCATGATTATCTACGTTCATACATGGTCATGCAACAATTGTAGAATTTGATTCAATTCGAAAGAAAACAGGGTAGCATACCATGTTCACACGGTGGTTGGAAATCGCCGGAAATCGCCTCCGCCTTGAACACTTCGCCTGAAATCACATACGTCGCCGCAATGCACTAGCCGGAAATCGCCTCTCACGAGCTCTGATTGCTCTCAAAAAATTTTAAGTACCACTCTTATTGTTCTTTCGGTCCAGTTATAGGACGAACCTAGCATCAGAAAACGAAACGACGCGACTCTTTGTAGCACTCTCAACACGTATCACACATGCACATGGAAGCCTAAGAGTCACAGCATCCAACTTGAAAGCTTCAATTCTCAAACTTTTCAAGCGTGAACTCCACCAACATACGACAAGCGCACATTGGTCAAGTTTTCACTCACATCTCGTGCCAAACAGCAGGCGCACATTGGTCGAGTTTTTACTCACCTCTCGTACCGAATGGCAGGCGCACATTGATCGAGTTTTTCACTTACCTCTCGTGCCGAACGGCATGCACACAATGGTCGAGTTTTCACTCACCTTTCGTGCTGAACGGCAAGCGCACATTGGTTGAGTTTTCACTCACTTCTCGTGCTAAACGACAAGTGCAAGTTGATCGAGTTCTTCTCAACCTATCATGCCTTTGGCCCTGCTACCGTTCCTTCTCAATCTTCCAAGCTCCCCCTTGGTCGGGGACTTGGGGGACTATATGACTACCATTGGCATACCACGGAAGACGCTTATATTCGGGTCAGAATTCCGAAGATCGAAGGAACAAGCAAGTCCCCAACCAAGAAGTCCATTCTCAATTGGAAACTTATGGGACTTCTATTTGTACCATATCTGACCCCCCCCCCCCCCCCCCCCCCCAAAAAAAAAAAAAATCATATCATGACACGTGGAAAGTGAACGAGGTTAAAACCAACCCTGTGAGCCACGCTGAATAGGCAATCGGCATACACCACCGATTCATACATGTTCATCAAATCGGTAAGTGCTCCCGATCGCTTCCTTTGGACAGATCTTTGGTACCCAATGTCGAACGACCATTCAGCACGCCCGGCCGTTCTGCAAGATAACCTCGGAACTCCCGCTAAGGCCTCTTGGGGCATATGTCGACCGTCAAAGACACTCCCACAAGTCCCACATCGAAACTAAGTACTAAGTGATCACCCAACACCTTCTATAAATAAAGCCTCTTGGCCTAGCCAAAGGGTAGGGCTGCTTACTTGACTTGTGCTTTCACACTGTCAATAAATTGCTCTTAGTCACTAACTTTGGCATTGGAGGGTCTTCGGAAGGCACCACACCAGTGCTCTAGACCTCACCTGCTATTTCTTTCCTCAGGCCGAATCCAGCATTGTGCCTCGTGATAGGACACCACGGATCGAAGGCTCCTCGGGTCCAAACCGTCCACGTCACTTGTAAGTTAACCTTATCTCTATCTGTTTAGTTTTGGCACGAATAAAATATTTTTAACAAAAGAGAGACATGTTAGATTATGGTTGAGCCACATTAGTAGACAAGGAGGAATTCCTCCTTATGGGCAAGGAGGAAATCATTATCCTCGTAAATAATTTAATACTAATGAACAATTTGGCATTTAATTCAATTTTCAGTTTTAGTTAGAATTTAAAAAGTATGTGAGTTTTTGTCTAGACTATTTTAGTTGCAAGGGGATATATTTGAATATCTTGTATGTAAATTATCTGAATACATCTACTACTTGTAACAAATAAAGAAATGCATGCAGAAGGAACTTCAAATTGATATATCATTACGTACCTTGGCCGTTAACGGTATACCAGCACACTTTCTGGCAATCTCCTTTCCAATTGTTTCTAGATCTATTGCAATAGGAGCATTACCATCTGGAAATGCTCTTTTCTTCAATATGTCCCAACAATCATCAACAGATAGACATCCCAAAACATACATTGGAAGTACTTTTTTCGTGATGGATGCAACACTGGCAATGCGCGTAGTGACAATAACGACGCTTCCATGGGCACTATGAAGTTTTGACAAACAAGTCATTAAATTGCTCCATTTTTGAGGATCTTCGTTCCAGACGTCATCAAGCATGAGAAAATATCTCTTCTCTTTCAATTCTTCTACTAGGTTTTTAAGCAATGCATCTTGGCGTTGTATCCCAGCCTTTGTTGGGTTAAGATATTCTAATATCCAACTTAAAATCGAATTGACCTCAAAAGTGTTAGATACACACACCCATATTTTTGTATCAAAATGCCTACCAATAGAATCATCATTGAATACTGACTTAGCCAATGTTGTCTTCCCTAGGCCTCCCATTCCTACAATGGGCATTACTGAAAGATTTTCTTGATCCAAGTTGGAGTTAGTCAAGATTGTAATTATCTTTGACAGATCCTCCGTCCTTCCAACCACGATTTCATCTTCCTCAAAGATTGAGTCGGTTTCTCTAGCCCCCCCAATTTCTGGAGGGGTTGTATCTATTTTCTTGGAAACTAGTCCAATGAAAGATGCCTCAGATTTGAGATCCAACAAAGATGCATTGATCTTCTTGATTTTATGTGCCATGTTTCGACGAAACCAGGAGTTTGAAAGGAATTTGCGTACCTTTTTCCTCTTTTGGTTTGGCTGTTCTACTTGCCTGCGGAGATCTTCGTAGTTGATTTCATCCAAGACATTGTCAGCATCATCAGATATGTCTCTCAGTTTCCTCACCCACTCCTCCACTGCCTTGCCCCTTTGCTGTGGCTGGTGGGCAACATCGCCTAAGAAATCTTGAATCGCGAGTAACGATTGACGAAGCTTTGTTAGTTCCTTTTTGAATCCCCGGAACAGACTTATTTCGTGAGCAGCAAGTGAAGCCAGCTTGTTCAGTATTCCCTCGACAGGAAAAGTATAGAGAACTTCTAACACCTTGGCAGCTTCCATAGTCACGCGAGACAGAGATGAGAGAGCAGAGAAAGCAAAAAGATAGCTAGGGAAGCAAGAAGAAGAAGATTGAAGACGGACGTAGTGTTTCAATGTTTCTCTAATACTTTATTCGTGATCACCAATTTGCATGTTGGAAGACGAATTTTAAAAGAAAATGCTTTAATTATTAATATTAGCTTTTCCTTCGATATCTTCTTTTGATCAAACACAACTTACCACCGTGGCAGGACAGGACCATTGGCACACACACACGTGCTTTAGTATTTCAAGAAATCTAAAACGGGCTGCCAGCTATTGCTATTAACTGAAATATCATTTTTGCCCTTTTACCAGGCCGAGAACATTAATGAGAGAAATGAAAAACCTCATTTGGTTAAAACGGAAGTCACTCACACAAATTTTCAAGCAATGCACACAGCAGCACAGGGCCTCCTTTCTCATCCATATGCGCTCTCTTTAAAATAAAAAAAATACTAATATTTTGACATTTGTCCATAAACATAACGGAAGCCAAACTCTGTTACTCATATAAAAAACAATAATAAATTACATAATGGAAGAGTCACTCAAAATTTGGTCCTCGCACATGACTTCTATGATATTTGAGGATATCTTAATCTCATTCACTATACAATATCCTTTTAAGATATCCATTTTCTAAGCTAAGCTAAAAAATCCCATCGTTTTTTTTTTCCACTCTGATTTTTGTCAACCATTTTAAAAAATAATAATTTTCGTTCTTCAATCAAATTTTTTATGTCTTTCTGGCCCTTTCCAACACTAACTTTAATAATCCCTTTACAGCCAAAGTTCCACTAACAACATTTGTAGACATAGTTTCTTCATGGAGATTTTTTCAATACAGCATCATGTTACTAAGTGAAAAAACAATGGGAATTTTTATTTTGTATGTTTTGGTAAAAAGCCAGGGGTTAAGTAAAAGTGAAAAGAGAAGAAGTTGTTTTGACAATTAAAAAGGAGAGGACACACGTCACTTTGTGGTTGAGCCACAATAGAAGGTAAGGAGGAATTCCTCCTTATGGGCATGGTTCGGTGGCAAGGTGATCCCGATCTCGATACAGGACGGTACGGTGGTGGGGTTATGGTTTTGTGATACCGAATCATACCGGTATCAAATGGTACCATTTCCGGTACTAGAGAGAGAGAGAGAGAGAGAGAGAGAGAGAGAGAGAGAGAGAGTCGAGAGCTTGAGGCTTTGAGATCGATTGAATTGAGAGTGAGACAGAGATCGAGAGATCGATCGAATTCAAGAGATTGAGTGAGACTGAGATCGATTTCAAGAGATGAGAAGAAGGGTTTGGCCTGGTTCGATAGATTGAGGGCGGCTGAGGAAGATTGAGAGTTCGAGAAAGAGAGAGCTAGCTGGGAGTGGGAGGAGAGTTCGAGAGAGTCTAGGTGAGAGATCGAGTCGAAAGTGAAAAATTTGCGTAAAATTCCCTTTTTTTTTACTATTTCGTTCGGTATAGTGGCAAAAGGTGTCTAATATACGGTACCACCCCCCGCGTCATACATGGGTGATACAGTACGGTATGATACCGTATTAAGCCGATGGCCAAATAAAACGGTACAGTGTGACACGATATTGGTATAGTTTCGGTATATCCGGTACAGATGCCCAGCCCTAGTAAGAAGGGAAGTATTGTCCATTTATTATTATCTTTCTAATAATACATTGGCCAAAAGTTACTTTTAATCCCTATAGTTTGGCACTTCAACCACTTTTGACCATATAGTTTCAATTCTATTAATTGCTTATATAGAGTTGTAAATGTATATCTAATACTTTTTTTTAAAGCGTCATCAATGACTTATGTCAGTTTTGATTAAACGCAGCATCATATTTTTTAGGTCGGCAGCGTCATATTATTTTAGAGGGGTGATCGGTGCATAATTACATATCTTTTTATACCCTTCTAACTTATGATTTGGTTATGTTTTTGAGTTAAACTTGTGCTTTTAATAAAGTTTGTGTATGTTTCACTGTAATAAGGTTGAGACTCATTACATGCATTTTGAAGACAAATTAGCTCAAAATAGTGTCTGCAGATCATTCAATTTCACGGATTAGCCTGTACTTGCTCAAGAAGAACCAGATAATGAGCCATACATTATTGGAAATATACGGAAGTCTAGTTTCCGTAGCATTTTACGGTTCATGATTCTGAGTCTTCTAGAGGAAGTTATACATGATTTAGTAGATCAAGGTCAAAATTCGGCAGCATCTGCGTTACTGGGCCACAAATGACATTTGAAGGTCTTCCCAATTTTTCCTTGAGTTGAGCTGCATATGCTTGGAAAGATAAGACAAAGGGCTTGAAGATCCATATTTTTCCTGAATTTTATGAATGTATTAACAAGCCCAAAACGAACCCAAAAGAAGAGTGCAATGCATTGTCATGCATGACATATGCATGATGAAATGCACTATCTAGTGGGATTTGTTGGTGAAGAGCATTAGCCAAAAAGATGAGTTTCTAATTACAAGTGCTATCTAGTGGGAGTTGTTGGTGAAGTGCACTAGCCAAAAGGATGAGTTTTTAATTACAAGTGCTATTGGCATAGACCATATTTAATTTAGAATTTCAACTCCCCTAAGCCTATAAATAGCGAGTTCTCCAAGCTTGTAAACACACCCCAAGGGGGGGAGCTCTCAAACATTTCTCTAGAGCTCCCCTCCCTTCTCTCCCTCAAATTCTCTTAGTTTTCCTTTCTAGTTCTCAATTGTTGTAATAAAATCATTTTGCTTCTTAGTTGTAATTTATTTTTTGTAATGTAAATTCTTTTCTTTAAGTATTCAAGTTTGAGTAGTTTCCAAGTTTCAATTATGATTTTTGTTCTTATTCATTATGCTTATAAGTTAATATGCTAGTTTGAATGATTGATCACCATTAAGGCTTGCATGTTAGCTATCTTGGTTTGAATTAAGAGTAGACACCATGCTTTAATTCGAATTGAACTATGAATAGGAAGAGTATGTATGGACATTCGACAACAGGGATTAGATACATGCTTCGTTGTTTAAAATGTTCTTCTATGTTTAATGGGTTCCTAATGCTTAATTTAGGTTAGACAACAAATGATCAAGTTAGGGAATTAGGAACACAAGGTTAGGACCAGATACCATGGCTTAATCATACTTTAGCTAGAATCAATCCGTTAATCTAAATTGAACTTGGGAACTTATTCGCTTGAGTTAATTTCTTTTCTTTCTTTCTTGTTTGATTTATTTTCTTTCTTTTTTTCATTTCTGTTTTGTACAGGGAATTGAATTAAATCAATCTATCATCAATCCTCGTGGAATCGACCTCGCACTTACATATGCTAAACTACCAACGGCTCGTGCACTTGCGAGTATCACAAGTTGAGGATGCAGCTGAATCTATTTTGGTGCAGCTGAATCGACGCAACAAGGGGGAGGTTTGCAAATACAAAAGATTAAACAAAACTCACTTAATTACTTACCAGGCAAATTTAAATTGCATTTGACAAACATACTGCAATTTTCAATTTTCAATTATGCAAATATATATATATATATATATTATTAACTTTGGATTAAGTCGGTAGTTAGCCAGGAAGGTGCCTGGTAATGTTGACTTATATATATAAATTATTAACTTTTAACCTATTCGATAATAATTGAGGACATGTCGATCCAGTCACACATGATTTCTATATCTCAGTTTGCATTTAATAATTGGACTTATGCAACGGTGTGACACATTGTTAAATAATGCAGTCATTGTATAATCTATTTTTGTGTCTGAATCAAAATGGATTAAGAAATAATTGTTATTTAAAGACAAAATAGGTTGTGGAATACTTAGTGTCCATTTGTCTTTGCTTATTTGGGGTGATAAGTGATTTTAAAAAAAATTTGAGAAGTCTAACCCGTTTGGTAAACTATGAGAAAATCACTTATTGTTAAAAATTGATGTGAGATAAAGCTATAAGGGAAAGCAGCTAATAAGGTGCTTTCATTTTCTGATTATGCAGGAATTAGTTTCGAAGAGGCGCTTGATTTAATGATTATGAGGCAATCATTTTCTGATTATGCGTAAAATCAATACCAACAACACTTTTACCAAAAAATTTACCAAACACCAAACTACTTTCTTTTACAGCTGATTTCTCTCACAGCAAAACGAAACGAAAAAAATTTCATGGCTTCTTCTTTCTCTTAAACTCTAATTTTCTGGTAAGTAATCATCATTATTCATCAATTTCTCTTGGGTTCTTTTTTCAATCCCTTGACAATTTCAATCTATTCTATATATTACATGACTTATTTTATTAAATTATTATCATGTTGATGATTGGTTATATGAGAATATAGTTTGTAGAAATATTTATCTATTTCTTGCTGGGGTTTTCTTCCAGGTTATATGGTTTTGGAATTTTTCTTTGTAATCTAAACATGTCACCTACTAGAAAATACAAAACGGCTTAGAAAAAGAAAAATCGATGAATTGACTCAATCTCAAAGAGGAGCTCTTGATAGATTCATTGTTAAAGAATCACATGCTACAATTGATGAAAATATTTTCAATGAACAAAACAAGATGATGTTGAGGAAGTGCAAGATATTGAAAACAATATGGAAGAATGTGTAGGTAATGTTGAGCACAGATTTCCAATTTTTTTTCTTTATATTAAACACAGATTGCTTATTGGAGGCAGCAAGGGACCTTATAAGGGCACAAGGAGCTTATTTTTGCACCAAACATTTAACTTTATCAAATGGAAACATTTAAATTTTTATGAATTTGATTTCTGATTGTCATTACATATTTATTGATGGTGAGTTGTAGTTATAAAAAAATTGTTTATGACATTAAGTTATGGCAAATTTTTATAGTCTTAGCAACTTAAAAAACTCATGAAGGAAACCAATCACTACTACAAAAAGGGTAAAAGACGACAAGAAAAAGACGACGGTCGGAGTAAGAGCCGTCGTGGTTTTTAAAAAGACGACGGTTATAAAAAAACCGCCGTGTAATACCACCTTAGACACCTAAAAAATCGAGATTCAAATAGCTGTTCAAAAACAACGACGTACCTAATTCAAAAACCGACGTCTATTTGAAACAAGATTTCCGAAGTGTAAAATCAAAGCCAAAAAACAACGGCAGAAGATATGAATATACCGACGTAGAAAGTAAAGACGACGATTTCAAAAAAAGCCGCCGTATTTACTCAGACAATAACACGACCATGTTTTCGTATAAGACGCCGTATAATTATAAATAAATCCACGGCGGTAAAATACAAAGTATCGCCGTATTAAATTAATGTACAACGACGTCAAAGATAAATATATCGACGTTATTATCCTATAGTTCTACGATGTTATCTTTAAAGAATACCATGTTGGGTTTTTAATTTAACGACGTATTATAAAATTTAACGTCGTATTTATTCACTTTATACGTCGTACCTTTAATTTAAATCGTCATCTTTACATATAATAGACGACTTTTTTTAAAAAAACCGTCGTCTTTACTTCATAAAACAGTGGAAGCAAAAGGGACGTAGCGGGAATTTGCAATTTTGTCGTCCGAGCTCTGATTGAGGTCCATGATACCTTTTTGAAAAGGGAATGAAGCCAGGAATCAGACTCAGTGCTTTGCGCTGATGTATGGTGGTTTTTGGCCATTTGAGGTCGTTTAGCCTTCCAAAAACGCATTTAAAAAAAGCGTCGTCTATTGTAGGTAAAGACGACGGTTTTTAAAAAAAACCGTCGTCTATTACTTTCAACTCTTTAAATGCGTTTTTGGAAGGCTAAACGACCTCAAATGGCCAAAAACCACCATATGTCAGTGCTAAGCACTGAGTCTGATTCCTGGCTTCATTCCCTTTTCAGAAAGGTATCATAGACCTCAATCAGAGTTCGGACGACAAAATTACAAATTCCCGCTACGTCCCTTCTTCTTCCACTGTTTTTATGAAGTGAAGACGACGGTTTTTTTAAAAAAAGCGTCGTCTTTTAAAACACGCTAAAAATGGCCGCTTAAGTGATTTCCCGCTCGATAAATTTTCAAATTTTCACCCATATTTGAAAACCTTATCTCTCATTAACAAGCGTCGTCTTTTAAAACACGCTAAAAAAAGGCTACTTAAGTGAATTCGCGCTCGACAAATTTTCAGATTTTCCCCCCTCTCTGAAACCCTTATCTCTCCCTCCTCCTGCACTCTCTAAAACACCCCCATGAAACTCTCTAAAATACCATTCTATATCTTGCTAGTGAATTCTAGATTAGTCTCTTTGCGTTTCTGGTATGTTCTTTGTCTCCCTAATTTCAGATTTTGTCTCTCTTGATTTGTCTGATTTGTTTACATATTTTTTTATATTTCTGGTTCCTTTTGCAGGTTCTCGATGGTCTTTTTTATGCTCATTTTACAAGTTTTCTATGGAAATATGGACCAATGGTAAAATTTCTCTTCCACCTAATTTTTTATGTTTATAATCTTAGCTTTTTTTCTCTCTTTGTCATTTTGATTTATTTACAGGGATGATGGAGGAGACTTCAGTTGTGCATCATTTGTATGTTTGGATGAGGAATGCTTGGATTAGGAGTACTTCGCTCTTGTTTGGAATTATGTTTGTTGTAGAATAAAGATTTGTTAACTATGTAATAACTATTGAATCTTCAAGTTTTATGAAAGAAACTATTTGTGTATATATTCATTAATAAAGCATTATGGTTGGTTTTCTAGTTAAAATCGTTGTATAGCATCATAGGAAATCAAAAAGAACTAAAATGTAGCAGTTTGGAAACTTATTAGACGACGGTTTTTATAATAAATCATGGTCTTTACAGATAATTAACGACGGTTTTTATCAAAAAGTGTCGTCTATTATAGGTAAAGATGACCTTCTTTTAGAAAAGGGTCGTCTATTTTATATAAAGACGACGGTTTTTTTAAAAAACCGTCGTCTTTATAATAATCCACGACGGTTTTTATAATAAAATCGTCATCTTTACATACAATACACGACGGTTTTATTAAAAAATCGTCATCTTTACAAACAATACACGACGGTTTCTTTAAAAAAAAGTCGTATTTCCTCCTATAATGAACGATCTTTACCTCTAAACAACGACGATTTTGTTTAAAAACCGTCGTCTTTATTGATAAACAACGACGGTGAAAAGCCGTCGTGGTTTGTTAGGGAAAAGATGACGGTGGATTCCACGACCATTGAAAAATCGAATACACGACGGTGATTTATCGTCGTCTTTTTGCTTTTTTGTAGTAGTGAATCATGTTAATTAGGTTGTTAAGTTCATAATTCTTGTTGACCAAAACAACTTTTTAAGTTTTATATCTCTACATTGTTTTTTTATATTATATATATAAAGCGTTATTGATAGAGGAGGAATCTAATCTAGGATAGTCGAACTAGGACTTGAAATATATAGATAAATACACTAATCACTTGAGCTACAAGCTCCTTATCTCTACTATTGTTAGTCAAGTTAATCTAAACATCTCTACATGATAAATAGTAGTTTATATTATTATAACAGTAGAATATAGAGTTTAACCAATAAGATCGAGATCTGGTTCACCCGGTCACGAATAAGATCAATACCAAAACGAAGGCACAACTTATGTTTTGATGGACACCCACCAATCACCAACTCGGTAGGTTCTCGAACTGCATCCTAAAGAAACAAAAAACCAACTCTTATTGTCCCATTCTCTTTCGCCAACATAACCTTCTTTGAGCGACAATTGCTTTGGTGAACTTATTAGGCTGAAGTTCGTTGGGAGATTTCAATGATAACTTGACTATATATAAAAAATTTCTAAAAATCGTTTGGAAATAGGAGACAGAAAGGAAGAGGAAGCATAAGAAAGCTTCGGATCGAAGGGAATAGAACGATGTCGAAGGTTTATTGTACCAAAAATGGGTCTAGTTGAACTTTTTTTTGAGCGAAAGTTAGGAAACATGAGGGGGTTTCTCACTCAATGCCAAAGAGTCATGAACATTCGAACATGAGATCACCGTTTGTGAGCTAATTTGTGGTGGCTAGAGATGCTCAAAATTTGGTCCTCAGCTCGTGTGAGAATTCTATTAGAAATATCTTGTTTTCTAGAACGACCCAGATTTGGTATATGCCTCACATATTCTTCTATATTGAACTTGCACTGGGTTCAATTTAAAATGAAAATATTTAAAGATAAATTTAGAGTGGAGGAAAGCTTAATTAGCAGTTAAGGAACTGGAACAAGTTGTGGGCACTAGTTTATATTGAATTTTTTCGTGGTGTTGGGGAATACGGTTGAGATGAAAATATTAATTGGATGATTACAATAGAATTTGAGCACAAATTCAGGGACCATTTTGATAAAAACCCAACATTTTCATTGTCAAAGAACCTTCAACTTGAAGTTCTCAAACATATATTTAGGATTCAGCTGCCATTTTTCCTTCCCTACGTACGCAAGGAAAAACACGAATAAGATGCACATGCAAAGTGTTTGAGTTTCTCTAGTAGTTAGACGGAAGGCGATGATCGACTTATATACAAATGATTAACTTTTAGCTATGATATCATGTTAAGATTTCATAGGAATGGACTTTTGGCCCACCACTAGCAACATTAATATTGTCCCCAATTTAACCACCTGTTTAACAGGTGTGAGATTTTATACAAAAGGCATCGGTCTTATTAAGAATGGAGCCATTTATTATATGAGACTTTTTATTTTATTAAGTTTTCGATGTGAGACTCGTATATTCTTCAACAAAATGTTGACTTATATATATTAATCTCATTCACACATGACTTCTACATTGCAATTTGCATTTTACAATTGGAATTATGCAGGACGGTGTGTGGCACTGGTAAGTAAGTAATGCAGTCATTGTTTAATCCATGTGTTGCGTGTCTGAATCAAAATGGATTAAGAATTGTTATTTTAAGACAGAGTAGGTGGTGCAAATAAAATATATCAAACAATGACTTCATTACTTAACAGGCACCTTCCTGTATAATTGAAACCTTCAAATTGCAGTTTTATAAATGCAAATAGAAATCTTTAATTATGCGGGCAGTTGCCTGGTCAGTAATTAAGTCTGTTAATTCCATTTTGTTTGGAATCATTCATATTCCAAATCTCACTCACATTTGTTTAATCTGTTGGTTTGAATCTTCACATGTAGAAATATTATCTTTTTTTTGTTTTTTGTTTTTAATGTAATCTTTGTCGCTTTATATGCACTCGCATATTCTACTTTGTTGAATTTGCCAACTGATAATTTGAGTTTAAGGAGTGTTTGGTAGAGAATATGCGGATATCGAGAAAAAGCATGACCTTTCTAATCAATCATATATTTATAAGACTGCCAAACAAAACTAACTATGTGAAATTAAGCAACTATCTGCTGATATGAAAAGCTGGCATGAAATCTTGCAAAAGCTGAATTATCCTCCCCTGTTCTGTAAATAGTAATTTGTCTTCTGCGTTACTTAACACATAACTTTCATCGAAAATCAAGTGTGTTATTCCAAAACGATTGTAATAGCAGAGTGTTATGTTTAAAGCAATTAATTTTAATGGCTGAGAATTCATATCTTTCTACAATGACTGAAACATACATGGATGCAAATTACCCCTGACGTCTGGAACATGAGAAATCTTGGGCCATTCTGGGCCATCATTCTCTTTTCCCTAGTGTGTTAAACAAATAAACTAATTCCAACTTATGAATCTGAATGGAAGATCGACGTGAGTAATTTTCGTGATTATGAAAATAAACCAATGCAACTATGCGCTTTTGATGTTTTAATGGAAGCAGAGTAAGTTGCCACATTTAACTCTCTAGTTCGAGACAACAAACCAAACGCAAGAAAAGTAATAACAGGAAGAGGAAGACAAACAAAACTCATAAACCCAAAAACAAATACCGTGTTTAAAGTGGTTCACCCAAAGTTGGGTTACATCCACGGGCAATGATGCCAATGATAATTCACTTAATCAAAAAAGTACAAGAGTGTGACAAAAAAGAAAAAATAGGTTCTCACCATCAAACTAAATTCATCTTTCTTCTCTCATCCCATTATTCCCTAGAGAAACCCAAATACATCTAAAGGTCGCTACATCTCTCTATAAATTGGGGCCATGACTCCCACTAACTACGTACTTCAACTATCTTTCTTCTAAGACAGGTATAAATTGGGGCCATGACACCCACTAACTACTTCAACTATCTTTCTTCTAAGACAGGACGCAGGGCTTGAGTAACTACGAGAAGTGCTTCTCTTAATTAAGCTGCACCTCTAGAAGTTGATTTGAAGCACTTTTCCTCATTAAACTGCACTACAACGAGTTGACCTGTGAAGCAAAATTCATAAGAATATAACTCTGATTTGATTCTGAGTGTCAAGAAAACAAACTAAAGGGATAGTAGCATACCATTTTGTCCAAAACAATAAGTTCTAGACCACAGGCACATCGCATGCATGAGTTTCTCTTTCTATCTTGACTCTGCATGGTCAATGTAACACCAAGCCCAACTTAACAAGATATGTTCAACATAACCTTCAACTATTCAAATGGTGGCAAAAGGCTTATAACTGAAGATTCCTTTACCTGAGTCTTGCAATAGCATAGGTAAATGACATGTTATCAAATAAGACTAGGAACAGAGGCCTTTGTTCTGTGTGATATGCAACCATGCAAGAGTCCATGACCTTAATTACAGAAACAAGAAAAATGAAAATAGATCAACACCTTCCAGAAATACTAATTTCCTTACACTACATGTATATATCATAATTGTAATGGTAAAAATACTCCTTTTTTCTCTTTCTTTTTCTTTTTCTTCTTCTTTTGTGTTTTAGGGCACTCTTAAGATATGTAAGTAAAAAAATCAGTGTTTAGTTTAATGGAAAAGAGCCTTGATTTGTATAGTAGTACTCTTAGGTTCGAACTCTCATGACACATTGGTAGTATGTTTGTAATAAGCACCCTCCTCTTTATAATTTAGACTATCATTTGTATTTTCATTGGTTATAAGAAGTTCATTTGCAGTTCAATAAGAATAACTGACCTAATCCAAAATGATTTACCTTGTTGACTTTACTCTGAGATATAGAAAGTAAAAGAATTTTGTATTGTTTACAATTTGTAAATTTACTGGGGGTAAGAATGCTTTACACTGTATTGTTTCCAAGTAAGAGTGAAGGTCGCGGTTTTTCTATTTGGGCCACATAAATGCCACCGGTTCTGTGAGTTGTGGGCCGAGCTTTTTTTGGCTTCTAAGGGCACTTCCAGCAGTCAAAATGTTGCCATGGCAAGGGGGGTACTATTCACGGGAATAGTGTCTGCCCTTGCAAAAAGTAAGTTGCACTTCCAGCAGTTGCCAGGGCAAGGGGGGGTACTATTCAATTTTTTGTTTTTTTTCACAAATTTGTTTACCTAAACAATTAATTTGGACAATATATTCGGATAAGATTTTCAGATAAGATTTTCGGTTTCAAATTTCAGATAATTTTTTTTTTTTCAAATTTCAGATAAATTTCGAATTTTCAATTTCATATTAATTTCATCTGAATTTCAAATTTCAGATAAATTTCATTTGAATTTCAATTTCAGATAAATTTCATCCGAGTTTCAAATTTCGGATAAGATTTTCACCTTATAAAATTGCGCCACGTGTCATCTGAATTTCAAATTTCAGATAAATTTCATTTGAATTTCAACTTTTCATTTGAATTTCACATTTCAGATACATTTCATTTGAATTCCAAATTTCGGATAAGATTTTCACCCTATCAACTTGCGCCACGTGTCATGTCTATCGACCTAAATTTTTCTATAAAACAAAGGCTCAGCTCACAAACCTCTCACACTACATCTTCTCAAAAATTTCATTTCTCATATTTTAGATTTCATATTTCATCTTCCATTCACAATGTCAGACATGGAAGAGGTCTTGGACAGGCAAGAGCGAGAAATAAGAGAAAGAAGGCGTAGACGAGCTACAAGCAAAAGAGCGCAGAGAGATCTAGATCAGCAACTTGTCATGGCTGTGGCCATGCTTGATGAAGAAAATCAGAGCAGTCGTGGTTCACATGAAGGCCGTGCCCCAAATGTTGACAGACATAGGCATTCTCGAGGTAAGAATCTTATGGAAGATTATTTTATCCCAACATCTCTATACTCTGATGTTCATTTTCGAGGGAGGTATAGAATGCAACAACATTTGTTCAATAAAATTATGCATGATATTTGCAATTATGATGAATACTTTGTTCAAAAGAGAAATTGTGCTGGTGTTTTGGGACTGCTTCCCGAACAAAAGTTCACAGCTGTTATACGAATGTTGGCATATGGTGCATCTGATGATCAGGTGGATGAGATTGCCCGGATGGGGAAGTCCACTGCCTTGGAGAGTTTGGTTAGATTTTGTGATGCAGTCGAAACTCTGTACACCATGGACTACCTGCATCGACCCACGCCCAGGGACCTGCAACGACTCCTGCAGAAAGCCGAACGGAGAGAATTTCCAGGAATGATTGGTAGCATCGAATGCATGCACTGGCAATGGAAGAATTGCCCAACTGCTTGGCAAGGTGATTACGGAAATCGGAAAGGCCAAAAAAGCATCATCCTTGAAGCCGTTGCAGGTTTCGATACATGGGTCTAGCACGCCTTTTTCGGAGTTGCTGGATCTCAAAATGACTTGAACGTCCTGGGTCAATCCCCGATGTTCAATGATGTTTTGAGAGGAGAAGCCCCAAAAATCACATATGAAGTCAATAATACCGTCTACCAAAATGGGTATTATCTATCTGACGGGATCTACCCGAGGTGGACAACGTTCGTGAAATCACTTCCGCATCCCCGAACCCAGAAGCAAAAATTATTTGCTACATATCAAGAGGGTTACAGAAAGGATGTGGAGAGGTGCTTTGGTATCCTCCAAGCTCGGTGGGCAATCATTAGGGGTGCTACACGTATGTTTGATGAGGAGGTGTTGAGGAGCATCATGATGACATGCATCATCCTTCATAACATGATTGTGGAGGATGAGTATGATTACGAAGCTGAAGAGGTGTACGAACCCGATCTCATGAACACGGCCTTGACCCGAATTTATGAAAAACCAATAGGGCCAAATGGAGCACCAGTGGAGCATGAACCGTTGGTTAGAGATGGTCTTTTCATGAATCGTATGATTGATCGATATACGGAGATGCAATCTTCATATATTCATGAACGCCGTCAAGTTGACTTAATGGAGCATTTATGGGCGGTGAAAGGCAATGACGATGAATGAAGTGAAGTGAAGAACATTTTTAAGATTTTAATGTTTATGTTTTATGTTTAGTTATGTTTGGGTTTTTTATGCTTTGGTTGTGGTTTGTTTGTTTTTATATATTTAATGCTTTGGTTGTGGTTAGTTTTTTTATGTATGGAATGTTTTGAATAAAAAGGAATTTTATTTAATAGTTTCTTTAATATAGAAAAATTAAACTTGAAAGTGAAAAAAATTTAGAGTTGAAAGTGAAAAAATTATTGAGTAGAAAGTGAATTTGTTGTTAAAAGTGAAGAGTATGGATTGGTATTTATAGAAAAAAAATGCAGTATTTTTTGGGGTTTTTAAAAAAAAATTTACGATTTTTTTCATAATTTTTTGCCTTGAAAAATTCTAGGCCTTTGGATTGGATGAAAAATCGGAAATCGGAAGGACCAGCTTGCGACACGTGGCAGCGGAAAGAAAAAAAAAAAATTGCGGCTGCTGACGTCAGCAGCTTGCGGGCTGGAGCTCGGGCTCCCCTCGCCTTATTGAAACAAAAGGCATACCATTAAAGCATGAGCAAAGGTTAACATCAATTCACCAATAATAATTCATGCATACATAATTCTTAAGAAATAAGTAACTGACCACCTATGTAGGACAACAGAGGAAATAGATCCAAGTACCTGCACCTTGGAATCTGAACAAGCTGCTATCACTCCCGCTTACACACGTCTAACCCTCCACTGATTGAAGCAGATGCAAAATGAATGACGATCAAAACCTGACCCAGAAAAGTATAAAAAGTTGAAATGATAACAAAACATATGAAGAATATATTACTGAAACCGATATGTAAAATAAACCCAGCATCAAACTAAAGTGCATTAAGAATGAGCAGAGGTTAGCAACTAATTACCAATAACATATCATGTGTACATAATCTTTTCTGAAACAGAAGGAATATCATACAAATGATCAAGGAGTCAAAAGTTTTTGTATGTTACTTTATAGAGTGCCAGTAACAGACTAGTAATGTGGGCACATCAGCCAACTATGCTAATCTGAGACTTCAAATCTCTATCATTGCAAATCAAAGTCTGTTTTCATGATACAAAACTAGTAGGCCAGCAGCAGCAGCAATAAAATGTACAAGGAAAATACTGCTATAGATTTATGAGAAAGAGATAAAATCAGCAGTAATTGAAATACAGTAGATTGCAAAGCTAGCAATGAAGAAAATGACTTTAAACTAGTTATCGCCATTTTATTTTTCTGTTGTAAGTCTCCCCTAAGAGCGTAGAAATATAGTATTTTATTTAGAAATGAAGGTAGAGTCAGAAATTTAGCAAGCTACAGATGAGCACATATAAAACCCTTCAAAAGTAAACAATACTAAACACAACATTGCTAGGGAAATGTATATATCTCAAATGATAAGGATTGAAGCTAAACATGTGAATACTTTTATCATATATAAAAAGGAGAATGATTTCTAAGAATAATTGTTTTCTCCATGCTAGTAAGCTGATCTTATGTTATAAGATGTGAAAGTACGATATGATTATTAGGGTAATTCTAATCAATCCCGGTCACTTTTTTTTCTTCTGCTGCATTTATATCCAAAGAAATGAGTAGATAACGATGCAGGGGAAAGGGAACTGAAGTGAAGTACCTGGACTAAGTTTGCACCTATTCCGGAAGTGAAATCCAACAAACTGTGCCAAATTCAACTGAAAGTAAATGCCATCAGTAACACAACATATATAGGAAGATGTGAAAAACATTAAGCAGAGGCTAGAGAAGAGCAGAAATATCTGCTCTGAAAATATAGTTTAATGATCAATCTGATCAGAGAGGAACGTAATTAGTTAGAGAAGAAGAGTAGGCTCACTCTCAGAATCATCACCACTTGAAAAAAGAATGCTCGTAATAGGTTGGGTTACATCTTCGGAGTGGGAGTGGGTCAACTAATTAAAAAAGTTGTTTGGTCAATACTGAAGAAAAGAAAAGTGAGAAGGGAATTGAACAACAATGAAGGATTTCTTTTGAGAATATAATTACCTGATATACATGGGATATGAGAAATCTTGTGCCATTCTGGGCCACTTAGGAGGGCGGATCTTCCCCCTAGACCGGGACATGTAACAAGTTTGGTGAGGGCGTAGCATGACCTCAACGGCAGGAAGATACACCAGATTCTCACACGCCTTAATCCTCAGATGGGTAAGAGATGTAAGGTTACCCCAACCACTCTGGAAGAGCCTCCACGCTGTCGAAATCCTTGTATATACAAATCTTGTAGTCAAGTGCAGTGTTGAATTTGTTGTTGAGGTAGATACTTGAGCTTTGGCTACCCTGTGATCTTCAGCCATAACAAGCAAAGAACTAGCTCATACAAGATTACTACCACTGGCAGCCAACACATAATGGTCTGTATCAATATTATTTCATGATTCCTGCAAACCACCATATTTCATCCTTATCAGTTTGTGCTTGCCATGACACATTGTCGTTGATCAGCTTCACAAATCCATCAGATGGACACCTTCACCTACCTCATGCAAATACATCCCCATGCCCTCTGGAAAAGAATCAAGTGGTGAGAATGAGGCAGATAAAAAATGCTGATCAAAACCTGACCCAAAAAAGTATAAAAAGTTAAAATGACAACAAAACTTATGAACATATTAATGAAACTGATATGTAAAATAAACTCACATTCGTGTAAGCGCATCAAACTTAAGTGCATTGAGAATGAACAGAGGTTAGTATCTACTTTATGACAGTATGTCATGTGTATATAATCTGTATTGAAACAGAAGGAATAACATCTAAATATATAAAGCAAAAGTGCGAATACTTTTCTCACATATAATAAATAGGAGAACGATTTCTCAGAATAATCGTATTCTCCTCTGTGCTAGTAAAGTGATGTTATGATTAGATGGGAATGTATGATATGATTATTAGGGTAATTCTTTCTTTTTCTACATTGATCTCCAAAGAAATGAGTAAATAACGATGCAGAGGAAAGGGAACTGAAGTGAAGTACCTGAACTAAGTTTGCACCTAATGCACATTATTTGTTCTTCCAATTGCGTAAGATCATTCTGCAAACCAACAACGTATATAGGATGATATGGAAAACATTAAGCAGAGGCTAGAGAAGAGTAGAAAGCTCTGAAAATCTAGTTTAACGATTAATCTGATGAGAAAAGAAGAGTAGACTCACTGAAGATTCCTTCAACTGTGCTTGCGAGTTTGTGAAGGGGTTGCATGGGTCGAATCATCATCACTAAAACGATTCCAATGATTCTGATCCGTGAACTGAAGAAAAGAAAGGAGATTCTTCAATAAGTATTTTATGTTAGAGGATTGGTTACATATTTCTAATCTCTATATTCAATCTAATGAATGCAATCCGAAACATACCCAATCCTTAACTTATACTTATTGCAGAATTAAGTGAGAAAAGGGAATTGAATGATTTCATTTGAGAATATTGTAATTACCAGATATATGTGGGATGTGAGAAATCTTGCGCCATTCTGGGCCGCTTTCGAGGGCGGATCTTCCCCCTAGATGGGGACATTCATCAATCACTAGCGATTGTAGTTTGGTGAGGCGTTGCATAACTTCAACGGCAGGAAGATACACCAGATTCTTACACTGACGGATACTCAGGGCGTTAAGAGATGTAAGGTTACCCAACCACTCTGGAAGAGCCTCCACGCTGTCGAAAGACTCTATAGACAATACTTCTAGACAAGTAGCGTGTTGAATTTGTTGTTGAGGCAGAGACTTGAGCTTAGGCCACCCTAGGATGTTCAACACTCGGATTTGTGATGGAAGCTCAAAATCAGGGAAACAATCGAGCTCCTCCGAAAACGCACCCATTATTATATATGTTAAACTCGTCAGAGAGCGTAGCCCCTCCATTCGCAAATATTTTAAATTGTGGCATGACTCGATTTTCAAGCTCTGAAGAGATTTGCAGGATGGTAGCCCACTGGGTAGACTTGTCAATCCATCACAACCCCTAATACTCAAGTCCCAGAGGGAAGTGAGGTTGTCTAAATTGGGAATAGCCTCTAGATTAGGGCAGCTCTGTATACTCAACTCCGCAAGAGAGATGCAATATTCTAACCTGGTCGGCAAGCTTGATAATTTCTCACAATTCTCAATCCTCAATTTGCGGAGACATGACATGCCCAGGGTAATTGGAATGAACTCGAGACTAGAGCAATACATTATAGTCAACTCCTCAAGAAGAGGGAGTGTGGGAGAATCAGAGTCAGATTGTGACCCACTTGGCCAGCTTGATAATGCCTGACAACTGTCAATCAACAATTCACGAAGCCCAACCACTCTGTGTAAAGAAGGCATATACATGAGATTCTTACACCTCCGAATACTCAGGTGGGTAAGAGATGTAAGGTTACCCAACGACTCTGGAAGAGCCTCCACACCATCGAAAGATTCAATCTCCAAAGATGTTAGAGAAGTAGGCAAGTGTTGAATTTGTTGAGGCAGAGACTTGAGCCTAAGATTAGGCCACCCTTTCATCACTAGTCTTTGGATTTGTGATGGAAGCTCAAAATCAGGGAAAGAATCGAGCTCCTCCGAAAAAGGACCCATTTTCATAGATTTTAAACACGTAAGAGAGCGTAGCCTCTCTATTGGCAAATAGTTTAATTTCCCACAATTAAATATACGTAAAGAGGAAAGAGACTGCAACCTGGCATCGAGATCTGGCAGAGATATCAAATTGTGGCATGACTCGATTCTCAACTTCTTAAGAGATGTGCAGGATGATAGCCCACTCGGTAGACTTGTCAATCCATCGCAATACTTGATACTCAACTCCTTAAGAGAGATGCAATCTTCTAAGCTAGTCGGCAAGCTTGATAATTTATAACAAAACTCAATGTGCAATTTGCGGAAACATGGCATGCCCTTGCCCAGGGTAATTGGAATGAACTCGAGACTACGGCAACGGGTTATAGTCAACTCCTCAAGGCAGGGAAACACCGCTACTTTCTCATCTGTTGGCAGTTCCTCCCATTTAATTAGAGCTGGGCAATAATGAATAGTTAAGCTTTTCAATGCTGGAAACAAAGTCTCTTTCTTCTTCGTACTCGTAGCCGCACCGTTAACATGGTTATAACCATAAAACTCAACTCCCACGCATTTAAGGTTATCCATACCACTAAACTCAACAAGCCTAAGATTTGGTAAATGGCCAAGTGATGGGACTTGTTCGCATTCTTGGCAATTCGATAACCGAATCTCTGTCAATTTGAGTGGCAACGAACCACTCGTCATCCATGATGGTAATTTAGAACCCATGAAACTGCCAATGTCTAAGATTTCTAACTCAGAGTTGGGTCGGAGGCCTTCTAGTACATCAATGTCTTTCTCCTTTCTTTCCCTATTATTCCCTCTCCAATTTAATGTCAACTTTCGTAGATTTGCTTTCCCAACTATATTTGATGCCCCTGCTTGGCCTCTGTCCCTCACATGTTCCAAACCTGTAATAAATAGTTCACCTTTTAATTTGTTTAAGCCACCCAACTCGTTAATTCCACGATTACTTTCCTTTTCCACAGTAAACCAAGGAGAAATTGTTTGCAGATGTTTCAATCGTCCCATCCCAAATGTAACTATCCCAATACCATAATGGAAATAAAAATGCCTCAAGTTGATCAAATTTTCCATTTCCTTTGGAAAATGAGTCCATATACCCTCCACTCTTAACGTTTGTAGGTTATAAAGCTTGCCAATAGACTTAGGGAGTTTCGTGATGTTTGTTTGAGAAACGTTCAAATACCTCAAATGTATCAAGATGCCGATTGAACTTGGCAGCTCCTCAATATCAGCCCCATGCAAATTTAAAACACGCAAAGCCTTAAAGCTTGTAAGTAATGTATTATTACTAATGGCTTGATCACCATTCACAAACAGTGACCGCAGTTTCTCAACATTTCTTTCGGAACTTTTGGAAGGATCCCATGCCACGTGTTGATTCTCAAGTTTATCTTCCATTTCAGATCTTGATACAAGCTCAGCAAGATCATGTACAAGATCGTGCATCTTGCAAAAGGTAATAATACCAAAGTCATCCCTTGTAACATCTTGAAAGAGGGAGTTTTGCAACAGAACCTTAAAATACTCATCACCTATATCCTCCATATCTTTGTCAGCAGGAATACTCATCACCTATATCCTCCATATCTTTGTCAGCAGGAGAACAGAGAAATCCTTGAGCCATCCATTGCTGGATCAAGTCTTCCCTTTCCATTTCAAAATCTTTCTTGAAATTTGAGCAATATGCAAAACACTGTTTCAAAGAAGGTGATTTCAAATTATCAAAACTCAACTTCAAAACCGACATAATTCTTTCATCTCCTTTTGGTAATTCCCATATCTTACTTTTTTGAATTTCCAACCATTCATCGATGCTATATTTAGAACGCATCATGCTTCCCAAAACCTGTTGGTACATAAATTAGTGAATATATTAAAGATTAACTGTATGACTTGGCTATAATAACAGGAAACATCATTTGGTTTTTCAATAAACTTAGTTGTATGTTACCAGTAAATGTTAACGTTGCACCGAAAACTGGTATTTTGTTGGAATGTTTAATCCTTAGCCAATGTTCATGTGTAAATAGTAAATTTGGGTTTTCCCCACATATTTTTTCTTACCTTACAACCCATCACCTTATTTTTCTATAAATAAAACCTAATTTTTTAAAGTAAAACCAAATGGCTAGGATACAGATAAGCGAATTGCCTAATCAAGCTTAATGTGTTAAATGTTATATTTTTGGATTCTTGAAGTACCCCTAATTACATTGTAATGATATTTTTTCAACAAATTATTTGCAATTCAATGCCAGTAATGGTGTTTCAATTTTGCATAAATTTAGGGATTGGGGGGTCTTTTTTTATTTTATATATAATCCAAGCTTTTTTTAAATGGAATATTTAATTAAACAGTGAGTAAATGATGTGTTTCCAAATTTGACTGCGTGATAATTTTTATTTTTGTTTTCAAATTGAATAGTTAGTTGGTTAGTTAGATTTTGCTCTCTATAGGTCATATCTAGGACATAAGGCAAATATTGATAAAGTAGCATGCATTCAAACGATAGGTAAATAATATATGACATCAAATGTTATGTAGGTCAATTAAACTGCATATATATATATATATATATGCATGCCATGAATTGTTGGTAAAAAAAATTTACATGTACAATTGTAACTGTCAACCTGGTGCACTAATTTAACCTCAATATTAATATTTTGTCATCCACTTTATTTTCTCACTCATTATGTTTAAAAAAAAACACAATTATTCTTTCCACCCATCATTATTTCCAAAATACCCTTTCATTATTAATTCAAACAAATTCATCTTAGGAAAGGTATCAATACATATTAGACATGTCATGAAGCTACTGTGGCATCAATTTCTTTCCAAAAGGAAATAAACAATGTGCAAATAGATGGAAATAGCAACACTCATTGTCAAACCTGGTCTCACAATTCACGAAAATATTGCTTATTGATGTGGTAGTTCACTAAACCTTGCTTCTTTATTTTGAGTTATCACAAGCTGATAAGTTGATATGGTGGAATATAGTTATTTATGTGTACATAGACGATTTTGAACCGTTGATTGAAGTGAATTTACTGTTTATTTAGCCCCTTTAAATGCATACATCTGATGTAATAACAAATGTAAAGAAAAATTGAAGTGAATTTACTGTTTATTTAGCCCCTTTAAAGGCATCGTCACACTTTTACTTTTTGACATAGGATATGCATGACACCTTTTAAATTAATTCTTGTCTTTTTTTTATTTGTTCTTAAATGTTTATTTATTTTTCACTTCAAATATTTTTAACAAAAGAGACATGTTAGATTGTGGTTGAGCCACATTAGTAGACAAGGAGGAATTCCTCTTTATGGGCAAGGAGGAAATCATTATCCTTGTAAATAATTTAATACTAATGAACAATTTGGCATTTAATTCAATTTTCGGTTTTAGTTAGAATTTAAAAAGTATGTGAGTTTTTGTCTAGACTATTTTAGTTGCAAGGGGATATATCTGAATATCTTGTATGTAAATTATCTGAATACCTCTAGTACTTGTAACAAATAAAGAAATGCATGCAGAAGAAACTTCAAATTGATATATCATTACGTACCTTTGCCGTTAACGGTATACCAGCACACTTTTTGGCAATCTCCTTTCCAATTGTTTCTCGATCTTTTGCAATAGGAGCATTACCATTTGGAAATGCTCTTTTCTTCAATATGTCCCAACAATCATCATCAGATAGACTTCCCAGAACACACCTTGGAAGTACTTTTTCCGTGATTGATGCAACAATGGCACTGCGCGTAGTGACAATAACGACGCTTCCCTGGGCACTACGAAGTTTTGACAAACAAGTCATCAAATTGCTCCATTTTTCACGATCTTCATTCCACACATCATCGAGCACGAGAAAATATCTCTTTTTTTCCAATTGTTCTATGAGCTTTTTAAGCAATACATCTTGGCTTTGTATCCCACCCAATGTTGAGTTAAGAGATTCTAATATCAACCTTAAAATTGACTTGACCTCGAAAGTATCAGATACACACACCCATATTTTTTCATCAAAATGCCTACCAATAGAAGCTTCATTGAATACCGACTTAGCCAAAGTTGTCTTCCCTAGGCCTGCCATTCCTACAATGGGCATTGCTGAAAGATTTTCTTGTGTCAAGTTGGAGTTGGTCAAGGTTGTAATTATATTTGACAGAACCTCATTCCTTCCAAAGACGATTTCATCTTCCTCAAAGATTGAGTCGGTTTCCCTGGCCCCTCCAATTTCTGGAGGGGTTGTATCTGTTTTCTTGGAAACTAGTCCAATGAAAGATGCCTCAGATTTGAGATCCAACAATGATGCGTTGATGTTCTTGATTTTATGTGCCATGTTTCGACGAAACAAAAGGGGATTGGAGCTTGAAATGAGGTTGAGTACCTTTTTCCTCTTTTGGTTTGACAGTTCTACTTGCCTGCGAAGATCTTCATAGTTGATTTCATCCAAGACATTGTCAGCATCATCAGCTATGTCCTTCAGTTTCCTCACCCACTCCTCCACTGCCTTGCCCCGTTGCTGTGGCTGGTGGGCAACATCGCCTAAGAAATCTTGAATCTCGAGTAACGATTGACGAAGCTTTGTTAGTTCCTTTTGGAATCCCCGGAAAAGACTGATTTCTTGAGCAGCAAGTGAAGCCAGCTTGTTCAGTATTCCCTCGACAGGAAAAGTATAGAGAACTTCCATACTCGCGCGAGACAGAGATGAGAGAGCAGAGAATGCAAAGATAGCTAAGGAAACCAGATGATTGAAGACGCACGTAGAGTGTTTCAGTGTTTCAGTGTCTCTCTCCTCCGTTGATAGAAATAAAAAACTCAAGTCATTTAGTGTGATGGGTATATCGTCTTTTCCATAATATTGGCCTCACATTATGAATGCCTTGAATGCCTTCTCTGCGTGGCTGTCGGTGCAATTATTGTTGGTCAATTATTTCATGCCTTGAATGCAATGCGTTCTCTGCGTGGCTGTCGGTGGGTCAATTATTGTTGGTCAATTATTTCATGCCTTGAATGCCGTCTCTGCGTGGCTGTCGGTGGGTCAATTATTTCATGCCTTGAATGCCTTCTCTGCATTGCTTTACTTTTTCTCATGTAACTCTAACTCATCTTGGATGTTTTTAAGCAAAGCAATACCTTTAAGAAGAGAAAGAAAAGAAGAGAATTGACAATTGAGAGAGTTTTGATTTCAGCTTTCAATACCTACTGACTTTGTACTTCGCTCTTTGCTGACTTAAGTAGAGACATCCCTGGTAATCGTAAATGCTAAGTTTCTTGTAATTCCTGCTCCAAGTCTTGGTTCAATGAGACATGACAAGCCAGCCTTGTTCTGTGTAACGTGCAACCAGGATCAACTTAATTATACATGAAACAAACAAATTAGAAAAGCCTGCCAACACAATTCTTATTGAAACAAAAGAAATACTATTAAAGCGTGAGCAGAGGTTAACATCAATTCACTAATAATAATTCTCATTGAAACATAAGGAATCATTTTAAGGAGCCTAACACTTCTCTTGGTTACTTTGTAGAGTGCCAGTAACAGAAAAGTAGTGTTGGCACGTGAAAGAAGCTACGCTAATATAAGATTGGCAGCACCATAATTTTTTGCATCAATATGAACCTAGGTTCAATTATACAAGTCATGCATTATCCACACAAAAATAAGTAACTCACCACCTATGTAGGGCAACAGGGGAAATAGATCTCAAGTACCTACACAATATCTTCCACACCAGCTCTTCCTTTCGACTTATGGCCTCTTGAAAACCTACAAATCAAAGTAACAATAAAAGTCTATTTGCATACAACAGACATGGCATTGGCATAGCCAATATACTGGATTAGAAAAGAGTTAACTCACAATGCACACAATAAGTAAAAGTTAAAAACTAAAACCAATCAAAGAGGAACGCCAAAAGAGAAGCGGATGTATGGTAGTGATTTTAAACGTGTATAGGCGATTACAAGGGGACGTTTTGAGCAATTTGGAACTGACTGTACTGTTTTGTCGCTGCTGATTATCACTAATCTTTCCCACAGATGGGAGAACCAAGAATTCCAAAGGTTGTAATTTGGTAAAATGCTGCATAGATATACATTCAGTGGTAAGCAGTTTCTCATATTGTTGTTGGAGGGATGAATTGATAAACAAAAATTTCTTGAATACTAGCAAAGCTTTTAAAACACGAAGTTAATAGTGAGGTTCTGAAATTGTTCAGGCAGAGCTTGCGTTTGGAATATAACATGCCTAAGGTTTGGCAAATGGCAGAGTTGGATAACCGAATCTCTTGCAAATGGCAGAGTTGGAATATAACTCATCATCCATGATGCCAATTTAGCACTCATGCTTTTGTCAATCTCTAGATTTCCAACTCAGGGTTTGGTTGGAGGCCTTCTAATACATCCATTTCCTTGTCGTTTATATCCCTGTAATAACCCACTGTAACGTCAACCCTTGTATTTCATCTCTCTCTCGCATGTTCCAAAAATCTACTACTTAGTTCACCTTCTAATTGGTTTAAGCCACCCAGCTCGTCAATTCCATGATTCCTTTCGTTATCTAAAGTTAAGGAAGGTAATGTTTGCAAAAGAGTCAATCGTCTCATCCCAAATGCAACTTCCACGTACTCGTCAAAATAAACACGCCTTGGGTTGATCAGATTTTGCATTTCCTTTGAAAACCTTCAAAGATGCCGTGTATTACACATTCTTAACGTTTATAGGTTATATGGCTTGCCAATAGATTTTGGCAATTCTCTGATTTTTGTTCCAGAAACTTTGAACACGCGTAAAGCAATTAAACTTGACAAGATGTTGCCGATTGAACTTGGAAAATCCTCAATTTCAGCCTTGTATAAATTTAACACATGTAAGGAATTAAAACTTGACAAGATGTTGCTGAGGGCTTCACCATTCGAAAATAAGGAGCACAATTTCCTAGCATTTCTTTCCGAAATTCCTTGTGGTATTATAAGAATAGGTAGGTATCGCTTTCATGTAACTCATCTCGGATGTTTTTAAGCAATACCTACTGATTTTCTACTCCGGTCTTTACTGACAAATGCATCCATCCATAGATCTAAACCCTAAGTAGAGACATACTAGAGTAACAAAAAACTGGATAAATGCATCCATAAATCTAAACAAAAATGACTCTTATCATTAGATGCAGGGCTTGAATAGCTACGAAAAGTGCTTCTGCATCTCTAGAAGTTGATTTAAAGCATTTTTCCTCATTAAACTGCACCACAACAAACAAATTGACAATGTGATGCAAAACTCATAAGAATATAACTCAGATTTGATGATGAATTAATGTCAAGAAAACAAATTAAAGGGATCATAGCTTACCATTTTGTCCAAAACAATAAGTTGTAGACCACAGGCACATTGCGTGCATGCATTTCTTTTTCAATCTCGACTCTGCAATGCATAGTCAATATAAAACCAAGACCAACTTAGCAAGAAATGTTCAAAATAACCTTCAACTTTTCAAATGGCTGTAAAAACCTTATAACTGAAGATTTCTTTACCTGAACATTGCAATCAGCATAAGTAAATGACATGCTATCCAATAAGACTCGCTAATGTTGGTGAAATTTTATCCTGTATTAGGAACAGAGGCCTCTGTTCTGTGTGATCATATGCAACCATGCAAGAGTCCATGACCTGAATTATAGAAACAAGAAAGTTAGGAAAATGGATACTCAAGGTCAAGGGTACTCTAAGATAAGGTAAATAAAAAGAATTAATAATTCAACATCAACAAATGATAATACCATATATATAGCTGAAAACCTGCACCACGAAAACACCATATTGGTTGCACTATGCAGTATACAAAAGGTTAGGCAGCATACTGAGTGTTGATTCCAGTATCTCTCCATGCATGGAAAAGAGAGAAATTAAAATCTGAAACAGAAAATTACAAATGTTGTAACGACACCATGGACGCATAGACACCTGCAATTGTATAGATTGCCACATAAATAAAGCATTGATTCATTTTGAAGTCTGGGAATTCAAATACATGCACGTATGATCCAATTTTTGTTCATTGGTTCATTTTAGCAAAACAAAAAATGAATGAAACTGGAAACTGTAACTGGTATTTGAAACTTTAAAAATGTAGTACTTTCTCTGTAAGTTTCCATATAAACAAACCATGGTAATTGAAGCTTTCAAAATGTACGAAACACTTCACTTATAAAGAAGAATGAAAAAAAAAAGCATCCAAAGAAGAAGACAAAAACAGAAGAAAAGGAAAAAAAGAATTCGAAACAAGATTCAGGAGAAGTATAGACCACTAAATTTGAAATTCAAGTTCCTTGAGTCACATATGAATACCAGAATAGATTTTGAATTTAGTTGTACTACTGATGCCAGTAAGTAAGCAAGTCTTAAGGTTTGAGTATAAGATACACCATATGATCAGCACGCAGGGTTTTTTTTTGAACGAAACCTAACATGTCATGCATTATCCACAAAGAAATAAGAAACTGATTACTTCTGTAGGACAACAGAGGAAATAGATCTCAAGTACCTGCACAATATGTTGCACTCCAGTTCTTCCTTTGACTGATGACCTCTTTGAAAACCTACAAATCAAACCAAAGTAACAACAAAAGTCCATCTGCATATATACAACAGACATGGCATGGACACGCCCAGTATATTGGATCATTAAAAAAAAAGTTAGCTAGAGAGTGGAGAAGCACAATACACAATAAGTAAATACTAAAAAGTAAAACAAATCAAACTAGAACACTAAAAGAGAAGCAGAGTAGGGCAGTGATTTCCAAAGTGTATAATTGATTACAAAGGGAAGTTTGTGCAATTTGGAACTGAATGTACTACTTAGACTTATAGTCGCTGCTCATTACAATGATAGACATTCAATAGACACATCAACGTAGTAGATATCTTCCAGTGCCAGGAATGCACTGAGGACGTGAACTAAAATCAATTAATGACTGCAAATAGACAGTTCTTCAACAAATTAGGTTCCCCGATCACTCTGGTAAATCCTCCAATTCATTAAATGATTATGTACTACTACTACTTGGAATTAACAGAGACTGACATGAACTTACTAACAACATTTCGTACAGGGCAAGCATATGCTAAGTAAGATACTCGTAACTGATGGGAAGTTACCAGATATCTAAGACAATCACCTATGGAGAACCTCTAGGGAAATGTATATATCTCAAATAAAAATGATTGAAGCTAAACGTGTGAATGCTTTCCAAGAATAATCATATGACTAGATGGAAATGTAAGATATGATTATTAGGGTAATTCTCTGTTGGAAGTTCAAATCAGTAAATGCAGTTGGTGAAATTGGACAGTGGTCTTCACCACTATTCCTTTTTCAACTAGCTTGTTTATTTTCATTTGCATGTGCAGCTGCAAATCAGTTCATGATCATGAAGGGGGTCACGAAAAGTGGAAGATCTCTGGTTTTTTTTCTGGCCAGAAATCTCTGGGGTTAATGGTGTTGATTTTGGCCTATGGAGGATCAGGAAGGTATTGAACATTAAAGTTTTTTAAGGCATATATAGTGGCCGATCTGAAAATGGTTCTAAAGTCCTTACTGAGTAGCTTAGATCCCATCAAGGGGGGTTTAGAGGCTGTAAGCAGGTGAAATGATTTTAGTTTCTTAAGGCGCTCAGTCTGTTCCTTATCTTGGAAGATATCTAGTGCTTTGATGCGTCTCTTCAATGGCTAATTGGCTATCATTGTGTTAAAAGTAGACCAAACTCTGCTTGAACAACTTTAAAACCTCCGTTTTGAAAGGCTACTTTTCTAGTGTTTAAAGAACGTTTTAGTAATTCATCCCTCAAAACAATAATGCACCGGAGACTGGTTACCGCTGAATCTTATATCTATGTAACACCTTACCAAACAACTCAGAACTGTGAAATGCAACAGACACAGAACAATTCCTAAAAAGAAAGCTTGTTTAAACGACAATAATGAGCACTAAACAGTAACGAGAGATGAACTTACTTGGGTCCTGCTTGCTCTAATAGAGTACTGGAAGAACTAAACCAAATTCAATTTTAGAAGAAAAAAGAAAGAGTTGACCGCATATGTCTATGTGGCAATTTAAAGTTGGAGATGCTCTAATAAAAAGACTTGCAGGTGGCTCAAAACGTGAATATTAAGTTTTTAGACTATCGACAACTCCTCAAGGCAGGGAAACACTGCTACTTTCTCATCTCTTGGCAGTTCCTCCCATTTAATTAGAGCTGGGCAATATTCAATCAATAGTTGAGCTTTTCAGTGCTGGAAACAAAGCCACCCGTCTCTTTCCTTTTCGTACCATAAAACTCAGCTCCAGCACATTTAAGCTTATGCATACCTTCCAAATGAACAAGCCTAAGATTTGGTAAATGGCCGAGTGATGGGACTTTTTCGCATTCTGTGCAACCCCCTATAAGCCTAAGATTTTGGCCTGTGGAGGATCAGGAAGGTATTGAACATTATAGTTTTTTAAAGCATATATAGTGGCTGATCTGAAAATGGTTCTGAAGTCCTTACTGAGTAGCTTAGAGGAGTTTATTGCAGCCTTCTCAGCAGATCGTGTGCAAGCACTTCCAGGATTTGTGAAGCTGATTAACTGCCCTGGGTCATGGTAAGTAGGCTGGTTTGAAGAGATCATGGGATGACATAGATGGAGACCCTTATTTGTTGCCTGGCTTCATCTCGTCTTTGCTAGTTCTTTTCTAATGGTGGCAGAGCCCATCATGAGGGGTGTAGAGGCATGTAACTTGTAAGCAGGTGAAATGATTTTAATTTCTTAAGGTACTCACTCAGTTTGTGTTGTAGAAATTTACAAAACTAAAATAAAATATAAATATAGCACTAAAAGGCATGCTGACTTGCAAGGAGTTTATAGCTCAAGTGGCTAAGGTGCTACGATTTTCAGCTCCCCCAAGCTTTTATCAACAACAACAAAACTCAACCATGACTTGCAGATAAAGGGACTTAATTATCCAGGAGCATAAACTTCAATACAATTTTAGCTACATTACTAAAAATAAAATAGAAGAAGAGATCATCGGACAATGGTCACTACCCGACAGAAACAAGTCTCAATCTCAACCATCAATCACTTCGGTGTCATGGAAAGAGCATTCAAAATATCGAACCCCGTTAAGAAAGATGCATCATCACTAAAACAACTAAGTGTAAAGTGATCTTATGGTTAGACAATACGAAAATGATTGAAGCTAAACTTAGTGTAAAGTGATCCTTCTGAAAAGCAACAAATTATACCAAATGAAAAAATGATGATAGATGCCAGAGAGGAAAGCAAAACATTAACCAGGGGCTAGAGAAAAATACAAAGCTCTAGAAGAACTAGTTTAATGATTTTTTTTTTTTTTTTTGGTCGAAAAGTTTAATGATTAATATAAGAGAAGAGGAGTAGACTCGCACCTTCTGGAGACTACTCCCTAAGGCACACCTTTTTTTCTATAGAGATGGAAAAAAACTGTATCAAACTATTTATTTACTGATGTCTACATATGTATCAAATCGTGATTTGCAAGAAAAATAAATGGTTCCTTCCAAGTTCCAATTAGGAAGCTAAACAATATCCTTTTAAGATATCCATTTTCTAAGCCAAAAAATCCCATGGTTTTTTTTTTCATTTTGATTTTTGTCAACCATTTTTAAAATTAATAATTTTCCTTCTTCACTCAAAATTTTAAGTCTTTGTGGCCTTTTCCAACTCTAATTTTAATAATCCCTTTACAAACTAAGTTTCACTAACAACATTTGTGGACTTCAGTTCGTTTAAAATAGTTAATATTTAAAATAGTTAATATGGGACTTATGAATATTTCATCCATATTTCCGTCTAAATGGACAAGTGAGGGGCATGTGTTTTAATGATAATGTGGATGAAATCCTAAGAAAACTAACGACAGGTCCCGTGTTGGCTATTTTAAATGCATACAAGGATTAAATCGGCAGACGAAATAATTCAAGGGGGTAAGTTCGAATTGGCTTATAGTTCAGGGGTCAAACCTTCACTTTACCCTATTATCTAATATATATATATATACGTATATTATTATTATAATATAGCAATATATATTATCTAATAAATATATATACATATACGCGTATATAAACATATATATGTACACATACGCGTATATAAACATATAAAGAGCTTCCATTGATGAATTCCTCAAATAATTATTTGAGGGACACCATTATTGGGATCTCTCTTTTCTATATATATATACAGAAATTCTCCTTTGCGAACGTCCAGACGTTATTATCATGCACACGTTATGTACTTTCTCCTACACATCTCTTCTTTTCTTCTTATTTACAATGATATCTGTATAATAATAACGTGCGAACATACAGATGAGAGAATAACTATATATACTTACATGCATGTGAAGAGATTCTTCTATATAATCCTTAATCCTTTTAACTTTACGAGGAATCATATGGTACTTATCTTACAGCCTGTTAGCAACCTACGGGTACGGCCAGTGTGAATCTAAAGAAAATATAATTAAATATTAGAGATTAATACCACGTTGATGAATTTTACTTATGTGTATGTAGGAAGTCAAATTCATACATAGACATATATCTTGGAGTTCAGATTCACTGTTTTCTTTGTGTTGAGTAGCAAGCCAGGTAAGTGACAAGGACAGGACGATTCGATTCGGAAAGATTAAAGTAGAATATCCACGGTTTCATCGATTCGGGTGGACTGATGCCCGCTAGTAAATATAGATCGGTTATTAATTAAGAAGTCTTAAAAATGACAAGTTTTACGAATCCTTCTAGCATTAGGCCATCTCCAACCCATAGACTTAAACCCAAAATATCCCCCCAAATTCCTCCCAATCCAAGAAAAGGAAGGACCTAAAATTTGGAAAAATTCAAATTTGGACCCAATACTATTCACTGGACCCGACGCTGATGTGGCAGAGTCCGCGTGCTTCTGAAAATTGGTGGGACCCTCGCTGGTGACATTTTCTGATGGGCTTTGGCTATGGCTAAAGCCATGTGTCAGCACCACAAGCTAGAGTCGTTGGGCTTCCTTTAAAGAAAAAAATCAAATAGTATTGCTGGGGCCCACACGCATTGTGTTTCCAGCTCAAATAGCCGTTGGATTTCAAAGAATCTGTTTTTTCATTATAAAAAATTCTAATAGTAACTTTAATTGTTTCAATCCTCATTTTGTGTTTCAATTATGTTGTGTGTTTTTTTTTGGAATTTCAAATTTTTTTTAGGTCAAACTGTTCAAAAAATTAAATTATGATGTTATTTAAAAAGATTAAATGAAGAAAAGTTATCCATTAAAAAAAAATTAGACTTAAACCATTCTTGAACAATTTAATAAAGTTGTAGACCTAAAATTTGAGTCCGTAGGGTTGGGAGAAAAAACAATTTGAATCCGGGCAAAACCCAAATAGTCACTTTTTGGAGGGGGAAAATTTGGGTTTGGCCCCTTATAGGTTGGAGAAGGCCTTATAAGCTATTTTTTCGAAAGCCTTTTTACTTAAAATGTACAAGTGAATGATGAGTGTATATAGTTTATAAACTCATCGTGTCTAATGTTTATCATTAACGGAGTGCGTGTATGAACTCAAGCATGACACGTTGAATAAACATGTCAAATTAGTGTTAAGTCATTTAACATTCTTAGGCAAATAAATCAAGTTAGAGTCGGCATGTACTTCACGTGTATTTAAACGAACAAGACATGATATGATACAAAATATTACCGCTTCTCGATTGTCACTATAATTATTGCGCGTGAAACATGAAATTGCACAATCGGGTGGGGTGTCGATGAATGCCAAATGACACTATTTGGAAGATTTGGCAAGTGAGGGGGCGACCCAATGTAATAGTGTTAGATGAGTTTATCACAATGTAATGGATCTAGTTTTAAATGATAATATGGCGTCGTTTGGTGGGTGCCCATGTCATTGCTTTAAACAAAGAGGTTTTGGGGACGAGATGCGAGTGAAATTGGAAATTTAGTTAAGTACTTGTTTGTAATATTTGCTCACATATAAATTGTGGTAGTTTTATTCCTAAATTTAATCCCTTTTTGAGAAAACAGTAAATCTCTAATTTATATTTAATTTTTAAAATTAAAATATTTATCAAAGGTAAAAAGAATAGGCATGCATGCCAGTGGAACTCAGCACATTAATTAATTTTAACTAAAATTAAAATGCAATGTTATGCTGGTTGTTGTTCTTTCTTAACTCAGTTTAAGAAATTAGAAAAAAAGAAAATCTAGTTCTTAATAATAATAAAAAATTGTTACCTAGTAAATAAAAAAGTGAGAAGTAATATTACATAGCACTTTGTTTATTTTGTTATGTAGTACATATTACAAAATTCAGGTAAGAATGAAGAAAATAATAATAATAATAATATATGAAAGCAAACTTAGGGTATGATGCTCATACAAATAACCTTCAGTGTGAACAAGCCATGTGGACCACAACCCCTAATGTTGTAGCCTGTTAGAGTCCAATAGTTGGAAAAAATAAAATAAAATAAAATAAAAAGAAAAAAGAGAAGAGCAAGCTTTTGGTGGTAAGTTATTTTTTGACGGTGCGATGTTTAAAAGAAAAAAATGCATGGGAAAGAAGGGTCCACAAAGTGGGACAAAGCGTGTAGCATCAATACAGTGACTTTTTAAATTGGGTTTTGTTTATTTATAATAATCCAATCCAAACTTTGCTTCTCTCTCTCCCTCCTTGTATCCGAGTTTTGAGCACCAGAAAAGGGGCCTATCTTCTCTTTAATTTGTTAAAATACATGAAACCAATTCTTTAAAAAAGCACATAACATTTTTCACAACATATACTATTGAAATTTGGATTGTTTTTACCTAACCTAAGCAATGATTTAAATATTTTATTTCATTAAATTACTTATTTTTTGTATGATAGTGGCACACGACAAGTTCTCTCATGCTCTGTAGAAAAATAAGAGAAGAAAAAAAACACAATTATCTTGTCTTCTAATCTCAATATCCAAGCTTATGTAAATGTGGACAAAAAGTGATTAGCATAGTTAATTTTCTGTTAATAGATTGTTAAGGGTTATTTTTGTACTGAGTCATGTGACTAAAAGCAAGGCTATGACTTGGAATTTTTGAATTAATTAGCATGTCACCTATATGGTTCTTGTATTTGGGGTTGTTGCCTATTTGAGTAAGGAACAAAGGGTGTGTGACATGTGGCAACTAGTCATACTTTTCTTAGTTTAATTTTTTTTATTACCAACTATGATTTAGGAGGATTTACTTCAGTTATTGTTATTGCAGTGCATGATTTTACTATCTATTACTCAGCAATATCTTGCAATTTGTTTATTATTGCAAGATTTGGTTACTAATAAATGTATCAGTAATTTATTTATTTAATGACTGGACTTAATGTGAACATTATTTATTTACAATATAAAAATGGGAGCTTTTTTTTGTCTACTTACACTCCTTTATTGTTTTTAATACTTTTGTAATTATCATTAAAAGAGAGTGTAAGTAAACAAAAGGAAAGTGAGAAAATTAATTAGTAACAAAATATTAGTGTAATAAGGCTAACGGAGTTTAGTTTAATGGAAAAAAACCTTGACTTGCAGATTAATAATCTTAGATTCAAATTTCCATAACACATTGACAGTGTTTGTGATAAACGCCCTCCTTATAATTTAGCCTATCATTTGTGTTGTCGTTGGTTGAAGAAGTTCATTTGCAGTTGAATAAGAATAACTCACCTAATCCTAAATGATTTACCTTGTTGATTTTACTCTGAGATATAGAAAGTAAAAGAATTTTGTATTGTTTAGGATTTGTAAATTTACTGGGGTAAGAATGCTTAACATTGTAATCTCCAATTTGCATTGTTCAAAACTTGGGCTGCTCTCCAACTCCAAGTCGAAAGTAGGACACATAAATGCCACAGGTTCTGTAAAAGTGATCTCAGGTCGCAGTTTTTCTATTTGGCCCACATAAATGCCACTGGGTCTGTAAGTTGTGGGCTGAGCATTTTTTTATCTTCTAACAAAAAACAAAAAAACCAGCAATTCTTAGTTTCATAATGAAACTTTCTTTTCAACGTGAACATATAGATAACAAGTAAAATCATGTATGCATAATGTATGTAGTGACCCCCTATTGCTCCATTTATAATGTATGTATAAATGGAGATTGATGTATGTATAAATGGAGATTTTGAAGCAATCTGTAGATAAGTTTTATGTCAAGACTATATAAGCTAATATGTTTGATGTAAGTAATTTTTGTGATTCTTGAAACAACCCAATGCAAGTTGCAACTACACTTTTGATGCGTCAATGCGAGGCAGAGTAAGGAATTTGTCACGTTTAATTTAACTTAGAGACCACAAACCAAACGCAAGAAAAGCAAACACAAAATTAAACACCATATTTAACGTGGTTCACCCAAAATTGGGCTACATCCACGGGCGGTGACGATGCCAATGATAATTCACTTAATCAAAAGGAAAAGAGTACAAAGGGTAAAGGGTATGACAAGAAAGAACAAATAGGTTCTCACCATCAAACTAAATTTATCTCGCTTCTCTCATCCCATTATTCCCTATAGAAATAGAACCCCAAGTAGCAAGTACATCCAAGGGTCACTCATAAAAGCACTTCAACTATCTTTCTTCAAAGAGACAGGACGCAGAGCTTGACTAGCCAGGAAAAGTATTCTCTACGAGAAGTGCTTCTCTTAGAAGTTGATGGAAAACACTTTTCCTCATTAAACTGCACCACAACAACAAACAAGTTGGCCCTGTGATGCAAAACTCATAAGAATATAACTCAAGATTTGATGATGAGTGTCGAGAAAACAAATTTAAGGGATAGTAGCTTACCATTTTGTCCAAAGCAATAAGTTCTAGACCACAGGCACATCGCATGCATGAGTTTCTTTTTCAATCTCGACTCTGCAATGCATGGTCAATATAACACCAAGACCAACTTAGCAAGAAATGTTCAAAATAACCTTCAACTTTTCAAGTGGTGGTATTATAACTGAAGATTCCTTTACCTGAGTCTTGCAATAGCATAGGTAAAATGACATGCTATCAAATAAGACTAGGAACAGAGGCCTTTGTTCTCTGTGATATGCAACCATGCAAGAGTCCATGACCTTCATTACAGAAAAAAGAAAAAGGAAAATAGATCAACACCTTCCAGAAATCGTAATTTTCTTACACTACATGTATAAATTATGATTGTTTTAGAGTACTCTAAGATATGCAAGTAAAAACATCACTTCACCATCAACAAATGATATACCATTTATATAGCTGAAACCTGCATTATGAACCACACGTTGTACACAAAAGGTTAGACAGCATATGAGTATTGATTGCAGTATCTCCTTGCCTGTAAAAGAGAAAAATTAAAATTTGAAACAGAAAATTACAGATGTCGCAACGAGGACACCAAGAACTCATAAACACCTGCAATTATATTAATTGCCACAAAAACAAAGCAGTTCTGTGAAACTAATGACTTAAAGCTTCTGTTCGATCATCCAAAAAATTGGAATGAAATCATGCAAGAGCTGAAGTGTCTTGCCTTTTCTGTATGTATTAGTTTGTCTTCTATACTAGCAAACCTAATTTTCCTCAACAGTCTCAAGTGTTATCCCACAGATTGTGAAAACACAATGTCATATTTAAAGCAATAAATTTTGTTCTTCCATGATGCAAGAAAGTCTAAGATATTGAAACCAAACCACTAAAGAGTTGAATATATTCCTGCAATGTATAGAAATGCCAAAACATTAATTTTTTTTTTTTGGGGGTATAGTAATGGTAAAACTACTCCTTTTTTCTCTTTCTTTCTTTCTTTTTCTTCTTCTTCTTTTGTGTTGTAGTAGAGAAAAAACTTAATGGCCACTAAGTTAATTAACTATAAATAAAACGTACACTTGACTCTTGGAAATATGACAAAATCTTTGCCACTTGACTTGGGCGGCTCTTCTTGGTGCATCTTTTTGTGTTGGGGACGTTTTCGGAGCCTTCAACTGCCGGTAGATGCTCATCACTCGAGTAAATTCTCACCGATACAAATAGATAGTTCATCAACAGCTGCATGGTTCCCTCATCACTCGAGCAAATCCTCCAGATCATCAAATTTTTATAAACAATTTCTAAGGACTCTTTAAACTTCAAATGGATGTTTGTCCCAAAAATCTGCAAATGAGTATCATCAATTTCATAAATAACACAGGTTCTTCAGAAATGGTTACACAACAAAGCGAATAGAGGTGAAAGATACATCTAGTGGTAAGATGGAAGCATATAACAAAGGATGATTAATACATGAAACAAACAAATTACAAAAGGCTGCTGTCAACACAATTCTTATTGAAACAAAAGACATACCATTAAAGCATGAGCAAAGGCTAACATCAATTCAGTAATAATAATTCAAGCATACATAATTCTTAAGAAATAAGTAACTGACCAATGTAGGACAACAGGGGAAATAGATCTCAAGTACCTGCACCTTGGAATCTAAACAAGCTGCTATTCTCCCTCTTACGCACCTCTAACCCTCCACTGATTGAAGCAGATGCAAAATGAATGCTGATCAAAACCTGACCCAGAAAATTATAAAAAGTTGAAATGATAACAAAACATATGAAGAATATATTACTGAAACCAATATGTAAAATAAACTCACATTCGTGTAAGAGCATCAAACTAAAGGGGATGAAGAATGAGCAGTGGTTAGCATCAAATTACCGATAATATATCATGTGTATATAATCTTTTTTGAAACAGAAGGAATATCATACAAATGATCAAGGAGCCAAAAGTTTTTGTATGTTACTTCATAGAGTGCCAGTAACAGACTAGTAATGTGGGCACATCAGCCAACTATGCTAATCTGAAAATTCAAATCTCTGTCATTGCAATCAAAGTCTGTTTTCATGATACAAAACTAGTAGGCCAGCAGCAGCAATAAAATGTACAAGGAAAATACTGCTACAGATTTATGAGAAAGAGATAAAATCAGCAGTAATTGAATACAGTAGATTGCAAAGCTAGCAAGGAAGAAAATGACTTTAAACTAGTTATCGCCATTTTATTTTTCTGTTGTAAGTCTCCCCTAAGAGTTAGAAATATAGTATTTATTTACGAATGAAGGTAGAGTCAGAAATTTAGCATGAACACGTATAAAACACTTCAAAAGTAAACAATATAAACACAACATTACTAGGGAAATTTATATATCTCAAATGATAAGCATTGAAGCTAAACATGTGAATACTTTTCTCATATATAAATAGGAGAATGATTTCTAAGAATAATTGTTTTCTCCATGCTAGTAAACTGATCTTATGTTATAAGATGTGAATGTACGATATAATTATTAGGGTAATTCTAATCAATCCCAGTCACTTTTTTTCTTCTTCTGCATTTATATCCAAAGAAATGAGTAAATAACGATGCAGGGGAAAGGGAACTGAAGTGAAGTACCTGGACTAAGTTTGCACCTATTCCGGAAGTGAAATCCAACAAGTTGTGCCAAATTCAACTAAAAGTAAATGCCATCAGTAACACGACATATATAGGAAGATGTGGAAAACATTAAGCAGCGGCTAGAGAAGAGCAGAAATCTCTGCTCTGAAAATGTAGTTTAATGATTAATCTGATCAGAGAGGAACGTAATTAGTTAGAGAAGAAGAGTAGGCTCACTCTCATAATCATCACCACTTGAAAAAGAATGCTCGTAGGTTGGGTTACATCTTCGGAGTGGGAGTGGGTCAACTAATTAAAAAAGGTGTTTGGTCAATACTGAAGAAAAGAAAAGTGAGAAGGGAATTGAACAACAATGAAGGATTTCTTTTGAGAATATAATTACCTAATATACATGAGAAATCTTGTGCCATTCTGGGTCGTTCAGGAGGGCGGATCTTCCCCCTGGACCGGGACATGTAACAAGTTTGGTGAGGCATTGCATAACCTCAACGGCAGACTAGATTCTCACACACCTTAATCCTCAGATGGGTAAGAGATGTAAGGTTACCCCAACCACTCTGGAAGAGCCTCCACACTGTCAAAATCCTGTATATACAAATCTTGTAGTCAAGTGCAGTGTTGAATTTGTTGTTGAGGTAGAGACTTGAGCTTTGGCTACCCTGTGATCTTCAGCCATAACAAGCAAAGAACTAGCTCATACAAGATTACTACCACTGGCAGCCAACACATAATGGTCTGTATCAATATTATCTCATGATTCCTGCAAACCAACATATTTCATCCTTATCAGTTTGTGCATGCCATGACACATCGTGGTTGATCAGCTTCACAAATCCTTCTGATGGACACCTTTACCTGTCTTATGCAAGGATCTATAGCAAATACATCCCCATCCTCTCTGGAAAAGAATCAAGTGGTGAGAATGAGGCAGATGAAAAATGCTGATCAAAATCTGACCCAAAAAGTATAAAAAGTTGAAATGACAACAAAACTTATGAACATGTTACTGAAACTGATATGTAAAACAAACTCACATTCATGTAAGCACATCAAACTTAAGTGCATTGAGAATGAACAGAGGTTAGTATCTACTTAATGATAGTATATCATGTGTATATAATCTGTATTGAAACGGAAGGAATATCATATATATATATATAAAGCAAAAGTGTGAATCCTTTTCTCATATAAAAATAGGAGAATGAAATCTCAGAATAATCGTATTCTCCTCCGTGCTAATAAAGTGATGTTATGATTAGATGGGAATGTATGATATGATTATTAGGGGTAATTCTTTCTTTTTCTGCATTGATCTCCAAACAAATGAGTAAATAACGATGCAGAGTAAAGGGAACTGAAGTGAAGTACCTGGACTAAGTTTGCACCTAACGTGCATTATTTGTTCTTCAAATTGCGTAAGATCCTTCTGCAAACCAACAACGTATATAGGAAGATATGGAAAACATTAAGCAGAGGCTAGAGAAGAGTAGAAAGCTCTGAAAATCTAGTTTAACAATTAATCTGATGAGAGAAGAAGAGTAGACTCACTTTGTGCTCCAACTGTGCTAGCTAGTTTGTGACGGGGTTGCATGGGTCGAATCCTCATCACTAGAAGATTCTGGGTAAACTAATTAAAAATGTGTTTGGTCAATAATACTGAAGAAAAGCAGGGAGATTTTTCAATAAGTGTTTTATGTTAGAGGGTTGGTTACATATTTCTAATCTCCATATTAAATCTAAAAACACATCTAATGAATGCAATGAAAAAGGAATTGAATGATTAAGTGAGAAAAGGGAATTGAATGATTTCATTTGAGAATATTGTAATTACTGTTGATTTTGATATCTTGAAAATTAGTTTTTGCAGAGGAGAGAAAGGAAAGGAGAAGAAAGCCACGAGAGAGTGAGATCTGTTTTTGCCTCACAATAATTTACTTGGATTCCATCAAGTTCTTAACGTTCATTACAAACCAAAAAACATACTCAAGTATGCTTTAAGACAAAGCAAAGAAACATACTCAAGTACATGGCAAAGCAAAAGCAAAGGCAAACTCAAGTGGCACTCAAGTACCATACTCAAGTGCCAAGACAAACAATCATCCGTAATTTGGGGTGTGGGTTTGGGTTATAGGGACCTACAGCTAAGAAAGAAAGTAAAAGGCAGCGGTAGGAATTATGACAAAGTAAAGTAGCTAACGGCTACTTCTTCTTCATTTTCTTTTTCATTCTTCTCAGTATTAATCTGTGTCACTGTCATTTGCAAGTATCTCTGGGATGTGAGAAATCTTGTGCCATTCTGGGCCCCTCTCGAGGGCGGATCTGCCCCCTAGACGGGGACAGTCATCAATCACTAGCTCTTCTAGTTTAGTGAGGCGTTGCATAACTTCAACGGCAGGAAGAGACACCAGATTCTTACACTGACTGATCGTCAGGGTGTTAAGAGATGTAAGGTTACCCAACCACTCTGGAAGAGCCTCCACACCATCAAAAGATTCAATCTCCAAACATGGTAGAGAAGTAAAGTGTTGAATTTGTTGAGGCAGAGACTTGAGCTTAGGCCACCCTGTGATCTTTAGACTTCGGATTTGGGATGGAAGCTCAAAATCAGGGAAACAATCAAGCTCCTCCGAAAATGCACCCATTGTCATATTTACTAAACTCGTCAGAGAGCGTAGCCCCTCTATTCGCAAATATTTTAAATTGTGGCATGACTCGATTTTCAAGTTTTGAAGAGATTTGCAGGATGGTAGCCCACTGGGTAGACTTGTCAATCCATCACAACCCCTAATTGTCAAGTAATAGAGGGATGTGAGGTTGTCTAAATTGGGAATAGCCTCTAGATTAGGGCATCTCTGTATACTCAACTCCTGAAGGGAGGTGCAATATTCTAACCTGGTCGGCAAGCTTGATAATTTCTCACAATCCTCAATCGTCAAGTTGCGGAGACATGTCATGCCCTTGCCCTTGCCCTTGCACGGGGTAATTGGAATGAACTCGAGACTAGAGCAACTCCTTACAGTCAAGTTCTCCAGAAGAGGGAGTGTGGGAGCATCAGAGTCAGATTGTGAAAGTGGAATGGATGTTAGATTGGAGCACCCATCTATACTCAACCTACGAAGAGAGGTGCAATATTCCAACCCACTCGGCCAGCTTGATAATGCCGGATAATTGTCAATCAACAATTCACGAAGCCCAACCAGGTGTTGCATAACTTCAATGGTAGGCATATGCATGAGATTCTTACACTTGATACTCAGGTGGGTAAGAGATGTAAGGTTACCCAACCACTCTGGAAGAGCCTCCACACCATTGAAAGAATCAATCTCCAAATATGTTAGAGAAGTAGTCAAGTGTTGAATTTGTTGAGGCAGAGACTTGAGCTTAGGCCACCCTTTCATCACTAGTCTTTGGATTTGTGATGGAAGCTCAAAATCAGGGAAAGAATCGAGCTCCTCCGAAAACGGACCCATTTTCATAGATTCTAAACACGTAAGAGAGCGCAGCCCCTCCATTGGCAAATAGTTTAATTTCCCACAATTAAATATATTTAAAGAGGAAAGAGACTGCAACCTGGATATATCGAGATCTGCCAGAGATATCAAATTGTCGCATGACTCGATTCTCAACTCCTTAAGAGATGTGCAGGATGGTAGCCCACTCGGTAGACTTGTCAATCCATCACATTGCATGATGCTCAACTTCTGAAGAGAGATGCAATCTTCTAAGCTAGTCGGCAAGCTTGATAATTTCTTACACCACAGAATCTGCAATTTGCGGAGACATGGCATGCCCTTGCCCAGGGTAATTGGAATGAACTCGAGACTCCAGCAACTGCTTATAGTCAACTCCTCAAGGCAGGGAAACACCGCTACTTTCTCATCTGTTGGCATTTCCTCCCATTTAATTAGAGCTATGCAAGATTGAATAGTTAAGCTTTTCAATGCTGGAAACAAAGTCTCTTTCTTCTTCGTACTCGTAGCCGCACCGTTAACATGGTTATAACCATAAAACTCAACTCCCACACATTTAAGCTTACTCATACTGCTAAACTCAACAAGCCTAAGATTTGGTAAATGGCCAAGTGATGGGACTTGTTCGCATTCCCTGCAATTCATTAACCGAATCTCTGTCAAATTGAGTGGCAACGAACCACTCATCATCCATGATGCTAATTTAGAACCCATGAAGTGGTTAATCTTTAAGATTTCTAACTCAGAGTTGGGTCGGAGGCCTTCTAGTACATCAATGTCTGTCTCGTTTCTGCCATGAAAAATGTCCCATTCTAAGGTCAACCTTCGTAGATTTGCTTTCCCAACTAAATTTGATGCCCCTGCTTGGCGTCCGTCCCTCGCATGTTCCAAGCCTCTAATAATTAGTTCACCTTTTAATTGGTTTAAACCACCCAGCTCGTCAATTCTACTATTACTTTCCTTGTCCAAAGTTAAAAAAGGAGATATTGTTTGCAGATGTTCCAATCGTCCCATCCCAAATGGAACTGGCTTATCATAATTGACATAAACATGCCTCAAGTTGATCAAATTTTCCATTTCCTTTGGAAACGTTACAAGATGCCATGTACGCTCCATTCTTAACGTTTGTAAGTTATAAAGCTTGCCAATAGACTTAGGGAGTTCCTTGATTTTTGTTAGAGAAACGTTCAAATACCTCAAATGTATCAAGACGCCAATTGAACTTGGCAGCTCCTTAATATGATGAGCCCAGGACAAATTTAAAACACGCAAAGCCTTAAAGCTTATAAGTGATGTATTATTACCAAGGGCTTGATCACCATTCACAAGCAGTGACCGCCGTTTCTCAACATTTCTATCTTCCATTTCAGATCTTGATACAAGCTCAGCAAGATCATGTACAAGATCGTGCATCTTGCAATAGATAATAGTACCAAAGTCATCCCTTTTAACATCTTGAAAGAGGGAGTTCTGCAACAGAATCGTAAAATATTCATCACCTATATCCTCCATATCTTTGTTATGAGAAGAACATAGAAATCCTTGAGCCATCCATAGCTGGATCAAGTCTGCCCTTTTCATGTTAAAATCTTTCTTGAAATTTGAGCAATATGCAAAACACTGTTTCAAAGAAGGTGATTTCAAATGATCAAAACTCAACTTCAAAACCGACATTATTCTTTCGTCTCCTTTTGGTAATTCCCATATCTTACTTTTTTGAATTTCCAACCAGTCATCGATACTATCTTTGGAACGCATCATGCTTCCCAAAACCTGTTGGTACATAAATTAGTGTATAAATTAAAGATTAACTAGGTGACTTGGCTATAATAACAGGAAACATAATTTGTTTTTTCAAAAAACTTAGTTGTATGTTACCAATAAATGTTAACGTTTCACCAAAAACTGTTATTTTGTTGGAATGTTTAATCCTCTTAGCCAATGTTCAGTAATGGTGTTTCAATTTTGCATAAATTTAGGGATTGGGGGGTCCTTTTTTTATTTTTTATAATTAAAATTTTTTAGTGGAATATATATTCAAACAATGAGTAAATGATGTGTTTCCAAATTTGACTGCGTGATAATTTTTGTTTTTGTTTTCAAATTGATCAGTTAGTTTGTTCCTTCTACTTATATCAAAGTTCGAAATTAATTTTTCAAAGAGAAAGAACACGTTTTGCTCTTTATAGGTCTTGATCCTTGTGTTTTAGGTACCTTATAATTTACCTACAATTTTCTCAGGACATATCTAGGAAAATTGTTGAACTTGCAAATCTAGGTACCTATATATACCTATATATATATATTTATAATGTAACATTTGTATTTTCTTAGTGCATACCTATTATTTTTAAGTACATATGCCTAATCATTGTACTTGCAAATATTGATAAAGTAGCATACATGTAAATATAGGTAAATTAACACGCATTCAAACGATAGGCACCATCAAATGTAAATTAACACGCATTCAAGCATTCAAGCAACTGAATCTGAATTCTAAAAGCCGTATTAATTAATTTGGACTTAATTTGTATTGGACCTACCACATATATATGCATGACATGAAGGCATCGTCACACTTTTACTTTTTGACATAGAATATGCATGACACCTTGTATTCTCAAAATGCATTTATTTTTTGTTTTAATTATTTTTAATAAAGAAGACGTATCAAATTGTGATTGAGCCACGCAAGGAGTTTCTCCTTATGAAGGAGGAAGCATTATCCTTATTAATAATTCAATACTAATGGACAATTTGTCGTTCAATTCAATTTTGGGTTTTAGTTAGAATTAAAAAAGCATGTGAGTTTTTATCTAGACTATTTTAATTGCAAGGGGCCATATCTGAATCTTTTGTGTAAATTATCTGAATAGTTTTAGTACTTGTAACAAATAAAGAAATGCATGCAGGAGAAACTTCAAATTGATATAGCATTACGTACCTTTGCCGTTAACGGTATACCAGCACACTTTATGGCAATATCCTTTCCAATTGTTTCTAGATCTTTTGCAATAGGAGCATCACCATCTGGAAATGCTCTTTTCTTCAAAATGTTCCAACAATCATCAACAGATAGACTTTCCAGAACAAACCTTGGAAGTACTTTTTCCGTGATTGATGCGACAATGGCACTCCGCGTAGTGACAATAACAACGCTTCCCTGGGCACCACGAAGTTTTGACAAACAAGTCATCAAATTGCTCCATTTTTCACAATCTTCGTTCCACACATCGTCGAGCACGAGAAAATATCTCTTTTTTTCCAATTGTTCTATGAGCTTTTTAAGCAATACATCTTGGCTTTGTATCCCACCCAATGTTGAGTTAAGAGATTCTAATATCAACCTTAAAATTGACTTGACCTCGAAAGTGTCAGATACACACACCCATATTTTCTTCTCAAAATGTCCACCGACAGAATCTTCATTGAATAGTGACCTAGCCACAGTTGTCTTCCCTAGGCCTGCCATTCCTACAATGGGCATTACTGAAAGATTTTCTTGTGTCAAGTTGGAGTTGGTCAAGGTTGTAATTATATTTGACACAACCTCATTCCTTCCAAAGACGATCTCATCTTCCTCAAAGATTGAGTCGGTTTCTCTGGCCCCTCCAATTTCTGGAGGGGTTGTATCTATTTTCTTGGAAACTAGTCCAATGAAAGATGCCTCAGATTTGAGATCCAACAAAGAAGCATTGATCTTCTTGATTTTACGTGCCATGTTTCGACGAAACCAGGAGTTTCGAAGGAAGTTGCGTACCTTTTTCCTCTTTTGGTTTGGCAGTTCTACTTGCCTGCGGAGATCTTCGTAGTTGATTTCATCCAAGACATTGTCAGCATCATCAGCTATGTCCTTCAGGTTCCTCACCCACTCCTCCACTGCCTTGCCCCGTTGCTGTGGCTGGTGGGCAACATCGCCTAAGAAATCTTGAATCGCGAGTAACGATTGACGAAGCTTTGTCAGTTCCTTTTTGAATCCCCGGAACAGACTTATTTCTTGAGCAGCAAGTGAAGCCAGCTTGTTCAGTATTCCCTCGACAGGAAAAGTATAGAGAACTTCTAACACCTTTCCAGCTTCCATACTCGCGCGAGACAGAGATGAGAGAGCAGAGAATGCAAAGATAGCTAAGGAAACCAGATGATTGAAGACGCAAGTACAGTGTTTGAGTGTTTCTCTCTCCTCCGTTGATAGAAATAAAAAATTCAAGTCATTTAGTGTGATGGGTATATCGTCTTTCCCATAATATTGGCCTCACATTATGAAAGGTAGAAGTGCTAGACGACATGTAATGGACTTGAGATTTTCAATATTGGTGGCTCAGTTTTTTTGGTCAATATTGGTGGCTCCGTTTAGTTTCATCACTTACGTATTTCATGCCTTGAATGCTTTCTCTGCATTGCTTTACTTTTTCTCATGTAACTCATCTTGGATGTTTTTAAGCAAAGCAATACCTGTGCCAATTAAGAAGAGAATTGAAAATTGAGGGAGTTTTGATTTCAGCTTTCAATACCTGTACTCCGCTCTTTACTGACTTAAGTAGAGACATCCCTGGTAATCGTAAATGCTAAGTTTCTTGTAGTTCCTGCTCCAAGTCTTGATTCAATGAGACATGACAAGCCAGCCTTGTTCTGTGTAATGTGCAACCAGGATCAACTTAATTATACATGAAACAAACAAATTACAAAAGCCTGCCAAACACAATTCTTATTGAAACAAAAGAAATACTATTCTATGTTTGGATGAAGTAATTGCAAATTACATGGAATTCTAAAATGACGGAATTTAGATTTCCGTCATTTCAATTTCTAGCAATTAAAGATTTCAGTGTTTGAATTTATATATGTAGAACTTTGTAAATGACAGAAATTGAAAATTTCAATGTTTGGATAACTAATGTAAATTATAAATGACAGAAATTAAATATTTCGAAAAAACAAAAAAACTGATAACCAACATAGACGAGCTAAATAATTCTTATTGAAACATAAGGAATAATTTTAAGGAGCCAAACACTTCTCTTGGTAACTTTGTAACAGAGAAGTGGTGTTGACACTCGAAAGAAGCTATGCTAATATAAGTTTTTACATCAATATGAACCTAGGATCAATTTTGCAAGTCGAATCCTTATCTAGAATCATGAGTTGGGATTAACAAAAACGCCACTCCTGTGTGTTTTGATTTGAATAACCTATTTTATCCTTGTATACAATCACCGTTAAGGACAAAAAAAATTTAAAATTAAAATTAAAATTGCTGATCACTACACCCCACATATGTTCCTACAATCCTAATTTGACTTTTTTCTCAAACTATCATGTTCCTAAACCCTAAATCCTAGATTTATATGTTTATATTGGTCAAAAAATATCTTGTATTTATTCATGAAGGGTAAGATTGAAATTAGAGAGGCTTCGAATGAGGTACGAGTTTATTTTTTGGTGTTTTGCAAGTTTAGTATTTCATAATGGTCACTGGTTGCGTTCAGCACATCAGTACCGAACGCGACAGGTAAATTCGGTTGGATGCCACCGAAACGTTGCACCGTTTTCGGTTGGGTTTGACCGGTCATGAACTTAATATTCAGTGGAGATCCACTGTAACATGGAACGTAGTTCAGTGGTTCACTACCGAACTTTTACCTGCGTTTCAGTGGCATCCAACCGAAATGTATTTATTTTTTCAGTAACTTATTGCCGACCACAAATTTAATGCAACTATTTTGATCTTATTCCCATTGAAGAAACAGAAACAAGGTGACGCCCCTACTGAAGGCAACAATGTGGGAACGGAATGTGTAATGGACTATATTGATCAATTCACAACTTATTCAGTAATTATTTGTCTGAAATCTTATTTACTACTAATAATAAAGGGTAAGAAATTGCATGTTGAAGATTTTGTAACAATTGTGTGCCGTAGATCTATAAAATCATCACCGACCATCAAGTCATCCACTTATTAACCATTCAATTTCCTGGTTCAATCTCGTGAGCAACCCCCCCCCCCCCACCCAAAAAAAAAAAATCAATCTCTTGCATTTTTTCTCTAGAATCACGTGCACCAATTTTAATTGTACAACGTAGCTTAGAAGAGCGTGAGACCGATTAAATGTTTGACGATATAATTGTAAGCCTGATCATTGGTGTAGGACATCTGATGAGGTCATGCTAGATTGAGATTGCCTACGCGTCACGCTATCAGCACCCGTTTAGTATAACACAAGTGTTAGCCACTAAGTGGCTGAAGATTACTTGGTTGGAAATAAGCTGGTTCTTCTTCTTCTACGGTGTATCAACCTCTTGCATCTCACGACTCATCCAATACACAAAGAGTCGAAAATAGAGAAGTTCCTTCCAACTCCAAAGTGTTTTTCGTTTTATTTTTCCTTTCCAGTTGAAAACTTGAAATGATTGAATAATTTGTTGTAGTGCCAATCTATGAAAACAGAACAAGTTGCCAAAGAGTAGGGCACATGATTGCACCCTTGTGGAAGAAATTCGCAAGTAGCCAAATGCTACGACTTAGACTTGTAAGAAAGGAATAATGGACAAATGGATTTAACAAAAGCAACTTACATGGAAGTGGGGGTTTTGGCTCGGTGCTACTTACAGGGCACTTTCAAGAGCTTTCATATGGAATGTGTGTTTTTGGTGTCAAATCCATTTGTCTGTTTGTTTTCATTGCAACGACTTAGACTTAGAGTAGGGCACATGACTTAGACTTGTAAGAGTAGGGCACATGATTGCACCCTTGTGGAAGAAATTCGCAAGTAGCCAAATGCAACGACTTAGATGTTGCGTCGATTCAGCTGCACCAAAATAGATTCAGCTGCATCCTCAACTTGTGATACTCGCAAGTGCACGAGCCGTTGGTAGTTTAGCATATGTAAGTGCGAGGTCGATCCCACGAGGATTGATGATAGATTGATTTAATTCAATTCCCTGTACAAAACAAAAATGAAAAAAAGAAAGAAAATAAATCAAACAAGAAAGAAAGAAAAGAAATTAACTCAAGCGAATAAGTTCCCAAGTTCAATTTAGATTAACGAATTGATTCTAGCTAAAGTATGATTAAGCCATGGTGTCTGGTCCTAACCTTGTGTTCCTAATTCCCTAACTTGATCATTTGTTGTCTAACCTAAATTAAGCATTAGGAACCCATTAAGCATAGAAGAACATTTTAAACAACCAAGCATGTATCTAATCCCTGTTGTCGAATGTCTATACATACTCTTCCTATTCATAGTTCAATTCGAATTAAAGCATGGTGTCTACTCTTAATTCAAACCAAGATAGCTAACATGCAAGCCTTAATGGTGATCAATCATTCAAACTAGCATATTAACTTATAAGCATAATGAATAAGAACAAAAAAACCATAATTGAAACTTGGAAACTACTCAAACTTGAATTGCTAAAGAAAAGAATTTACATAGCAATGGAAAGTTAAGAAGAACTTAGAACAACTCAAAGAAACATTTAGCAAAAGGATTTTATTACAACAATTGAGAACTAGAAAGGAAAACGAAGAGAATTTGAGGGAAAGAATGGAGGGGAGCTCTAGAGAAATGTTTGAGAGCTCCCCCCCTTGGGGTGTGTTTACAAGCTTGGCGAACTCACTTTTTGTAGGCTTAGGGGAGTTGAAATTCTAAATTAAATATGGTCTATGCCAATAGCACCTGTAATTAAAAACTCATCTTTTTGGCTAGTGCACTTCACCAATAACTCCCACTAGATAGCACTTGTAATTAGAAACTCATCTTTTTGGCTAATGCTCTTCACCAACAAATCCCATTAGATAGTGCACTTCACCAACAACTCCCACTAGATAGTGCATTTCATCATGCATATGTCATGCATGACAATGCATTGCACTCTTCTTTTGGGTTCGTTTTGGGCTTGTTAATACATTCATAAAATTCTGAAAAAATATGGATCTTCAAGCCCTTTGTCTTATCTTTCCAAGCATATGCAGCCCAACTCAAGGAAAAATTGGGAAGACCTTCAAATGTCATTTGTGGCCCAGTAACGCAGATGCTACCGAATTTTGACCTTGGGAAGACCTTCACATAGTTTTCCTCAACCTAACAGTTTGTTGGATTGCCATGATACTAATGAGAGGATACTCTTATCCAATCACATCATAATGTGAATACCCATCACTATGGCCTCTAGAGAACTAGACCTCAACCTAACAGTTTGTTGGTTTCGTTCGTCTTAGTTAAGTTATTCCCACCATGCTTGTGGGTATAGGGTTTCAAGTATGTCCTCAACCTAACAGTTTGTTGGACACACTCGTTATCTATCCGCACTACATCAAGTATGTGTAATAGGCTTCCCTTGGATGGTTACAAGTACTGGATGTTGCCTCATTGAGGTCCAACAAGATGTAAATGTGCCACCCAATAAGAGACTACCACGGTGGAAGGCCACAAAATAGCATTCAAAATGTCATTTCGCTTATCAACTTAATATTGCTTTGAGGGTAGTTAAATTGGTCTCATTTTAATCCAATTTTAATCCTGTTAAAATTGCCTTTTTAATCTCATTAAATGGTTCCCAATGCAAATATTAGTAGCACATAATACTCCCACTAAATATTTTAGAAAACTATTTCCTTGAGATAGTGAGAATACTTGGTACTACTAATTGGTTTATTTATTGTCATTACCGAACATTGCAATTGCATTGGGCTTATAGGATGATTATGGACTTTCTTGTTGATCCAACATGAGCCACCATGTTGGATCATGGTCTTGGAAGGTGATTCATTTTAATTACGCGCACATAAAATAAATTAGGCATGAAAGCCATTTCATTATTACATAGCCAATCAAAATCGAATACATATCCAACAAGCGGCCAATCACATAGCTCAATTGTTTGGTCTAAGTCCATAATCATCCTTTAATTATTTAAACGATTTAAACAATTAAACTAGTAATGTCAAACATGCTCTTGGGTTGCATACATATATATGGGTTTAATTCAAGTGGTAACCATATTCAAACAAAATAAATTTACCATGGAGTGAAAACATTTTACTACAATAGTAAATGTAATTGTAGAAACCTTTTAAGCATAGTCACACATATCATATATTGCAACTATGTCCAAAACTATTCAACAATTAATAATGGATCCATAGATGATCCACTAGGGTGTAGGGTTAAAGCATGCATTTGTATAACACAAAGTGGTGATCACAATTAAACCAACTAGGTGGATAATCATGTATGTGACTAGATAGGCCAACTACACTCACCAAAGTAATCATATTAATTTTAGTGTGGTGGGTAGATAATTAGTGATAGGAATAAATTGACCAAATTTTGCATTTTATATCAAATCACTAACATTTATATCTAGATAAACCCTACACACTCAACAAAGTAATCTTATTAATTTTAGTGTGGTGGGTAGATAATTATCAAGTGGAAACATTTTTGAAAAACTTTCAATTTTATAATAAAACATCTTCATCATCTTTTGACCTATTGTGGTGGAAAAATCCACTAACACAACCACCAAAATAGTCACCTAACTTATGGATCAAAAAGATCCCATAACAAGAACATCAAGAACACCAAGAACACACATATGAAATAATATGAATGTTCATGCAATTTCTGGAAAAATCCATATTCCATTTTAACCATCTCATGCTCTTAATATCAAATATTTCATGAGGTTAAAATCATGGGGTTTTAATGCAACCATGCTCTAGTGTTCATACATACATATATGCATACAAAGAGAGCATCAATCATCAAAACATAAAACCGGAAATTCAAAATCCCAAACAACCCTTTTTCACTCCATTTGATTTTATCCAATCATATCAAAATAAATCAAGTATAACTATTATACTTTAAATGAATTTTTCAACCCATATATATGCATCTCTAAACCCTAGAAACATATCAAGTTCATGACCTATGGCTCTGATACCAATTGTTGGTTTTAAAACATTTTTAAGAAGTTCATTTGAATATTAAACTTGCATTTAATCAAATTAATCGCAGCGGAAGAATATGGTGGTTGTTTAAATTCAAAAACAAAACTTCTTCCAAGTATCTTAAGCCATGAACATTGATATGATTTCATAAAGGAAAGCACAAGAGAAAAAGATAAGTCTTAATTACCCTTGATGCTATAATATGAACCAAGTTGTGTTTTGGTCTTCTCTTGATGATTTCCCTTTGTTGATCTCCTCTTTGATCTTTCTCCTCCTTGTGAGCCACAAATGGATATGGCCTCTAAGTCTCGACACCAATGGAACCTTGAGATGAGAAGGAGTATCTTGAGAATACAAGAATGCTAGTTCAAGAATCTCAAGATTGGTTTCAATCTAAACCACTTTGAAAGATGAAAGTGTTTCACTCTTGAAAACTCTCTTTTATCTCTCTTTTATCTCCCAAACCCCTTTGGTTGATGTTGGATTGTGTTTGTATGTTAATTAGCTTCTTAACTTGCTTATGGAAACAATTCCCATACATATCTATATATGCATTTTCGGACAAACCCCATTGGGCTTCCAAAAGTGGGCCTTATGACACTTAAACCATAATCTTTAAGTGTGTAAAGCCCTTGGGCTTGATACCCAACCATTTGGGCTTCTCATTAACTATTACGGAGGCCCAAATACCATTTTACACGTTGTAAATCATCCACATCAAATCAATCAAATTGATTTCCTCATTCTCATTTGTATTACTCAAAGTTAACCATTTAAGGTGTGCGATCCATTAGGTTCTAATTTAACAAGGCAGTGGGAAAAATATTAGAACTCTTTCTAACCAACTGGAATTAAAACCCCTTTTTAATTCTTCCTTTATTTGGATCGATCACAATCAATCCTAGGACTTCCACAAGCCAAGAGTGACATCTAGCAACATATCATGGCTACCCAAGCTAATCAGAATAGACAAAGAACCTATTCAGTTGGAATTGCAATGCAATACGGTCCTTCTCTTATACAATGTTTCCAATCATATTTTCAGGGTACGGATTGATAATGTCAAACCCCTAATATGATTAACCTCATGTGATTCAATAGAACATGACTAAAACACTTTCTAAATCATGTTCAAATACTTCGGCCGAAGATTTGCTGAATCACATCTTGAAACATTCTCTTTCTTTATCAAAAGTAGAGATTCCTTATTGTACATTCACATGCCCCTATGATGAATTAAGAGATCCCAATAACACTTTAGACAAATCTTTTACGACTTGCCTTTAAGAGCTATCAAAGATCAATAACGCATTACAGGACAACCATGATGCCTCAGGTCTAAGGACTAATTTGCATTATTGCAACTATGAGTTCTCGTTTGACATATAGATAAATACTCCATACGAGAACTACGATTGATCGCGTTCAGTGAACTCATTCACTAATGAGCACCCACATACTTGTATTAGTGTCAACTACACAAATGGTTTGAGACTAACCATCCTCCCAATTGAGCATACATAATATGTGCTAATCTTGACGGTTTATCAATGCCCATTTGATAACCTATGATCAGGAACATTTTGGGGTACTACAGTTAGAGATTAAAGGTCTCATGAATCTAAACTTCTTTAGATTACTTTATCTCTTATATAGCATACCCTGGACATTTGTTTCTTTACACGATGTAATAGATAACAAAATAAGTTTGCCCTTTATATACGAAATGTATTCTAAGGAGATTACATCAAATGTATTGGCTCTTAGGGCACATTTCTAACAGCAACTTCATAGCATCATCTGGCATAGATATTATATTTCACAGTTAGATCAAATCGAAACACTTTCTCTTTATCTTTTTTTTTTTTTTTTTGACTTGATCTACTTCTTCTTTAACTTTATTGCACAGATTCACAACAATTTCCATTTAGGCATGGGGCAGCACCTTTCTTGCTCAAACTTTATCTTGGCATACCTTGATATATTTCTAAGCTATAGGGTATGGCTATAATAGGTTTAAATATCTCAGATTGAGATACAAAGTTAGGGGAATTATAAGGGTGATAGAAGAAAATGGCTTGAAGTTTTTGGCTGCAACAGAGCTGATGGAACACACAAATGGGTAGGGTGAAAAGAAAGCACAAAGAATGGTTATACACACATAGCCTAGCATCACTTCAATGAGTTCATTCATGAGTGAAAGCATGCACCTGATATCTGCAAAGAGAATCATCCTTAGTATTCAATCAAAATGGAAAAATGAGATCATTTAGAGTGAATTGAAGAAAATAAGTAGAGATGAGGAATAGAAACACTTTAAACCCTCTCAAGAAGGCAATTAAGCTCGAAATAGCTCACTAGGGTAGTCTCCACTATTCTCCTTCAAGAATCTGAGCATGGTACTTTAGCCACCAGAATTCTTAGAGCAAAAGCTTTGTGAAGTGTAAAATGTTTGATATGAAAATCTCAATGGCAGCTCCATAGCATTGGTTGTATGACATTCTAAAAAAAATTAGTAACAAGTGAACAAAAATTGGAAACACAAATGACCAAAAATTGAAAACACAAATGAAAAAAAATTGAATATACAAGTGAACAAAAATTGAAAACACAAATCAAATGAACAAAAATTGAAATACAAGTGAACAAAAATTGAAAACACAAATCAAATGAACAAAAATTGAAAATTGAAAACCTCCATTAATACCCCCAGACCTGAATTGGACATTGTCCCCAATGTGAAAGCATATAAGAAAACAGAAAACAGGGATTAAGGGTAACCTGACACTGCACGGTTCATCCTTCAAACATAGCATTTCTCAAAATGCTATCGATGGCTGAGCTCACCCATGGCTCTTCTTCTGACTCACTTTCCGAAGGGTCCGAATAAGAAGAATCAGATTGGGCTCCATCTATCACCTGCTCCACGAAGTCTCTGAGCTTTGTGGTCATATACCCTAACTGGAAGTCAAACTCGTTAAGCACACTTAAGTAAATATCAAACTCAACTCGGATGTTACCTGTACAATACATATGACTGCTCAACACAACAGTTCTTGCCACAAACCTCCTATCTAGCAGATATACCCTCCAAGTATTTAGACAATGTGCCAGCGCCGCAAGTTGCATCTCTTCTAATCCACAATCCATATCCCAATTTGGAATCATGTCTTCAATTTCCTCTATCACCCTACCTCTATGAAACAGAAAGGCATCTATGGTAACTTCTGAGGGATCCATGGCAAACACAACCACGAGCACCTTAATCACCTTAAACACCCGTTGCACAATGGTATCCTTTCCCAAAGGATCATCTGGTGGGATAGCTGGCAGTGAGTTCAACAAAACCATTGGGCTAGGCACCTTCACCATGCTCAATTCGGACTCCTCCTCCTTGAGCTTTCCACCGACGGCCTCCTGGAGTTTCTCCATTGACGAGATCTACAATAAGCAACAATTTGGAGAAGGTTTGGTTCGGGAGGAAGAGGAAGTTGAGATGTTCAGGGGTTAGCGGGTGGCTAGATAAAATGAAAGATGGAGAATTAATTTTAGGGTTAATGTGGGTAGTGTTTCAGTGTTTGGCAGTCCACAATAACTTAATATCCAGCCACTAATAAACATTTACATATATTAGTATTTAAATATAAAAAAAATAAAAAATAAAAAATAAATAAACTTCAAATAATAAGAAAAAGAAATAGAAGGTTTTTTTTTTATAAATTTTTTTTTAATTTTTAATTCAAAAAGAAAAATGAAGTCCAAATTTCAATTAAGTCATGCAAATATTTATTACAATCTCAAATATACAAGTGACTCACAGATTACCAGTTAAGAGCCTCAGAAAACACAGCCAGGGGATCCGGGAAGTTTGGAGAGGTCACAATGGTCCTGCTTAAAACCCAAACTTCTTAGACACCGAAGGTGTCGCCTAAAGAACTTCTAGACACTGTATTAACAGAGGTGCTCATTGGAGTTACCATAAGTCAACTCATATGAAAAATCTTTTTTTATTTATTTATAAAAAGAAACATAAACTTAAAATAATAAGACAATAAATTAAGAGAAAGGATTAGAATGCTCCCCCTTGAAGCAATTAGGTCAAGCATAGATGTATTTGGAGGTCGCGACTTCTCCTACTACTCCACACTTCTCATCATGATTGGAGTTGCATTTTCTCTCCTTTTTTATTTAGCTATCTAAATTGCTAAAACAAACATAAACAAAAACTTGAAAGAGAATTAAAAGGATTAGGACATAAAAACTAAAATGAAAAGAAAAAAAACACACATCTAATTCCATGCTTCAAAGTATTTTTTTTTTTTTTTTGGTGTTGTGTAAGCCGGGACTTAAACCCAGTTCTCTTGCTTGTTAGGCAATTGTCCTGTTCCGTTGGACTACAAACACAACTTGTCAATTAACATCATTAATTTTAAAACATGAAAGTGTCTAGGAAGACATGAAAAGGAGAAAAATAAAAATAAAACAAGTAGGGAAAAGAAATAGAACCAAACTATGTTGCCAATCTCCGGCAACGGCGCCAAAAACTTGTTGCGTCGATTCAGCTGCACCAAAATAGATTCAGCTGCATTCTCAACTTGTGATACTCGCAAGTGCACGAGCCGTTGGTAGTTTAGCATATGTAAGTGCGAGGTCGATCCCACGAGGATTGATGATAGATTGATTTAATTCAATTCCCTGTACAAAACAAAAATGAAAAAAAGAAAGAAAATAAATCAAACAAGAAAGAAAGAAAAGAAATTAACTCAAGCGAATAAGTTCCCAAGTTCAATTCAATTTAGATTACGAATTGATTCTAGCTAAAGTATGATTAAGCCATGGTGTCTGGTCCTAACCTTGTGTTCCTAATTCCCTAACTTGATCATTTGTTGTCTAACCTAAATTAAGCATTAGGAACCCATTAAGCATAGAAGAACATTTTAAACAACCAAGCATGTATCTAATCCCTGTTGTCGAATGTCCATACATACTCTTCCTATTCATAGTTCAATTTGAATTAAAGCATGATGTCTACTCTTAATTCAAACCAAGATAGCTAACATGCAAGCCTTAATGGTGATCAATCATTCAAACTAGTATATTAACTTATAAGCATAATGAATAAGAACAAAAAAACCATAATTGAAACTTGGAAACTACTCAAACTTGAATTGCTAAAGAAAAGAATTTACATAGCAATGGAAAGTTAAGAAGAACTTAGAACAACTCAAAGAAACATTTAGCAAAAGGATTTTATTACAACAATTGAGAACTAGAAAGGAAAACTAAGAGAATTTGAGGGAGAGAATGGAGGGGAGCTCTAGAGAAATGTTTGAGAGCTCCCCCCCTTGGGGTGTGTTTACAAGCTTGGAGAACTCACTATTTATAGGCTTAGGGGAGTTGAAATTCTAAATTAAATATGGTCTATGCCAATAGCACTTGTAATTAAAAACTCATCCTTTTGGCTAGTGCACTTCACCAACAACTTCCACTAGATAGCACTTGTAATTTGAAACTCATCTTTTTGGCTAATGCTCTTCACCAAAAAAGCACTAGATAGTGCACTTCACACAACAACTCCCACTAGATAGTGCATCATCATGCATATTCATGCATGACAATGCATTGCACTCTTCTTTTGGGTTCGTTTTGGGCTTGTTAATACATTCATAAAATTCTGGAAAAATATGGATCTTCAAGCCCTTTGTCTTATCTTTCCAAGAATATGCAACCCAACTCAAGGAAAAATTGGGAAGACCTTCAAATGTCATTTATGGCCCAGTAACGCAGATGCTGCCGAAATTTGACCTTGATCTACTAAATCATGTATAACTTCCTCTAGAAGACTCAGAATCATGAACCGTAAAATGCTACGGAAACTAGACTTCCGTATCTTTCCAATGATGTATGGCTCATTATCTGGTTCTTCTTGAGCAAGTACAGGTTAATCCGTGAAATTGAATGATCTGCAGACACTGTTTTGAGCTAATTTGTCTTCAAAATGCATGTAATGAGTCTCAACCTTATTACACTGAAACATACACAAACTTTATTAAAAGCACAAGTTTAACTCAAAAACATAACCAAATCATAAGTTAGAAAGGTATAAAAAGATATGTAATTATGCACCGATCATTAGACTTGTAAGAAAGGAAGAATGGACAATCGGATTTAACAAAAGCAACTTACATGGAAGTGGGGGTTTTGGCTCGGTGCAACTTACAGGGCACTTTCAAGAGCTTTCATATGGAATGTGTGTTTTCGGTGTCAAATCCATTTGTCTGTTTGTTTTCTTTGCAACGACTTAGACTTAGAGTAGGGCACATGACTTAGACTTGTAAGAGTAAGGCACATGATTGGACCCTTGTGGAAGAAATTCGCAAGTAGCCAAATGCAACGACTTAGACTTGTAAGAAAGGAAAAATGGACAATGCGACTTGTAAGAAAGGAAGAATGGACAATTGGGCATCTGTTTTCACAAATGTAAAAGAACTTGCTATACTGTACATATATGTCTCTATATGTCTCTATGTATTCTGTACAAGAACTTGCTATTAGATATGGACGGTCAATCCAGTCTCCTTCGCATAATAAGTGCCCTTCACTCTGATTTTTTTTTCTCTTCATTTTTTTAATAGGAATATATTATTCAGGTACAACGGGACTTAAATTCATTGCATCATGTTATGGTGAGTTCATAATCCATTGCTTTAAATTCATATACCCAATAAATATGGAATTATTGGTGTACCTCAACTATCATTATATATGTATATATGTACGTGTATAATACAAGTATTATATGGAAAAATTGATGTACTTACATAGGTGTATAATATATACACAAGTATTATAGGGGAAAATGCTAACTATGATTTATATATGCATCAATACAAAACAAAGAATATTGTGCCAAAGAGTGGGGCTCATGATAGCAAGCCCGTGGACTAAATTTGCAAGCAGTTAATTGCAGTTTCGAGCAAGGCATCTGATGAGTCAATTTTATATTATATATTTAACCTCATTCTTAGTATATTTTGGTTAATATTTTGGAAGAATTTTGATACTTTGAATTATATTTCCAATATAGGACTTTCGACTTCCTCTGGAGCAAAACATAATCAAATGGATGAATTTTGGAGTAATTCCAGTTGGAGGACGTACGTGAGTCACTTATCTTAATCGTATCAAAATATCAGACTTTTCCACCAAGCGATGATTTCCTGGCGAATAAATGAAGGAGCGATGTGCAGTGCTGGAATAGTGACGTTTTGGGCTTGTATTGCGTTTTTGGAGCCCAAGATGACCTCGGATGGGTTCGTGGCCTTCTGGAGAAGTGTTCGGAATATTTTTATCTTTAAAACGAGCTATCTTGGGCCAGATTTGGAGGAGATTTGAGACCAAAACGTGGCTGGGCAGATTGTGGGCAGATTCTCCTAATCCAATTTGGATTTTATTTCCTAGTCTTGTTTTATTTTAACTTAGTTTCCTCGTGGGGATTGGGTAGCTAGGTTTTAGGAGGTATTTAAGCTCCTTTTCACAGCAATTTAGAGGACTCCCTTTTTACTTCTTTTTGGCTTTTGGAGCAATTGCTAGGGTTTTGGATTTTCGCGACTTTCAGGTGTTTTCATTCTTATTCTTAATGATATTTTCTTGGATTTCAATTATGCGTATGCGTAACTAAATCTCTTTTGCTAGGGTGAAGCCTTGAGCCTTAGCATGAATATGTGATTTTTATTTAATTGCTTATGATTGAGTGCATGCATGCTTTGAATTGTTAATAACTGGTTTAAACTATCTGATTGTCTTGATGCCTGATCACCATTAGGACCTTTAGAAAAGTAATTAGATGCAATTTTGGTCGGAAGGTTCCCTGAAATTGATGCTAGCTTCTTGTGATTAATAATTGTAAGTTCACTTAAGGCGAACATCACGCTCTTAAGGGTTGCATGGTTTTTCAAGGGGTTTTCACAGAACTTAATGAGTCTTTCATGTTCAGATTTGATCCGAACGTCCGGACGGGTTGCATGTTAGATATATGTTCTATGTTGGAGGTTCCAAGTAGAATATAAATTAGGAAAACCTAACCTTCAAAGTGGCATGTGCAAATCATAAGTAATTGGTAAAAATTCATAGGATTGCTAGGTGATGGTGGAACCCTAGTGCTTTTATAAATTGATATTCAAAACTTCTTCCTTCAATCGTATTTGTTTTTTTTTTGTTTAATATTTGTTTTTAGAATCAACCAACTTCGTATTCATCTTTCACTACTTTAATTTTAGGTAGTTAATTAGAAATTGTTTTTACATAAATTGCTAAATAGTCCTTGTGGAAAACGACCTTGCATGAGCATCTATACTACAATAGCCTTGTATTCTTGCAAGTATTTTACGTGGTTTTAACCCTGTTTGCGCAGGTACTAAAAATCATATCAGCATCCTTAGCCTCATCTGGGACTCGGACTGGCTAGACTTGACTTGAATGGCGAAAATGCTACAATGAGGGGGATTTGGGTGAGGGGGTTGAATGATGGTTCAATCCAACCATCCAATCATTAAAAAAAATTAAGTATTTTTTTTGCATCTAACTATGGATGCCCATCATCTCATTTGGCATATTTGGGACAAATTTTGGTTCTTCATTCTCAATTTCTGAAAACTATATGAAGTTAACTAGTTTTTTTACAATAACTAATACTTGCAAATATTATTCTGTACACCATTTAAAACGTAGGAAATAAATGAACGTTTGCTTTCCTGTTAACTTGCCGCAAGGTGTAAACAAGGCTGGAAAGTCCGTAATCAACCTTTAACTTCAAAATTATTATTGGAGAAGCTCCCTACAAGCATGAAAATAGTTCCTAGTAGATTTAGAAGCTCTTAGAGGTCTCCCTATTTTAGGAGTTGGATATGGAGTATGGTTTAGGTGGGTTTTCTCATTTCCCCCCTAAATTTATCTAATGAGGTGATTTAGGGAATCCATTGTGGATGCTCTTAGCACTAGTGATATAGATAAACTTGTACACCATTTAATTTCTATAAACAAACCCAAAAAACGACAGCTGGCCCTGTTAAATTTAATGTTGATTATTAAATTACTTTGATGCCCTGTTGAGTGTTTTGAATATTTTTTATGAGGTTTTTGGGGTTAGGCTTGTTTTAAGAAATCGATGGTAGTTTTGTAATTTATAGAAAGTTCGATATATGGACTACAAATATTTTGGGGTGCAATATGAACCATAGATGTGGACCTTCATATTAGCCACATGATTTCTATGAATAGTAACTTCACTTAAGTTTAATGAGCATGTGGCTAATATGAATGTCCACATGAAGAGTCCATATATGGAATCCTCACTATAGAATTTCACATTTATTATGTTGTAAATGGACTTTGGGCATAATAGTAAAAGTCCCAACTTTTTTGGGTTAATATGGGTTGATGGAACTTGATAAAACCATATAGCTACGGTTGTGGTAGTTGACCAATTGACCAAACAGTGTAGGGCCAGGTGTAAGGGAGAACGGAGAAGAAACATAGCAAGGACTTGACTTGTAATAAGGGAAGATACTGCAAAGAGAAACTTAGCTATATTCAAATGGTGCCCCTGTGCAGGCTCAAGCTGGGCTAGAAAGCACTTATACTCAAGGGCGAACCAATAATTTTTCAACAAGTGGGCTAGCTAAAGTTATTAGTTTAAAATGTGATTTTAGAATAAGGCTTCACATGTACAATGATCCTTGACTGTCCACGGTTCTGCTTCAAGAATTGCAAAAGTTACCGCTAGATTAATAGCTTATTGTAAAAATATTACTAAGTAAGAATTAATTGATTCTAAATATCTAATTTGTTATTAAGAAAAAAAAAATGAAGTTGAGAAAACTAGCGTGTGCTTTTGGGGGATTATGGTTAGGAATATTTTTAGGGTGATTTTATTGGCACCCCATTATTTGCTCTTTACACACCATACTAATTTTAAATATGAATAACCTATTTTACCATTGTACACAATTACCGTTAAGGACAAAAAAATTTAAAATTACAATTAAAATTGCTCACTACACCCCACATATGTTCCTACAACCCTAGTTTGACTTTTTTCTCAAACTATCATGTTCCTTAACCCTAAATCCTAGATTTATACGTTTATATTGATGACAAAATATCTTGTATTTATTCATGAAGGGTGAGATTGAAGTTAGAGAGGCTTCGAATGAGGTACGAGTTTATTTTTTGGCGTTTTGCAAGTTTAGTATTTCATAATGGTCGCTGGTTGCGTTCAGCACATCAGTACCGAACGCGATAGGGAAATTCGGTGGGATGCCACCGAAACGTTGCACTGTTTTCGGTTGGGTTTGACCGGTTATGAACTTAATATTCGGTGGAGATCTACTGTAACATGGAATGTAGTTCAGTGGTTCACTACCGAACTTTTACCTGCGTTTCGGTGGGTGGTGTAATATGGGATGGGGTTTACATAGTGAGTTAGGGAATGGGGTTCATGAGGGCAATTTAGGAAGAAAAAAAAGGGGTATAATGAGTAATTTGAAATTTTATTAAAATTTAGTGGGGTGTAAAAAATTATGGGATGTAAAGAGCAATTAATGGGGTTCATATAGAATTTCCGTACCGAAAATGAATGAATTTGGAAACTGCACTGGTATTTGAAACTTTTTGAAAATGTACTACTTTCTCTGTAAGTTTCCATATGAAGAGACCTTGGTGATTGAAGCTCTGAAAATATATCAAACGCTTAACTACTGATAAAGAAGAATTTTTTTTAAAAATAGTTGTAATACTGATGAGAGTAGGTAAGCAAGTCTTAAGGTTTGAGTAAGATATGCAATATGATCAGCACTTAGGGTATGTTCGTGAACGTAACCTAACATGTCATGCATTATCCACACAAAAATAAGTAACTCACCACCTATGTAGGGCAACAGGGGAATAGATCTCAAGTACCTACACAATATCTTCCACACCAGCTCTTCCTTTCGACTTATGGCCTCTTGAAAACCTACAAATCAAAGTAACAATAAAAGTCTATTTGCATACAACAGACATAGCCAGTATACTGGATTAGAAAAGAGTTAACTCACAATGCACACAAGAAGTAAAAGTTAAAAACTAAAACTAATCAAAGAGGAACGCCAAAAGAGAAGCGGATGTATGGTAGTGATTTTACAAAAGGACGTTTTGAGCAATTTGGAACTGACTGTACTGTTTAGTCGCTGCTGATTATCACTAATCTTCCCCACAGATGGGAGAACCAAGAATTCCAACGGTTGTAATTTGGTAAAATGTTGCATAGATATACATTCAGTGGTAAGCAGTTTCTCATATTGTGTTGTTGGAGGGATGAGTTGATAAACAAAAATTTCTTGAATACTAGCAAAGCTTTTAAAACACGAAGTTAATAGTGAGGTTCTGAAATTGTTCAGGCAGAGCTTGCGTTTGGAATATAACATGCCTAAGGTTTGGCAAATGGCAGAGTTGGATAACCGAATCTCTTTCAAATTGAGTGGCAACAACAAGCCACTCATCATCCATGATGCCAATTTAGCACTCATGATTTTGTCAATCTCTAGATTTCCAACTCAGGGTTTGGTTGGAGGACTTCTAATACATCCATTTCCTTGTCGTTTATATCCCTGTAATAACCCACTGTAACGTCAACCCTTGTAATTTGCTTGACCAGCTAAATTAGATTCCTGTATTTCATCTGTCTCTCTCGCATGTTCCAAAAATCTACTACTTAGTTCACCTTCTAATTGGTTTAAGCCACCCAGCTCGTCAATTCCATGATTCCTTTCGTTATCTAAAGTTAAGGAAGGTAATATTTGCAAATGAGTCAATCGTCTCATCCCAAATGCAACTTCCACGTACTCGTCAAAATAAACATGCCTTGGGTTGATCAGATTTTGCATTTCCTTTGAAAACCTTCAAAGATGCCGTGTATTACACATTCTTAACGTTTATAGGTTATAAGGCTTGCCAATAGATTTTGGCAATTCTCTGATTTTTGTTCCAGAAACTTTGAACACGCGTAAAGCAATTAGACAAGATGTTGCCGATTGAACTTGGGAAATCCTCAATTTCAGCCTTGTATAAATTTAACACATGTAAGGAATTAAAACTTGACAAGATGTTGCTGAGGGCTTCACCATTCGAAAATAGGGAGCACAATTTCCTAGCATTTCTTTCCGAAATTCCTTGTGGTATTATAAGAATAGGTAGGTATCGCTTTCATGTAACTCATCTCGGATGTTTTTAAGCAATACCTACTGATTTTCTACTCCGGTCTTTACTGACAAATGCATCCATCCATAGATCTAAACCCTAAGTAGAGACATACTAGGATAACAAAAAAAACTCCATAAATGCATCCATAGATCTAAACAAAAATGACTTATCATTAGATGCAGGGCTTGAATAGCTACGAAAAGTGCTTCTGCATTTCTAGAATTTGATTTAAAGCATTTTTCCTCATTAAACTGCACCACAACAAACAAATTGACAATGTGATGCAAAAAGTAGAAATATATGTTTTGGAAAAACTGATTCTTGTTATTACAATCTATATCTTTTACAATGAAATGGGAATGAAGCCTTATAGGCAATTCCTTGGATTCCCGTGAGTGGGATTTACCTAGGGACATAATGATGTCCTCACTATTTAACTACTTTTGACTTTCATCATTTACAATTAATCAACTACATTAATAATGTCCTTACTTTCTTGAACCCACAATGAATGCACGCACATGCTAACATTAATTAGGAAATCACTTTCCTGAATCTACTCACACGCCAACACTCCCCCTCAAGTTGGAGCATAAATGTCACCAAGGTCCAACTTGCTCAGTGTGTCCTGAAATACTCGGCTTGAAACTGCTTTCGTCAAGATATCTGCCAACTGATCTTCTGACTTTACAAACGGGAACTGAAGCGTCTTGTCTTCTAATCTTTCTTTGATGAAATGCCTATCCACTTCAACATGTTTCGTTCGATCATGTTGAACTGGATTATGAGCAATATTAATGGCAGCAATATTGTCGCAATATAATTTCATGGGTTTTTTAGGCTTAAAACCTAACTCTGTTAGAACATGATTAATCCATAACAACTCACAAACACCATGTGCCATACCTCTATATTCTGCCTCTGCACTTGATCTTGCAACAACATTTTGTTTCTTACTACGCCAAGTAACAAGGTTACCTCTTACAAAAGTAAAATAACCTGAAGTGGATCGTCTGTCTGTTTGGGACCCAGTCCAATCCGCATCTATATACCCAATTACATCCAGATGTCCTTGCTTTGAATACATTAACCCTTTACCAGGAGTTGATTTCAAATATCTCAAGATGCGATTCACTGCATCTCTATGAACTTCACTTGGAGAGTGCATAAACTGGCTTACAACACTCACAGCATATGCAATGTCCGGTCTCGTATGTCACAAATAAATTAACCTCCCAACTAGGCACTGGTATTGCTCCTTGTTAGTTGGTTTATGATCAGTACACTCACCAAGCTTGTGATTTTCCTCCATTGGCATATTAACTGGTTTACACCCCATCATCCTTGTTTCAGTTAATAAATCCATAACATATTTTCGTTGAGACAAGAAGATACCTTGATGTGATCTAGATACTTCTATCCCAAGAAAATACTTAAGTGTACCAAGATCTTTCATCTCAAACTCCTTAGATAAGTACTCTTGCAATGCTTTTCTTTCATTAGGATCATCACCTGTTACGATCATATCATCAACATATACTATCAAAGCTGTAATTTTATTTTCCTTATGCTTCAAGAACAAAGTATGATCAAAATTACTTTGTTTATATCCGAATGCCCTCATAGACTTTGTCAACCTCCCAAACCATGCTCTAGGTGACTGCTTCAAACCATACAAAGACTTCTTTAATTTACACACGTGGTGTTTTGATTCGGAACTCAATTTACATCCATGCGGAGGATCCATATAAACTTCTTCTTCTAAATCACCATGTAAAAATGCATTTTTGACATCGAATTGGTGTAATGGCCAATCCAAGTTTGCAGCAAGTGATATCAGAATTCGTACAATATTGATTTTTGCTACTGGAGCAAACGTCTCCTGATAATCCACTCCATATCTCTGAGTATATCCTTTTGCCACCAATCTAGCTTTGTACCGTTCGATTGATCCATCTGCCTTCAACTTAATAGTGTAAATCCATCTGCAACCTACAGTTCGTTTGCCACTTGGGAGAGGAACAAGTTCCCATGTGGAATTCTTTTGAAGAGCTTGCATCTCATCATTCATCGCTTGTTTCTAGTTTGGATCCATCAAAGCCTCTTCTACACTGCTTGGTGTAGACAAAGAATCTAGTTGCTTGATCAACATGGCATGTGGTGCGGACAACCTATGAGTGGAAACATGGTTGCTAATCGGGTACTTCACTTTAGCTTTGGGATCTGCTTCATATTGAATCTTTGGGATACCACGATTCTTACGAACAGGTAATTGATATGGTTGTAGATGTATCTCATTAGATGGATCGTCTGAAAACAAATCAGTTAAATATAAATCTTCAACATCAATGTTTTGGGATGTTACCTGGGTTGTAGTTTCAGAAGACACCTTAGAAGATAATTGGTTAAATGGTACAGAAACTTCAGAAACGGGCACATCATTCTTCTCCCCCTGACCGGGTGACTGGGTTGTGGTTGAGAGGACCAACCGTGACCGGTCATCAAGACTTTCGTGCATAGTGTCTGGAGTGGTATCTGACGAGTCGGTTAGTGCATCTTGAACTGTTGGATGACATAACGACTCCAAAGTAACGAATTCTTCCAGGTCGAACTGATCATCAACAGTATCTGGACTCGTCTGTGCTTGAACTCCCCCAAAAAAATACATTTCTTCTTCTCAAAAAACCACATCCATAGTGATGTAGAGCTTCTGAGTAGGTGGATGATAGCAGCGATACCCTTTTTGATGTTGGGCATAGCCAATAAATACGCACTTGAGTGCTCGAGGCTCTAACTTGTTGCGCTGATGTGTATAAAGGTGAACGAAAGTTACACATCCAAAGACTCGTGGTTCCAAATTGGGAGTGGAATGAGGAGCACAAAATTGACGAAGGGCTTGTAATGGTGTTTGGAAGTTTAAGACACTGGAGGGAACCCGATTAATAAGATACACAGCAGAACACACTGCTTCTCCCCAAAAAGAACGAGGCATTTGAGCATCAAACAATGAAGCTCGAACCACTTCTAACAAATGACGATTTTTGCGTTCTGCTACCCCATTTTGCTGAGGGGTATATGGACATGTTCGCTGATGTTCAATTCCATGAGCTTCTAAAAACTGACAAAGATCATGATTCACAAATTCACCCCCATTATCAGAACGAAGGATCTTAATTTTTGCATGAAATTGAGTGTCTACCATCTTGTAAAACTGTTGAAATGTGGTACACACCTCCCTCTTAGTTTTTAAGAGAGAGATCCAAGTCATACGAGTGCAATCATCAATAAAGGTAACAAACCAACGAGCACCAGAAGGAGTAGAAATTGGAGCAGGACCCCATACATTAGAATGAACAATTGCAAACGGCACCGTACTTTTATTCATACTCAAAGGGAAGGAAACTTTATGGCTTTTTGCCAGTTCACAAACATCACACTTAAAATTAAAATCCGAAAGTTTGCTGAACCATGAAGGAAATAACCTTTTAAAATATCCAAAGGAGGCATGACCCAACCGTCTATGCCACAACCAAATAAAATTCTGATTTTTTTCGGTCGGATCTCCACTAGTCTTGAAGGCTTGAGAAATCTGAGTCGCACGTCTTGGTGCCAAATCCAGAAAATACAGCTTGCCCCTTCTAGTACCATAACCAATTATCTTCCTTGTGAGGATGTCCTGAAAAATACAACAATTTGGCCAAAAAGTTACAGTACAAGAAAGAGCATGAGTAATTTGCGCAACATATAGCAAATTAAAATCCAATGATGGCACAACAAGTATTGAATCCAGGTGCAATGAATCTGTAAGGGATAAAGAACCCTGTCCAACAACAGGAGAGGAACTTCCATTAGCATTGGATACTACCGACTGTGATGATGGAGACAAAGATGTGATTTTATTCGAATCACATGTCATATTATCAGAGGCGCCTGAATCAATAATCCAGACATTACTGGTGGGTGCGGTGGAAGAAACATTTAATGCATAAGTGGTTGTACCTGATGTAGCCATGGACGCAGATGCAGAAATATGTTCATTGGATTTGTTGCCACTTACAGGTGGGGTCTCTGGAGTAGCAGAGGCTTGGAGTGCCTTATGACCACTTCTTTTATTCTTAGAATGATCCCACCAAGATGGAAAACCAACTAATTCATAACAATGTTCACGAGTGTGCTTTGAACCACCACAATGAGTGCACTTGAAAATTGGTTTGTCCTTCACCCCCTGGGTTGAGGAACTCCCATGAGATGAAGGTGGTCCCTTGGAACGTTGAGCCACCATGACAGTAGCATCAAGAGAGGCGGCAGCACCAGTAAAATTGGCGCGTTATTGTGCATCACGGCGAACATAAGCAAAACTTTGGTCGAGATCCAGTTTAGGTTCTTTGCGGAGGATTTCACTACGGACTTGATCAAATTCGGGATCCAATCCAGAAAGAAAAATATGAACTCGAAGACGGTCGAGTTTTTTCTGGTATGCATCAGTGTCAGCAGCGCACACCATAGATGGGTGGTCGCGATGATCCAGTTCCTGAAAAAGACTCTGAAGCATGCTATAATATTTGGAAACAGGTTGGCCATTCTGTTTGAGGGTGAATGCCTTCCTGTTCAGCTCATAAACTTGAGATTCGTCAGAGCCATCATATAACACTTTCTTGACAGCAGTCCAAATCTCCTTGGCAGTGCGAAGACGAATAAAGTGGCCCATCAACTCAGGGGACATAGAATCAATTAACCAACCTTTGACTCGTAGATTTTCAGTTGTCCACGCATCAAAAGTAGGAGCAGATTCGGCTGGCATAGCAATAGAGCCAGTAAGATAGCCCAACTTTCCACGGGTAGCAATTCGAATTTCCATGAGTTGAGACCAAAGAGCATAATTGGTCTCATTGAGAATAACTCCTGTAGGCAACGCAGAATTATCATTCTGGATGGTGACAATCTGTGGAACCGATGAAGATGGAGGTTGTGCAACAAGGGAAGTCTCGGGTGTTGTCATCGCAGCGGAAATTGATGGTGTGGAAGTAGGAACTCAATATATGTGGAGGGGAGATGAAAGACTTATGAACTCAATATAGGTTTGAATTCAATTAGAGGGTTTGGGATAAACAAGAAACCACCAGATCGGTGGCTCTGATACCAAGTAGAAATATATGTTTTGGAAAAACTGATTCTTGTTATTACAATCTATATCTTTTACAATGAAATGGGAATGAAGCCTTATAGGCAATTCCTTGGATTCCCGTGAGTGGGATTTACCTAGGGACATAATGATGTCCTCACTATTTACCTAGGGACATAATGATGTCCTCACTATTTAACTACTTTTGACTTTTATCATTTACAATTAATCAACTACATTAATAATGTCCTCACTTTCTTGAACCCACAATGAATGCACGCACATGCTACTCATAAGAATATAACTCAGATTTGATGATGAATTAATGTCAAGAAAACAAATTAAAGGGATCATAGCTTACCATTTTGTCCAAAACAATAAGTTGTAGACCACAGGCACATTGCGTGCATGCGTTTCTTTTTCAATCTCGACTCTGCAATGCATGGTCAATATAAAACCAAGACCAACTTAGCAAGAAATGTTCAAAATAACCTTCAACTTTTCAAATGGCAGTAAAAACCTTATAACTGAAGATTTCTTTACCTGAACATTGCAATAAGCATAAGTAAATGACATTCTATCCAATAAGTCTCGCTAATGTTGGTGAAATTTTATCCTGTAACTTTAGGAACAGAGGCCTCTGTAACTTTAGAAAATTACAAATGTTGTAACGACACCATGGACGCATAAACACCTGCAATTGTATAGATTGCCACATAAATAGAGCATTGATTCATTTTGAAGTCTGGGAATTCAAATACATGCACGTATGATCCAATTTTTGTTCATTGGTTCATTTTAGCAAAACAAAAAATGAATGAAACTGGAAACTGTAACTGGTATTTGAAACTTTAAAAATGTAGTACTTTCTCTGTAAGTTTCCATATAAACAAACCATGGTAATTGAAGCTTTCAAAATGTACGAAACACTTCACTTATAAAGAAGAATGAAAAAAAAAAGCATCCAAAGAAGAAGACAAAAACAGAAGAAAAGGAAAAAAAGAATTCGAAACAAGATTCGGGAGAAGTATAGACCACTAAGTTTGAAATTCAAGTTCCTTGAGTCACATATGAATACCAGAATAGATTTTGAATTTAGTCGTACTACTGATGCAAGTAAGTAAGCAAGTCTTAAGGTTTGAGTATAAGATACACCATATGATCAGCACGTAGGGTATTTTTTTGAACGAAACCTAACAAGTCATGCATTATCCACAAAGAAATAAGAAACTGATTACCTCTGTAGGACAACAGAGGTGTTGATGCTCAAAATGGCTAGGCCAAGAATGAGTCCAACTTAGTGATTATTTGTGATGGATGATGGATGAAGGTGAGGACCTTAAGCATGTATGTAAAGACTTGGGCAAGTGATAAATGTAAAGAAGACAAGATGTACGTGGTTCACCCTTAATGAATGGGCTACGTCCACGGAGAAGTATATTCTCATTATAACAGCGTATCAATACATTTATACATGGAGAGAGAAGTCCCTTCTAAGTTGAGAGAAGTCTCTATTTATAGGGAGGTGAGAGTGGGAGGTTTGTGTAGATTTCCGATGTGGGACTTTGCGCACGTCGTTGTGGAAGAGTGTCTTCATTCGGCGTGAGAGAACAGTAGTCGTTTTGAAGCCAGATATGCTCGGTTGATTATGGTGTAAACAGTAGTCCCCCAAGTTCGCGGTCAAGAAGTGACTTCTGGGTTGGGAACTTGTGAATTTTGTGTAATCATGACCGAGCATTCCAGGTTCAGTGGGAGCCGCAGGGCAGTCCCTAGTCCCCCAAATTGGCAAGTTAGAAGTTGCGTTAATACTTGGTAGCTGTGGGAACCTCTGGGATTGTTGGTAGCTGGATAATATGATGCCGATCCCATGGCTTGTTGGCCACTGCAGTTTGATTTGCTTGGTGCCTTTGCAGAAGCATGTGCTCAGCCTTTTGATGGAATCTTTGTCATGGGTTGGTGGTGCTGAACAATATGATGCCGATCCCATGGCTTGTTGGCCACTGCATGGGTATTCCATTGTGTTGATGAATGGCAATTGACAGGTGTTGAACAACACCTAAGCCACAGCATCTGTTTAATGAATTATTAAATATTGCATGCTTGCAACTATATGTTGAAATAATACAACCTAAGAACAGGAATCTTATCTCATGGTAGGGATGCACGTGGGCGTCCGTTAGCTTTGCATGGCTTCCATAACTGTGGGAGCAGCCACCGTTCAAACTAAATGTTTTCTTTATACAAAAAGAATTGAATGTAAAGGATTGTCATAAATGGGAGCCTTTGGCACGTGATAACTTGGAAAAAGTTTGAAAGGCTTATTCCTTCGGCAAGTGGGGGGGACAAAAAGAATTCTTTATGAAAAAAAGAATTGAAAACTTCCTTCGGCAAGTGGGGGGGACAAAAAGAATTCTTTATGAAAAAAAAGAATTGAAAACTTGGAAATTCCTTCGGCAAGTGGGGGGGGGGAGATATAAATGAAATCCTACGAAGCTTGCCGTTCGGCAAGGCTAAAATAGAAAAGGGGCTAGGTACTTTTGTGATATTGTAGCTGGGACTTGGGGAGGTCTAAAATAGAAAAGGGGCTAGGCAAAAATGGCTGGGCATCTTGAGGCTAGGCAAAAATGGCTGGGCATCTTGAGGCTAGGCTCCCTTGAGCTGGGTCATATGAAATTTTTTGGGTCTTAGTGTCGGCCAGACAAAATTGGGGCTGAGTTTTTTGTTTGGATGGGTGCCTTGGAGCTGGCCATTTTGAGCCATGCAAGCTGGCCCCTTTTTTTTTTTTTTTTTTTTTTTTTTTTTTTGAGGCCTCACATGTGTGTCTGTGGCAGGTACTGGGAGTGATAGTGAGCTGGATCTTTGAAGATTTGGCAAGATGCTCATGTGTGAGGAGAGTTTTCACGTTCAACCAACTTTGAAGCTAGGCCATGCAAGCCATGCAATTTTTTTTTTTTTTGAGAGAAAAAAAAATAATAATAAATAATAATAATAATAATAATAAAATAAAATTTTGAGCCTTCCTCCAAAGTTTTCATGCTCCTTGCCGTTCGGCAAGGAGGCCAAGCCTCTTTTTTTTTTTTTTTTTTTTTTTTTTTGAAGGAGCTAGGTCCTTTTTTCTTTGGAAGTAGCTGGCCCTTTTTTCTTTGAAGGTAGCTAGGAGCTGGGTCCTTTGGAAAAATAGCTGGGACCTTTGGAAAAGTAGCTAGGAGCTGGGTCTTTTGGAAAAATAGCTAGGAGCTGGGTCCTTTGGAAAAATAGCTAGGAGCTGGGTCCTTTAGAAAAATAGCTGGGACCTTTGGAAAAGTAGCTAGGAGCTGGGTCCTTTGGAAAAATAGCTAGGAGCTGGGTTCTTTGGAAAAATAGCTGGGACCTTTGGAAAAGTAGCTAGGAGCTGGGTCCTTTGGAAAAGTAGCTAGGAGCTGGGTCCTTTGGAAAAATAGCTAGGAGCTGGGTTCTTTGGAAAAATAGCTGGGACCTTTGGAAAAGTAGCTAGGCAAGGCTAGCTCTTTCTATATTACTTCATTGCTATTGACTAAATAATGAGCACGTGGGTGTCATGCATGAAGATTGTAAGCCATGCAAGATTTTAAGCCATGCAAGCTCTTTCCAAGCTTTTTTTTTTTTTTTTTTTTTTTTTTTTTTTTGAATGGCCATGTGGCCTAGGCTATGCAAAGATTGTAAGCCATGCAAAAAGCTATCCATGCTCCTTGCCGTTCGGTAAGGAGGCCAAGACCTTTCCCCTTTTTTTTTTTTTTTTTTTTTTTTGACTAGCTTGAGACCTGGGGTGAGCTAATATTTTTGAAAGCTAGTCCTCAAGCATGCCTTGAGTTTGGAGGTGTGTCGGGAGGCAAGGGGGCTAGGCCATTTTTTTTTTTTTGATTTTTTTTTTTCGGAGCTGGCCATTGTGGCAAACTGCGTGGTGGTGCATGTATAGCCCTTCAAGGCTTAGGCGATGTTGCCCAACGTCATCTACCACACATGGCCCATACTACTATTTGACACTAATATTTTAATGAAACTTGACATGCAACATTCCAAATAAAATATATTCAAAAGAGATGTGGTATGGCTCACTTATCTCTTTGAAGTTTCGTGGGCTTTTTGAGCTGGGTGCCTTGATCACATTCGGATGCTAGCCCGGGGTGTCTTGGGCATTTTGAAGCTGGGTTCGTGTAAGCTGTCTGAGCAAGGACCTTGGGTCTTGGGTCCAGGTATTTCGGCAAGAGGATCTAGGCCTCCGATGAGCCTAGGTAGGGCTGGATGAGCGAGAATTGGAGCTGGGCCTGTTGAGGTTAGAGCTAAGGCACGAGAGCTAGGCCTGTATGTATAGCTCTATATAAAGAGGCGTTATTAGATCAGTCTCTCCAAATTCTAAACCTAGCGCCGCACCCACATTCCTGCATCTCTATCTTCCTCTTCGGCCCTGTCTTCCTATTCACTTCTCTTTGGCTATTTCTCATTTCTCTTCGGCTCTTTGTAGATCCCAGTCAAAGGGAAACTCCAGGAGGCTATCTCCCAAGCCTTTCTTCAAATTGTTGCTTATTGTAGATCTTGTCAATGGCGAAACTCCAGGAGGCCGTTGGTGGAAGGCTCAAGGAGGAGGAGTCCGAATTGAGCATGGTGAAGGTGCCTAGCCCAATGGTTCTGTTGAACTCACTGCCAGCTATCCCACCAGAAGATCCTTTGGGAGAGGACACCTTTATGCAACGGGTGTTTGAGGTGATTGAGGTGCTCGTGGTTGTGTTTGCCATGGATCCCTCAGAAGTTACCATAGATGCCTTTCTGCTTCATAGAGGTAGGGTGATAGGGAAAATTGAAGACATGGTTCCAAATTGGGATCTGGATTGTGGCTTAGAAGAGATGCAGCTTGCGGCGTTGGCACATTGTCTAGATACCTGGAGGGTATATCTGCTGGATAGGAATTTTGTGGCCAGGACTGTTGTGTTGAGCAGTCACATGTATTGTACAGGTAACATCCGAGCTGAGTTTGATATTTACTTGAATGTGCTTGATGAGTTTCACTTCCAATTAGTGTATATGACCACAAGGCTCCGAGATTTCGTAGAGCAGATGGATGAGTTGATGATAGATGAAGCCCTATATGATTCTTCTGTTTCAGACCCTTCGGAAAGCGAGTCAGAAGAAGAGCCATGGGTGAGCTCAGCCATCGATAGCATTTTGAGAAATGCTATGTTTGAAGGATGACCCGTGCAGTGCCAGCAATACCATAGTTCATCTTCCAAGCTGTATAGCGTAATACCCATAGTCCCCCAAGTCCCCAAGTAAGAAGGACACTGGAGGGAGTGAACTTGGCATGAGGGTGCCGAAGGCGCAAAGATGCTTGTTGCAGGGTGAAGTGGCTGGGCACGAGGGTGCCGAATGTGATACCAAGCTTGCATGTGGCAAGGCAATGTGGCTAGGCACGATGGTGCCGGGGACAACACAAAGATCGCATGTCCTGAAGGCTTGACCTTCTTTATGTATTCTCGTTATTTATGTAAAACACTTGATATGATATTAGACTTGTTGTCATTTGATATCAATTGTGTCAACCATGTGATTGATGAGAATGAGCCAGAGTCGGGCATTTTATTGAATATGTGCCGAAAGGCAAAAGGTACAAGAGTTGGTTGAGTCAAGGCTCGAGACCAAAATTTAAGAAAACATAAAAACATAATGTCTTAGGGTCTAGACATGCTTACTTGTAGTAGTACTTGAGACGATCGGCATTCCAGGAATGAGGCAAGATCTTGCCCTTGGAATCACGAAGTTGATAAGCGCCGGGGCGAGAGATTCTGGTAACCTCATAAGGACCTTCCCATGTTGGGCCCAAGGTACCTTCAGTAGGATTCTTGGTGGCCAAGGAAACCTTGCGCATGACCCAGTCCCCAACCTTGAAGGCACGGGGTTTGACCCGGGAGTCATAGTACTTAGCGATGCGCTGTTTGTACGCGACGTTGCGCATGTTGGACTGGTCACGGAGCTCATCAATGAAGTCGAGGTTTAGGGCTAACTGATCGTTATTGGCTTCGGCCTCATAAGTGGAGGTTCGGTATGTGGGCTGGCCAATTTCCACTGGTGCCACGGCTTCAGTACCAAAGGAAAGGGAAAACGGTGTTTCCCCTGTGGAGGTACGGAAGGTGGTGCGATAGGACCAGAGTACTTCTGGGAGTAGCTCTGGCCAGCAACCCTTGGCTTTGTCAAGCTTAGTCTTCAAGGTCCTCTTGATAATCTTGTTCACGGCTTCGACCTGGCCATTGGATTGAGGATGGGCCGGGGAGGCGAAGCAAAGCTTTATCTTGAGGTTGGAACAAAATTGCTTGAACTTTGCACTGTCAAATTGCCGTCCGTTATCCGTGACGATGGTGTTGGGGATGCCGAAGCGACATACGATATTTTGCCAGACAAACGTCTCAATGCGAGCTGCAGTGATGGTGGCTAAGGCCTCAGCTTCAGCCCACTTAGTGAAGTAGTCGACAGCTACGACTGCATACTTGACTTGGCCTTTGCCCTCAGGCATAGGACCAATGAGGTCAAGTCCCCATTGCGCGAATGGCCAGGGACTGACCATGGCTGTCAATGGTTCAGCTGGGAGTTGAGGGATGTTGGCAAATCGTTGACACTTATCGCATTTCTGGGTGAAGGCCTGGGCGTCAGTGTGAAGTGAGGGCCAGAAGTATCCTTGCCTAATGGCCTTATGCGCTAGTGACCGAGCGCCTAAGTGACTACCACAGATGCCTTCATGGATTTCTTTGAGGACATAATTACCTTCCTCTGGGGTCAGGCACCGAAGGTAGGGGAGACTGAAGCCACGCTTGTATAGGGCCCCATTAAGGATTAGGTATCGGGCAGAGCGATAGCGGACACGCCGCGCTTCAGCAGGGTCAGCAGGTAGTGTCTGGTTCTGCAAGAACTGAAGGATGGGATCCATCCATGTGGGGCTGTGATCGATGGCGCAGATGAGTGGTGCCCGTGTGCTGGGCTGATCCAAGATTTCCATGTGGATATTCCGGCCGATGCCCTGCTCTATGGCCGAGGCTAATCTAGCCAGAGCATCGGCGTGACTATTCTCAGAGCGTGGCACCTGGCTTATGAGATAAGCATTGAAAGTTGTAAGCAAATGGCGGGTATGTTGGAGGTAGGCTGTCATGGAGGCGTCCTTGGCGGTGAAGTCTTGGTTCACTTGGTGAACAACGAGCTGTGAGTCGCTGAATATTTGAATTTGCTGGCGCCCATCTCCTTGGCTAACCGAAGGCCAGCCAAAAGTGCTTCGTATTCGGCCTCATTGTTGGAGGCGTGGAATTTGAAGCGAAGGGCGTACTCAAGGACAACCTTGTCTGGGGAGATGAGAACAAGGCCAGCTCCACATCCCTGGGCATTGGAAGAGCCATCTACATACAAGGTCCACAAGGGCTGAGTCAAGTCTAGAGTGCCGTTGCCGGCGACGTGGATCTGGCTTGATGTGGGAGTAGGCTTTATCGTAGTCTGTGAACTGGCCGCAGTAGAGGGTTCGGTGAATTCAGATATGAAGTCAGCCACGGCTTGGCCCTTTGTGGCTGGGCGGGGTTTGTAGTGGATATCAAACTCACCAAGTTCGATGGCCCACTTAACTAACCTCCCAGAAGTCTCCGGTTTCTGCAACACTTGCCGGAGTGGGTGGTTGGTTAAGACATGGATGGTGTGAGCTTGAAAGTATGGTCTGAGACGCCTAGCCGAAACCACCAGGGCGAATGCCAATTTCTCGATGTCCGGGTATCGAGCCTCGGCATCTTGTAATGCTTTGCTGACGTAATGCACTGGGTGCTCAGCACCCTCCTTTGTCTGGATGAGTACGGAACTAACCGCTGTGGCCGAGATGGAGAGATAAATCATGAGGGTGTCTCCGGGCTTAGGTGTGGACAATAAGGGGGCTCGGCTCATATACTCCTTGAGCTCGCTAAAAGCCTTGTCGCACTCAGCGGTCCAGGTAATGCTCCGCTTGCTACCCTTAAGGGCTTTGAAGAAAGGGGCACAGCGGTCAGTGGCCTTGGAGATGAATCTGGTCAGGGCTGCAATACGCCCAGTAAGGCTCTGGATGTCCTTGATTGTCTTGGGTATCGACATGTCCAATATGGCCTTGATCTTCTCGGGATTGGCCTCAATACCTCTTTGGCTGATCATGAAGCCAAGGAATTTGCCTGAAGCTACCCCAAATGCACATTTGGTGGGGTTGAGCCTCATCTTATATTGCTTCAGAATGGTGAACATGGCGGAGAGGTTGGGGATGTGCTGGTCAGTAGTGCGACTCTTGACTAGCATATCATCAACATATACCTCCATGGTGTTGCCAATCAATGGAGCGAAGATGTGGTTCACCAGACGCTGATACGTGGCCCCGGCATTCTTGAGGCCGAAGGGCATGACCTTGTAGCAATAGAGGCCACGATCCGTGATGAAGGATGTATGGGCTTGGTCCTCAGGGTGCATAAAGATCTGGTTGTAGCCTGAGTAGGCATCCATGAAACTGAGGAGAGCGTGGCCAGCTGTGGCGTCAACGAGCTGGTCGATGCGGGGTAGGGGGAAGCTATCCTTCGGGCAGGCCCGATTGAGGTTGGTGTAGTCGACACACATGCGCCAGCCTTTGGTGCCCTTTCGAACCATCACCACATTGGCCAGCCAGGTGGGATAATCCACCTCTTTGATAAATCCAATGGTGCTCAACTTATCCACCTCTGCCCTCATGGCCTCATATCGCTCTGGGTCATAAGCCCGACGCTTCTGCCGAACGGGTCGGACGGCAGGGCTAATGCTTAGCCGATGGGAGATGATGTCTGGTGAGATGCCAGGCATGTCATTGTATGACCAAGCGAAGACCTCAGAGTTTAGACGGAGGAAAGTGATAAGATCAGAGCGAAGTTCCTGTGAGAGGGAGGTGCCGATCCTGACCTGCCGGTCCGGGATGTCTTCATCGAGAGTAACCAGTTCAAGGTCCTCCACAGGCTCGGCCTGTTGGGTGACAGATTCCTCCCTAGGGTCTTCTGGGCGCTCGGTGCCAGCTCGAGGTGGGGCTAGAACCTGGGTTACTGCAAGGGCCTCACCCCTATGCTGGCGATTAGTGGACTTCACTGCTGAAGCATAGCAACTTCGGGCACCAAGTTGGTCGCCACGCACTGTACCTGTGCCATAGGGTGTGGGGAATTTTAGTAGTAGCATATGTGTGGAAATGAATACCTTCATTTTGGTCATGGCCGGGCGTCCAAGGATGACATTGTAGGCTGTTGGGCAGTCAATAATGAGGAAGGGAGTGGTGATTGTCATCCGCTGGGGTGCTACTCCGATAGAGATGGGGAGATGAATGCTTCCAATGGGCTGGACCACCTCGCCAGAGAAGCTCACCAGGGGTGTAATGCTCCGGTCGAGTAAGTGAGACGGGACCTGGAGCTCGTTGAAGGCTTCAGCAAACATCACACTGACCGAGCTGCCGGTGTCCACCAAGATACGCCCAACATCAAAGTTAGAAATGTCGGCGCGGATAATGATTGGGTCATCATGGGGGAGAATGACACCACGCTCCTCCTCCTCGCTGAAGGTAATGGGAGCCCAGCCTGATTTATGTGTTTTTGGCAAGCGTCCCTGCTCGGCGCTGAAGACCTGGTGCGCATAGGTGGAGCGGACATAATGCTTGATGGAGTTGTTAGATGTTCCAGCCAGGGTAGGACCACCACTGATAGTTGAGATCATGTTGATCTGCCGTTGGTGAGGGTTCGGTGGGGGTGGGAGATTGTGCACGTATTTGTCCAGCTTCCCTTCGCGAATAAGTCCCTCAATGATGTTGCGCAAGGCAACACAAGATTCAGTATCGTGGCCACCGAATTGATGAAAGCGACAGAAGACCCCGGTGTTAGGCATAGGCTTGCTGCCTGGTCTCCGAGGGGGAGGCTTGGGTATGATAGGTGCCTCGTTCACCAGGAGATTCTCGTAGGTAGTGTTCAGGGTGGTGAACACCTCGAACCTTGGCTTGGGTGAGAAGGGGAGTGGAGCTCGATCACCTGTCGTGTGGGTTACCTCTGCTGGGTTGGTGGTGGTTGCCGTGTCTGCCCCGCTTGTTATTGTTGAAGGTATGCTGGTAGCTATCCTTCCTTTTGGGGTGCTGGGCGTCCTGGGTGCTTGGGGCGGGAGTAGAATGTTGAGTGGGCCGGGGTGGGTGCTGAAGCAGGTGGAGGTTTAGCAAAAGGATTACGCGCTTGGGTGGCCGGGCCACGCTTGGAGTTGAAGTATTCAGCTTTGGCATGAACTGCCGCCTGCTTCATTAGCTCAGCATATGTGTTCCAAGGGTTGCTGTGCACTAGGTATCGGAAGTTGGATTCTCGGAGGCCACTCTTGAAAGCACCGAAGGCGGCACGATCATCAGTGTCTGGGCAGCGGAGTATTCGTGGCTGAACCTGGCTGCATACTCTCGAAGGGGCTCGTCCTCACCCTGCCTAAGCATGTACAGGTCGTCTGCGGAGTAGAGGCGGTCAGTCTGAATCATGAAATGGTCCAGGAAGGCCTGCTTCAGACTGTCGAATGTGTTGATGGTGCAAGGGTTCAACCTGTAGAACCAGTTCAGGGCCGCGCCACTGAGGGTGGAAGGGAAGAGGAGGCACATGCCTTCGTCAGTTAGGCCCTTGCACCCCAAGGCAGATTGGAAAGAATGTATATGGGTAAGAGGATCCTCCGTGCCAGTGTAGAAGGCGATGCGGAGGGGCTGGATTTCCTTCTCTTGGTGGTAGTTAAGGATGCGTTCCGTAAAGGGCCCAGGCCGTGGCTTCGCCCAAAGGGGTTGATGGGCGCGCTGCTGCTCGCTCTCCAGGCGTCGAACCTTCTCAAAGAGAAGCCTCATGGCCGGGTCGGCATGAGGGAGAGTCTCGTGTGCTGGAGGCCTGGTGTGTGGGTGGCCATGTGCTGGATAAAGTTCTTCGAACGCCTCGATGTGATAAGACTTGTAGTCTTCTAAGTAATCCTGCCCCCAGTTCTCCGAGTCCCCTAGTCCTTCCCCAGGGGGTAGCTGGGTAGGCTTCTCTGGGGGGCCTAGGTGCGTCACCTTGGGTCTTGGAGATCAACGGAAATATGAATGGGTTTCCCCTGACGGTCCAAGATACGATCCCTGCAATCCCTGTAGACTTTTGTTGGTTCATGAGGCCGGTCCCTTGGTGGGGAGATGCGGAGTTGCCGTGCCTTGGTTGTCTCCGGATGGAGGGGGCCTTTACCCTTGCTGGTCCTAGGCTGGATTGGGGGACTATGGTGGGAGTGCTCTGGCTGGTGTGGCTGGGTATGCTCATGTTCCCGGGCAAGACTGTGTTGGGAGCCCTGGGCTTGGTTCTTTTCCCAGTTACGCTTTAGGGTGCGGTAGTCATGCTCCAGCTCAACGTTCTTGGAAAAAAGGTGGTCACACTTCTCGGACATCTTGATGACACTGGCGCGGAGGAGTTCCACCTCGGCCTGGAGATTGACCTCCGCCGAAGGTTTCTTCTGGGAGGTACCCTCCAGAGGGGGATAGTGCTGGGCATTGTGGCTATCCTCAGTAGGCATAGCTGAGTGTGGAGTGGAGAAGAGGCGACGGGCCCGGATAGGTGAAGGAGCCAGCTGGGCTGGTAGAGAAAAATGGGATTCAAGTATCGATTCCCACAGACGGCGCCAAACTGTTGATGCTCAAAATGGCTAGGCCAAGAATGAGTCCAACTTAGTGATTATTTGTGATGGATGATGGATGAAGGTGAGGACCTTAAGCATGTATGTAAAGACTTGGGCAAGTGATAAATGTAAAGAAGACAAGATGTACGTGGTTCACCCTTAATGAATGGGCTACGTCCACGGAGAAGTATATTCTCATTATAACAGCGTATCAATACATTTATACATGGAGAGAGAAGTCCCTTCTAAGTTGAGAGAAGTCTCTATTTATAGGGAGGTGAGAGTGGGAGGTTTGTGTAGATTTCCGATGTGGGACTTTGCGCACGTCGTTGTGGAAGAGTGTCTTCATTCGGCGTGAGAGAACAGTAGTCGTTTTGAAGCCAGATATGCTCGGTTGATTATGGTGTAAACAAGAGGAAATAGATATCAAGTACCTACACAATATGTTGCACACCAGTTCCTCCTTGGACACGCCCAGTATATTGGATCATTTAAAAAAAAGTTAGCTAGAGAATAGAGAAGCACAACACACGATAAGTAAATATTAAAAAGTAAAACAAATCAAAGTAGAACACTAAAAGAGAAGCCGAGTAGGGTAGTGATTTCCAAAGTGTATAATTGATTACAAAGGGAAGTTTGTGCAATTTGGAACTGAATGTACTACTTAGACTTATAGTCGCTGCTCATTACAATGATAGACATTCAATAGACACATCAATGTAGTAGATATCTTCCAGTGCCAGGAATGCACTGAGGACGTGAACTAAAATCAATTAATGACTGCAAATAGACAGTTCTTCAACAAATTAGGTTCCCCGATCACTCTGGTAAATCCTCCAATTCATTAAATGATTATGTACTACTACTACTTGGAATTAACAGAGACTGACATGAACTTACTAACAACATTTCGTACAGGGGGCAAGCATATGCTAAGTAAGATACTCGTAACTGATGGGAAGTTACCAGATATCTAAGACAATCACCTATGGAGAACCTCCAGGGAAATGTATATATCTCAAATGAAAATGATTGAAGCTAAACGTGTGAATGCTTTCCAAGAATAATCATATGATTAGATGGAAATGTAAGATATGATTATTAGGGTAATTCTCTGTTGGAAGTTCAAATCAGTAAATGCAGTTGGTGAAATTGGACAGTGTTCTTCACCACTATTCCTTTTTCAACTAGCTTGTTTATTTTCATTTGCATGTGCAGCTGCAAATCAGTTCATGATCGTGAAGGGGGTCATGAAAGGTGGAAGATCTCTGGTTTTTTTTTCTGGCCAGAAATCTCTGGGGTTAATGGTGTTGATTTTGGCCTATGGAGGATCAGGAAGGTATTGAACATTAAAGTTTTTTAAGGCATATATAGTGGCTGATCTGAAAATGGTTCTAAAGTCCTTACTGAGTAGCTTAGATCCCATCAAGAGGGGTTTAGAGGCTGTAAGCAGGTGAAATGATTTTAGTTTCTTAAGGCGCTCAGTCTGTTCCTTATCTTGGAAGATATCTAGTGCTTTGATGCGTCTCTTCAATGGCTAATTGGCTATCATTGTGTTAAAAGTAGACCAAACTCTGCTTGAACAACTTTAAAACCTCTGTTTTGAAAGGCTAATTTTCTAATGTTTAAAGAACGTTTTAGTAATTCATCCCTCAAACAATAATGCACCGGAGACTGGTTACCGCTGAATCTTATATCTATGTAACACCTTACCAAACAACTCAGAACTGTGAAATGCAACAGACACAGAACAATTCCTAAAAAGAAAGCTTGTTTAAACAACAATAATGAGCACTAAACAGTAACGAGAGATGAACTTACTTGGGTCCTGCTTGCTCTAATAGAGTACTGGAAGAACTAAACCAAATTCAATTTTAGAAGAAAAAAGAAAGAGTTGACCGCATATGTCTATGTGGCAATTTAAAGTTGGAGATGCTCTAATAAAAAAACTTGCCGGTGGTTCAAAACGTGAATATTAAGTTTTTAGACTATCGATCAGCACCTTGGAATCCGAACATATAAGAAAGCTACTCGTATAACTGATGGGAAGCTACCAGCTGATATCTTAAACAATCACCTATTAAGAACCTCCCGAGCAGTAGAGCAAATGACAATTGTCAATCAACAATTCACGGAGACATGGCATACGAAGTGCGTGTAGCCCATCAGATAAACGCCTCAACTTTTCACAACCCCAAACTGTCAACTCCTCAAGGCAGGGAAACACCGCTACTTTCTCATCTCTTGGCAGTTCCTCCCATTTAATTAGAGCTGGCCAATAATCAATCAATAGTTGAGCTTTTCAGTGCTGGAAACAAAGCCACCCGTCTCTTTCCTTTTCGTACCATAAAACTCAGCTCCCACACATTTAAGCTTATGCATACCTTCCAAATGAACAAGCCTAAGATTTGGTAAATGGCCGAGTGATGGGACTTCTTCGCATTCTGTGCAACCCCCTATAAGCCTAAGATTTTGGCCTGTGGAGGATCAGGAAGGTATTGAACATTATAGTTTTTTAAGGCATATATAGTGGCTGATCTGAAAATGGTTCTGAAGTCCTTACTGAGTAGCTTAGAGGAGTTTATTGCAGCCTTCTCAGCAGATCGTGTGCAAGCACTTCCAGGATTTGTGAAGCTGATTAACTGCCCTGGGTCATGGTAAGTAGGCTGGTTTGAAGAGATCATGGGATGATATAGATGGAGACCCTTATTTGTTGCCTGGCTTCATCTCGTCTTTGCTAGTTCTTTTCTAATGGTGGCAGAGCCCATCATGAGGGGTGTAGAGGCATGTAACTTGTAAGCAGGTGAAATGATTTTAATTTCTTAAGGTACTCACTGCTCAGTTTGTGTTGTAGAAATTTACAAAACTAAAATAAAATATAAATATAACACTAAAAGGCATGCTGACTTGCAAGGAGTTTATAGCTCAAGTGGCTAAGGTGCTACGATTTTCACCTCCCCCAAGCTTTTATCAACAACAAAAAACTCAACCATGACTTGCAGACAAAGGGACTTAACTATCCAGGAGCATAAACTTCAATACAATTTTAGCTACATTACTAAAAATAAAATAGAAGAAGAGATCATCAGACAATAGTATCTACTATATTAGACAATTACACAACCCAAGGTTCAAGTCTGTAGCCTATTACATAAACCCTCCAAACCTACCAACAAACTGAATTTACAATTCTCAACTGTCACTACCCGACAGAAACAAGTCTCAATCTCAACCATCAATCACTTCGGTGTCATGGAAAGAGCATTCAAAATATCGAACCCCGTTAAGAAAGAACTGGACAAGAAACACCTAAGCTAATAAGGGTATGCTTTGCTTGAAAAGCACTCATATCAATGTCTAAATATATTTGTGACTACGCAACCACAGAAGAGGGTCAACATATCTAGAACCCTCACAGCTGAATTTACCAATATGAGAAGCAAGCACTGATATTTCAACATCACCTTCATCAAAACCACAGCAATTCCTTGCATCCAAAAGCACTAGTTCTTCGCAGCCTTGAAGTAATGTGGCAAGATCATCCCGATCAATGAATGACTTCCTCAAGATTAAGTATTTAATATGAGGAAGCAAGTTGACAATTGCCAACACATCTTCTCTTTTAAGTAAAGCACCCGACACATTTAAACCACAAAAATTCTTGCAGTGAATGCGGATCTGTGAAAAGATTTCCTCAAAATTGTAGCTGCATAAGAAGCTAACATTTGGAATAATATCAGGAACATTCCTATTCCCTTCCCTATTCCTTAAAGCAGCTGGCACATCCATGTTGAGAAACCTCTTGCAACAGCCCATGCTGAACTGTAAAAGGATCTCCTCGAAATTATGGCTGCCCCCAACAGACAATAACTCCAAATGTTTGCACTTACCAATCAGTTCTGCAACGATGCTTGGTGAACAAAGCAGTAAACGTCTAGGTAAAGACAAACCCTTGAGTCCATGACACCTGCAAATAAAAGTTCACCAAGACTCATATTTCAGGTTACTATAAAATGGTTTTAATGTCAAAGTGCATGTCATAGAAAAATATGGCTTAACCAAAGAGTCACTCTTTTCTCTCTATCTATAGACATCAAAATACATTGGAATGATTTGGAGAAAACTTACACATCCCCAACATATTTCATTGCAGCTTCTGGACAGACTCCAGGAAGCCTCAGGAAAGTTGCATGTTCTCTGCTACGATTGACTACGAACTTTATAAATCCAGTGTCAGAAAAAGAGCTATCATCCATTCGATATTGACATGCAAATCTATTCATCAATGCCTCAAAACAGCGACGATCAGATTCAATGTCAATATCAGCTTCAATTTCATTATCACAACACCAAAATTGACGAGTTTCAAGGTCCATCTCAGTTTCAGCGTCAATAAAAATGAGACGTTGCCAGCATGAAGGGTCGAGGCTCGCCCTGTGCCATGACTTGCACACAAAAGGAACATTTAAGAGCAACGACCTCATACCAACTCTTCCAAACACATTCACCAAACAGTCCAGAGGTAAGTCCTCCCATCTTGGTTGATCAATCTACAAGAAACGAAATCCAGAAATACGGCTTATTCATATATTAATGTATAATACATAACCAAAATGCATACCAAGGACAGCACAAGGAAATTCAACACAGCCAATCTAGTCTCAACTCCCAACCTCAAATTTAAATTTTTTTTTCCTTCATTATATTCATTTTCAATCTTGCAATCTAAAACCACCATGATGTAATCAATATTTTCAGTAAACTTTTAAGAACAGGATGAACTGAGAAATCCAACAAATTTAATGAGTAAAAAATAAAGAATATATATATTTTTTCATTTGTACCGTGACAGTGATAGATTATCGTGCTATAAAAATCATACCTGGTCAAGCTTCTGAAGGTGGGTTAGGTATTTTTGGCCATTCGAGTTCCAAGAAAAGAGAGAAGACAAAAACGGTGGAATGAATGCTCGTACTCTTGCGCAAAATAGACAAAGCTTCTCTGCACAAATACCTAAATACCCAAACATCATTCCCGCAGCCTCAGACAAATTCAATGAGTATGATCTGCAAACACGTAATGAGGTAAAGCAACATCAGATTAGGAGAAGAAGACTTTTTAACTTGAAAACCAAGTAAAGGACTAATTGAAGAGAAAGGGGCAGAATTTAAAACGAAAACTGATAAGAAATTTCTAAAACCCTAGATTAAAGATTAAAATTACCCGGAAGAAGAAGAACTGAACCAGGTTTTAGTTTGAAGGAAGAAGAAAGTTGAGCCAAGAATCTTAATTCCTTCTTTCTTTATTTTTTTGGGTCGCCCGAATGCTCTTGAACGAAAGTTGAATTGAAGTGAGAGAGAGATAGAGAGAGTGTGTTTGTGATGAGAATTGAATTGAGTAGTGGGCTACGCTGTTATGCACATACATGCACGACCAATATGAGGATTGGGCTGTTCTACCGTACCTTGGGCTGGACAATATGAAACGTCTATATATTCAATATAAAAAAAACTAATAACTTATTCCTCGAATTCGACCGCCCACCGAGAATTAGATATATTTTAAAGCTTTTTTTTTTTTTTTTTCTGTTTTTTAAAATTTGTTTTATGAATATTCAATATAACACAATTTTATTTCTTATGACATGATTTTAATTTAATTTAATTTTAAACAGAGAACTATTTTTTTTCACAAATGGTTTCAATATGAATGGCTTGATTTGCTTCAGAATAAGTTAACTTTAATTGGTACTTGTGAATCAAAACACAAATAAACTTTGGAAGAAAATCCTCAAATACCAAATCGAAATGGGAGGGAGTGGTAAACATAACCCTGTGCATGATTTAATGACAAAAAGTATAAACCTCAAAAAGACTAATAATGTCTTCTCCTCAAAAACAAGTTACAGAGGTACTACAAACCCACAAAATACTTCAAGGCATATAAAGCATGGTAGCATAACAAAATATGAAGTGCGAAAATCAACACCTTGCTTAATTCATAACCATATATTAATAATGGCCAAAACGGTGTAGTAATGTAATAAACAACCACAAAGCATCAATTTCACCTCACCAAATCCGAAAAAGAAAAACTGTATATATAAGAAACATCTTTTAACTTAAAGAACACCGAAAAAGGGATTCTTTATTGCCGAGTCTAGCTCAGACCCAGCTGAATTCAGCACTGCCACGTCAACCTTGTCCCTAGGAAGAAACAAGAACTCGCTCCCTTCTACCCTCTCAAACTCGCACAACTCAAGAAACTCAATACCTCCTTTGAACGAACCAACCCTATCCTGTTAACGCAATGAGTGATTGATAACAAAGAAAACAAACAAGGAGTTATGTCAACAAACAAGAAACATGGACATTAAAAGAATATAGCTCAATAATGGGGTACAGTCTATGCAACATTAAACCATTAACATCTGAGTGCAACCGAAACACCTTGTAACGAGTATAAAATCATATAACAGGAAAAGATTTCTCAGCAGATGGCTGTTTTCTGTGCATGATAAGTTGTTCTACCTGGAAAGATTGGTTAGTGAGTCTTATTTTTCTATATTTCTCCTCATCAGGATTTCTGGCAACATTCCCTACAAAAGTTAAAAGAGTCTGGAATGCTCTCTTCACATTGGCATCGTCCTCCTACGCACAGAAAGAGAAAATAAGGCCATTGCCCACAATCCATACAACAAAACGTTGAACAGATAAAAAGTGAGAGCAGTTTCTTTTCAAGAAAAAGCATTCCACATATCTTTTTTTCCTTCTTATTTTAAAAAAGTAACTATGGCTGGTATCCAGGGTCATGGCTTAACAGTGTCAGTATGAGTGACATTAAAAATACAAAAATGAGCACTTGAAACTAAGGAGAATCATGAACCCCTTGAAAGGAAAACTTAATTTTTGGTCTCTTGTACCAGACCTGTATGTGGTTCTACAGAAAGGCCCTCAATATCAAGAAGTTGAAATTTTATTTTCTTGTTTTTAATGAATTATTAACATCACAGATACAGTTTTTACCTTGTGATTCTGCTTGAGAGATCGCAAACATTCTCTCATTTGCTCTGCTTTTGTAGCAGGCCTTATGGGCAATGAGCTCTGTACGTCAGATACCATTAATACAACAGAGGTGCATCAGTACAGGTTTCAACAATTTCTGAATGGCATTACAGGTAAATAATATATTCAAACAAGCTCATGCCTTTTTCTCTTCCACAACAGGTGCAGCAGGTTTTGCAGTTGAAGGATCTTCTGGTGGCAACCCAAGTCTCCTCCTCCTTTCCGCCTGTACAAACAGATAAGGAAAAAGAAAACTGATTTATTATTATTAAAAAAATAAAGAAACAGCTACAACAAACTGATAAAAGGGGGAAGCAAGTTCTAAAACAGCATAATGAGGTACTTTTAGGTGTGTATTATATTTTTTTTCCTTTATCCTTTTTTTATAGGAAACAAATTTCAATAAGAAGAGATAGCAGTACAAAACAATGGACAAGATGTACACAGGAATAAAGAGTGAGAACTCAAAACAACTTCAGCAAACTAAAAGAAAAGTCATGGTACTATATCTACTAACTTACTTGTCGATCCTAGTTGTCAAGTCATGTAATTAACAAGTAAATTTTCCCAGAGAACATTTACGACAGGTTACTTGCAAGTGCTTTCCATTCACTTTAAAAAGAGGGTTGAGAGGGAGGTTGATATCTTCTTTATACTAATCTAAATACAGACCGGATCCACACTAGTTAACCCTCCTACAACATAGAAAGTTCAAAATATGAAAGGAAACAAAAAACTTAGACTAGCTGTTGATAGTGCACAGTGCTTTAGCTTTACTAGACTACAGAAACCCTAAGGTCATTGCATTTATAACACAAACTCAGATGAAATAATCCAGACTCCATATGCCCTACAAGATAGATCAAAAGTTCAAATTTATGTCAAGCCTTATATGGGTCTAATAATTTTACATACTTTAGGGCCTGTTAGGTTTCGTGAATTAGAAGTTTGGGAATGGGTACGTTATTCCAAATATGGTAAACAAGTCCCTGGGAATGTGATACATGTTCATAGGAATTGCACACCCATGAAGGATGGAATCAAACCCTTGGACCCCCTCGGGTATGCAATTTCCATGCCTTGGGAATATATTTATTGCACTCTTGATGACTAAACCAACCACATTATAAACTAAAATACCACCTTTTGTTTTCCATAAAAAATCTTGGCTTTTTTTTTTTAATTAAGGGTATTAGTGAAAAACTGAACAAATTTTTATTTTCATCACTACCTACAAAAACTAATGGGAATGGAAATAACAGGTATATCCTGGTTATCACTTCCCAGCATTTTCAAACAGTGGAATGAGATATTTTTTCACTTCCATCTCCAAGGAATGAACAAAGGAACTTTCATTCCTGAAGAACTCATTCCGCTACCAAATGGCTCCTAAAATAAACTACTCCTACTTTTCTCAACTAATTGGCAATCAAGAATTTGAACAAGGTTTGCCTTCACTATTTCTTTTTTCTAATAATGCTTCACAGACTTGATTAAAGAAAAAGACATAATTTAGGTGTGAGTTTAACTGTCTCCAAGTGGAAAGCTTTAGACAAATGATAAAAGAACAAAAACTTAACAAATTGCTTGTAAAGCCAAGAACTTAGTCTTAATTAGTTTATACAGGATTAAACAAAGTGGCTCTGAATATCTTTACCTTATCTTCCTCCAATTTTTGACGAATCTTTTCCCTAGCTCTTTTCTCTTCTTCTTTTTCCGCTTTTCGCAAGGCTATAATCCTATCAGAAAGAATCACATTTCCATCCCAGTGGAAGATGAATCCAAGTAATGTGAGGAAAAAAGGGCATTGATGTCGTATAATGGTAGATTGGAAAACAAACACAAAAGATCACTAGATGAAGATAAACCGTTTTCTTTCATTTTCTTCTTCCATTCTCTTCGCTTCTAAGAGTTCCTTGCCTACTCGAATCCTCTCCTGAAAAAAAAAAATTCATAAAAATACAAAGAAACATATCATCCACATTTGATCAAAGAACGTAGATTTGAAAATTGAGATAAACTGAAGTACTACATATTGTACACACAGGGCAGGCTTTTGTAGGTTCTTAATAACTTCCTAACATAAATGAATCCAACCAGAATTCTTCAACATATATATCCAGATAACTAAAAAAATTAAACATATTTCTCCTTGAACTGAACCAGCAAACAAAAAAAAAAGGATTGATTCAAGAAGCAAAATCTTTTATTGAGAACATAAACTATCAAGTATTTAAAAAAAATAAGCAATATTATAAAAGAGCTGAAATTTTCAATTAATTGTATTAAAAATTTCATACAGACACACATGAACAAACAATACATGATGATGAAAAGGAAAGGCATGTCCAAGATTTTCTGCTTCTTTTCCTTCTTTTTTTTTTTTTTTTTTTTTGTCAGAAGGCATGTCCAATATTGGGATGTAACTTTTTCACAATAAGACTACCAGGCATGCACTTACATACACATAATAGCTGGAAAAGGTTACTTTTGTAATGCAAGTAAAGATATGAGGGAAGACATTCAGAAGTACCTTTTCTCTTTCTTTTTCCGTTCTCTTCTCCTCTTCTTCTTTCTTCTTGCGAGCTTTCTCCCTTAAAGGATGGTTGAAAAGAAGTTTACAAGGCAATCGAATAAAATAGTGAGAAGCATCAAGCAAGTCTAAAGAAATTTTAAAACATGAGTATGGCCCAAATCCATGTTGTCAAAGGAAGTTACAAGCAAGTCCATACAAGGATACCTACATGATAAATTCAAGTAAAAGGATGAAGCATATGCCCAAGCATGAGTATTCCTACCAGTTCAATGGAAAGGTTGAATAACCAGTAATTAACTTTTAAAGGTTAATTGCAGAGTCCAATTTCCATACTAGGGAAGAAAGACTTTTGAAGTGATTAGTTTGCTCTCAATTATAAATGAAAGAAGGAAAAGGGAGCTTTAATCTAAAATTATAAACCTTACACATGCTAATACCTATCAGCTTCAACAAACAAAATTGGGAGCTACAGCATCCAATAAAAAGAATGAGATTTATTATGACAAGCAGAAACTAGAATCTGCAATAACTTTGATATCAAGATTATCTCATTTTTTTGGTACGATCAAGATGATCTAATCAGTGACACTGAGAATGAATAAAAAGCACTACCTAAGCTCTTGTTGCTTGGCTTTCAATTGCTCTGGCGTGAGAGAAGGTTTTGGAGCCTCAACTTTGGTGTCGACTGGTACCTGAGCACAAATAAGCAGGCAAGTTTTACATATTTCTGAAGTTCTCTCTCTTTATCTTTTTCTAAAGCAACAACAAACAATAAAAAGCTAAACTATTCACCAAATTCTGAAACCCAGTAACTGAGAAGACATTACAATGTCAAGCAAAAACATAAGTCTTAAGTTTAACAAACACAAACTGTCCCTAAGAACAATCTCTCACCAAAACCTCTAACCTCCATCATCGAGTTTAGGAATCCCTAATCACCTCAATCATAAGCCTTCTTATAGTCAACCTTAATAACCAACCCTTCTTTCTATATCCAGCCCTGCACAACCTCATAACCAGCCAAAAGTATGTCTAAACTTTGCCTCTCATTCACTAAAGCACCTTGGGATTGAGAAGTTGTTTCCCAAACCGCTGTTCCCTGACTTTCTAAGGTCTAACCTTTCACCCCCCCTATTGAAAGGGGGCAAAGCCGCTTCGCACCACTGATAGACTACTTAAGAAACCTCTCTCAATTTCAAGGCCAACACTTTAGCATGCACTTTGTATAATCTTGAGAGCAAACTTATAGGGCGGTAGCCGCTAATTGTCAAGGAGTCTGGTCTCCTTTTATTTTTGGAATAAGGCAAATAAAAGTTGCATTAGTAAGATTTACAATTAAATAAACAAATAAAAAAAAATCATGGACTTTTCTTAAAGAAAAATAATGCCCTAGAAATTTCCAACACCAACATCATCCACTAAAAAAAATTGTTCAGTTTCCAATAGATAAATTTATAAAACTTGATTTTTACTAATAGTCATCACTGGGATGTCAAACCTCCTCCTATCTTCCCTAATCGAGATACATTTTTTGGAAGATACTTTCTCAACAAGTAGTATATCATTAATATCATCATAGAATATATACGCAAGTACATAACCAGTCTATCCAACCTTTTCTGCCGCAAAGTGTTTGCATTGAGTGTGTGATATTTTCTCAACCAGTGGTATATCATTAACATCATCATACAATAGATATGCAAGTAGATAACCAGTCCATCCAACCTTTTCTGCCCCAACCATTTCTGCCGCGAAGTGTTTGCATTGAGTGAGTGAGTGTGTGTGTGTGTGTGTGTGTGTGTGTGTGTGAGAGAGAGAGAGAGAGAGAGAGAGAGGAGATGCACATGATTCATATCAAGGATCAAAATGAAGGTATCATACTGAAGGCATTTGATCTATGTCTGGATCATTCTCATGTTCAACCACCCAATTGACTGCAGCCTCCAGGCTTGCATTACCTGGGAAAAAAAGATATTATGAGCTGAGAGAATTAATATTGTCAGGTCACAAATTTTCAATTATGTGGAACAGTTTCAAAATGAAAAAATTCACAAGCTTACAACCCTAGAAACCATTAAATATAGAACAGAGCTCACTGGTTTTAGCAGAAATAGCTGAATCCTAAGAATTTCATAATCTGTGAAATCCAATAAATTTAATAAGCACAGCAGGGTATGCACTCGCTCAACTTTTATGAATTCTAGTTCTTCTAATGCTTTCCACTGTGCAGGGCTGTATCTAGGCTCTATCTCAAATGGTAGCTACAAGAAGAACAGGCCCCAAAACTATAAACAAATGAACCTGAGTCCTAATCATGCAGTACTTCAACTAATAGAAATCACAAGTCTCCTAATAATTATTAGCATCCATCATTTTTCTGATGGGAACAAAAGATGGGGTAAAACATAAACAAAACCACTAAAAGCAAGCCAAAGGTAAGAAGCTTCAATATCATTTCATAAATATACAATTTTTTTTCATGAGCTCACCAGAATAGTGAAGTGCACGGGTTGCCCGCGCTGTTGAGAATCCCATTCCTTCGAGTTCCTCAAGCAGCTTTTTGTCAACCTCTGGAACAACCATTTCTAGATGAAGAAACATTGATCAGGTAATCATCGAGTCAATAAACAAGAGTAACAGAAATGACTAACCATAAAGAAAAAACCAGCCAATGGCAGTATGTTTCCTATCATAAATAAACAGATTGTAAAGCCTGACTTCGGAATTAATTTGAAAAGTTAAAGTGCATCTTCCATGTTCATCTACAACCATGATTTCTAATGTAGACCTGAACAAGCAGAAGCACTGACTGCCGACAGCCTTCTTAGTGAAGAATTCTAAGAAAGACCATTAATCTTTGTTTATAGAAATAACGACCATTAACAAAACAACGATGAGAACAAGTATATGCAATCATATTACTTTATGCACTTCTGTGCAAATCCATGCATTGGGGGAAGAATTATGCACATCTCTAAAGTTATCATAGTATATATTCAGACTTAATTTGAATAGAACATGGATACACAGAGGTACAAAATTAATGCTCCAAAAAAAAAAACCAAAGCCCTTCAAATAAAACTGATTTCCAACAGCAGGAAGGCATGCCAAAAAAAAAAAAAAAGGCACAAAGAAAGGAAGAAGTGCACCAGGATCAAACATCCAAACAACATAAACTCTAGTTATGCATCATATTGTTGCACAGATTCGGTAAATTCATACAGAATATGGCATCTACCCAAAAACTGTAAAAATCCAACCTATCCAACCTATTTGCACTAAAAAGCTTTCCAAATATATAAGATCAAATTTCATGCTTTCACTGAACACAACCTCAAGATATACAAAACACTCAACCGGAAGAGTACCTTCTGCCTGGCTACTTGCACCAACAGCCTCTTCAGACTCTGAAGCTGTCACCTTTGGAACCTCCAAACTTATTGGCTTTACTGTATCCGCAGTCTTATCAACAAACTCAGTATGCCCCGTTCTTTTGGTATGCAAATCACTTTCCTTTATGATCAAACATATCCAAGCACCAAAAAATTATCAAAACGAGTTTTCTATATTGCCAAGAAAATAATAGTCTAATCTTCAATCTTCTAAATATAAACACATGCGATAATTACTCATTGAGTTCAGCTTGCTGCCACATTCCTCACTCTCTGAGCTCGAATAACCAAAAAATCTTTAATTTAATCCACATGAAACTGAATTTGAATCAACAACCCAGAAAAGCAAATCTAATAAGGAGACCAAAATTTCCAATATGACAGTATATAATAGATAATGTGAGGATCAATCCCGTTTTGGATACACCTAAGTACCTTTGATAAATTAAAAAAACATTGCTGGTCATTAAGTTCAGTATACTTGAAAATAATGGAAAACAGAACAACCAAAAGTTTCAAAATTTACTAAGAAACAAAGATACTGAATTCCAACTAATGTATTATGAAAATTAAACTGAAATCCTACTGACCCAGATGAGCAAATTCAGAGTAAAGAGTAAAACAATTGAATTTCAAGAGAGAAAGAAAGAGTAGGGACTATACGGTTTTGGATCGGCATGGTTTGCCGCAAGAAGAACAGACGAGGTTGAGAACAGCTTCGGTTGACTCAGAGAAGTTGGAGTGGGAGGTAAGCTCGGCATGCTCTTGGGCTTCCTCCACGGACTTCAGGAGAGCCCCACAGTCCCCGCACTTCAGAGATACGCCCGCCATTGATGAAAGCTATCGAGATTGTCTCTGTTGCACCTACTCGGTGGAAATCAGGAGTCTGGCACTCCCTGAAGTTTTCCTCTCTTTCCTTTTGTATTTTTTTTCTTTTTTTTTATAACTTGTTTCTTTTCTTTTTTCTAACTTTTTCTTTATTAAAGAGAAAGTGCATTCACAGGTGGGCTGCTCGACCCAAAAGTATGGTGCAGTGCAGGTGGGTTGGCCCGTGGTTGCTCTCAAAATATTTTATGGTTTCTTATCACTCATAGCCCATTAATTATTATTTTTTAAAATACGATGGTTATATATGAGGTAGCACTATAGTGAAAAAGTGATCAAATTAGTTCAAGGGAGGCATATTGAACTCAACCGCAAGGAGCCAAGCACACTACCTTGATCACTTAGCCTAATTCATATATGAGCAAATTTACATATAATAAATGATATTTGAATCTGAATTCCTACGTAAAATTTGAAATTGTCACCAAAATAAACATTTATTCATGAACCAGTGATTTTAAACTATCCTTAACACTTCACGCAATTCAATAATATTACCACATATGTCATTTATTCTAAGGTCAGTTACACTTTGTACTAGGAGTGGGCATCAATTCTGTTGAACCAATGAAATCAGCCGATCCAAACAGTAATGACTGGTTTAGTTTGGTTTTGATCAAGAAAAAGTCAAACGGTTTAAAAACCAAATCGGGAATATATGGTTTGGTTTTGTTCATTTTGAGTTTGTATAACCGGCCTAAAACGAATTGGATTGCCTAGATGTATATTTATTTATTTTTATTTTTATTTTACATGTGTAGTAACTATATATAGATATTTGAATTGCAGCTATATTAGTTATTGAAATTTGAAGTTGTAGGGGTTTTTTTTCTTCCAGCAGCTACTACAGGCCTGGGCTGCCGTAAATAGCAAAATGGATGAAATTACCCCTTAAGCCCGAGTTCGAAGATCAAGCCCCAAGAATGCTTCGAAAAGATAGTGAAGCCTTAGGAAACACCTTGGTTACCTTCACCAACAAAAATAACAACAGCTTACAGATAAATTTTCTAGCTTGGCATGAGAAGCTTGTGGCATGGGAGCTAAGTATTCATGAGTTTAGCATGAGAGAGAGAAATGACTGCGATTTCCTATGAGAAACAGAGTTTTTAAGGCATGGGGGAATTGATTCTAAGAGGATTCGTTGAGGAGAGAGAGAGGGAGAGAGATGAAGGCAATGAGTGTTTTTTCGGCAACTTGACAGAAGCTCTGTTAATTGTTAGAACAGCCTGCCAAGAGGGAAAACTAAGGAGGAGGAGGATGAACTGAGCACGAAATTGCAGAGTTTTAGAGATAAGAGATGAAGCATGCTCTCTAGATGTGTGTTGTTATGATGGATAGGAAATGCCTCTTTTTATACTGGAAGCTATCATTTTCCAAGAAACCTTAATGATTTCTATCCGATTTAGCCAAGTATTTCCCTTCCTTTCTCCCCTCGTCCCTTCAATCATCCTATTTTGGTGAAATCCACTCTGCCCATTTGCACAAAATCATGGATTTTTGGGTGCTCAAGGCCCTTTCCCGCAGCTGTCTCAGTGGAGAACTTCTATTTTCAGCCATCTTTCTTCCTTCTTTTCTCCCTTCTTCCAAAGCTAGGTCTACTGAGGGAAAGAAATGGGTATGTACACTGGTTTGAAGGGTGCTTTGCTCAAGTATCCCTTGGTTTTTGGATGTTTTTGCTTGAAACTTGTTCCCTCCCATGTGCTGGAGATTCTAGCAGCCTACAGATGTGATACAGATGTGAGTAGCTTTTGGCATTTTGTCATGGTTTTGTCTCTAGCCATGTGTTGGAGATTTTCAGATATTTTATTGGTTAATTGGGTTATCCTTTAAGGTAATGGGCTAGTTCACTAAATGGATGGGCCAACTTCCAAAGTGATGAGCTATCTTTTCTAAGGTAATGGACTATTTTCTCTCCTTTATGTTTACCCACATATTTGGGCTCAAGAAATGGGCTTGAGTTTCAAGGCTCCCAAGCAGCCCAAAACTTCCATTTCTCGACTCATCAATGGGCCTCATGAAAACTCGTAACCATCCATACCACAACCCGCTCAGCAAGCCCCAGGCATCTTGCGTGGCTTGGGCCCACTTAAGCTTGTAGCATGGTGTGTTGTTTATTTGTTTGGCGTGGCATGTGTACAAGTGCATATGACGAACTTTCGCGTGCCCAAATCGGGTTTCTTCTCGATAAGGTATTGTATTGGGCCGATAATTTATTTATGCCAAACCGTGGATTTTTTGGGCCTCAACAGAAGTTTTATGGCATGTCGAGTTTTAGGACTGTTTGATACTCTAGAAAATGAAAAAAGTATAGTGCAAGTTGTGAATTTTTTTAATTATTGTAATTAGGCTAACAATGTTGAAACAATGCAAAAGGAAATAGAATTAGGCTTAGGCCCAAGCCGGCCGAATTAAACCAAATCAAACTAAATCGTATTTAATTGGTGTGGGGGCTTTTTCATTCCGGCAGCTACTGATGGGTATGAGCTGTTGTAAGGAGCCAAATGTATGAAATTGCCCCCTGAATTTGAGTTCGAGGATCAGACCATAAGAGTGTTTCGAAAGGGTAGTTGAGTCTTAGGAAACAACTTGGTCTTATTCACCAATGAAACCAATTGTCGCTTATAGATAAATTCTTGGCATGCCATGAGAAACTTGTGGCATGAGAGTTGAGCATTCATGAGTTTAGCATAAGAGAGAGAAAGAGCTGTGATTTCCTATAAGAAACAGAGGTTTTAAGGCAATGGGGAATAGATTCTAAAAGAGTTCGTTGAGAAGAGAGAGATGAGAGAATAACAATGGGTGTGCTGAGTAGTTTCTGGCAGCTTGACGAAAGCTCTGTCAAGCTTTAGAATGATTTACCATAGGAGAAAATGAGAGAAGATAGAGGAATAGGGCTCGAAATTGCAAAGGTTTTAAGAATGAAAGATGAAGTTTGCTCTCTGGATGTGTGTTTATGGGAAAGAGAGGAAGAAGATGAAAGCATGGGTGGCTTTAGCAGATTTCCAGCAGCTTGACAAAAGCTTTATCAGGCTTCTAGGTGGCTTGACAAAAGAGAAAAAAGGGAAGCAATGGAAGAACATAGCTTGAAATTGAAGGGTTATAGAGATGAGAAGTGATGCTTGCTCTATCTGGATATGGTTACTTGCCTTCGATGAGTTGTCTTGTTGGGTAGAAGGTGCCTCCTTTTATAGGCGCTGGAAGCTCATTCTTCCCCAAGAAACCCTAATGGGTTCTCTCTAATTTCAGCCAAGTCTTCTCCTCTATTTCTCTTCTTTTCCTTCGATTCAACCTCTTTTTATGAAATCTCCCTAAATCCAAATACAAAGACAAGATTTTTGGGAGCTCTAGAGTCTTCCCGCAGCTGTTCCTGTGGCAATCTCCTATCTTTGGCTACCATCTCTCTTTCTTTCCTCCCTTATTTCATGGCAAGAGCTGGTAGGAGAAATGAGTGGGTAATGACAATGGTCTAAAGGGTGTTTTGCTCAAGTATCCTTTGGTTTTTGGATGGCTTGTGTTGGGATTCGTCTTTGGCCATGTGCTGGAGATTCCCAGCAGCCTGCAGACGTGAGTGGCTTTGGCTTTTGTCATGGTTTTGTCTCCAGCCATGTACTGGAGACTTTCAGATATTTTGTTGGTCGCTTGGGCCATTCTTTAAGGTAATGTGCTAGTTCACTAAGGGGATGGGCCAATGGACTATTTTTATTAAGGTGATTGGCCAATTTTCTAAGGTAATGGGTTACCATTTTCTCTCTTTCATGATTACTCACATATTTATTGGCCAATTTTCTAGGGTAATGGGCTACCATTTTCTCTCTTTCATGCTTACCCACATATTTGGGCTCAATAAATGGGCTTGAGTTTTGGGGCTCCCAAGCAGCCCAAGCGGCTCATCAATGGGCCTCATGAAAACTCGTAACCATCCATACCACAACCCGCTCAACAAGCCTCATGCATTAACGTGGCTTGGGCCCACTTAAGCTTGTAGCGTGGCGTGTTGCTTATTTGCTTGGCATGACACGTGTGCAAGCGCATATGATGAACTCTTACGTACCCAAGTTGGGTTTTTTTCTCAAGTTAGGTGTCGTATTGGGCTAGAAATATATTTGGGCATACCCTTGGATTTTTTGGGCCTCAACAATTGGTTTGGCTTGGTTTGGTTTACTTCATAATTTTTGTCAAAACCGCACCAAACTAAATCATTATATTGTAATTGGTTCGATCGTGATTTTGAAATGAAACCGATCCAATCCAGACCGTATCTACTCCTACTTTGCACTATAATGTCAAAATATAAATTGTCAATTAGTTTGATATTTTAATGAACAAATTAGCCAATAATGTAAGGAATTAATTTTAAGGTTGTGTTTGCCCATATTTAAAAGTAATTGAAAAAAAAATTGTTAAGGCCCCAAATCACGGAGCCCAAAATGTAACTTAGCCTTTGGAAAAGCTTGGCTTTTTATTATTATTTATTTATAGATGCAACCAATGTGGGTTTCACACTCATTATTAATTTGTTATAAATATTTTAGTCATTTTCATTGGAATTTTGCCAATTTTATTAAAATTTAACCACATTAATTTTTTTTTTAAGGATCTTTTCTATTGAGAGATAGATGATAATATACTAAATTCACACATATTAACGGATGCTAGAGGACTTGAACCCATAACCTTGAGGGAGCACTTACTCTAAATCACTATACTAATAGATCATTTGCCATTAGTTTCAATTTAAAGGAGCCAAAAAAAGCCCTTGAGCCTTTATAACAAAAATTCTTTACACATGTTGTAACCAAAAATAAAAAAATAAAAAATTCTTTACACATGCAACCAAACATCCAATCTTCTTTTACTTTTCTTTTCATCAACCAACCACACACATAAATACTTAAAAAAATGACATTCGTAACACTATTATTAGAGGTAAAGATGAGACCCAAGTATTATTCGTTATTTATTGGGTGAATCTCTTCAAATATTTTATTTTTAAAGTCTTAGTGGACTCAGAGTTTTAGTTTAAAGGAAATTAAACGATCAAAATTTCAATTTGAGACGAAATTGAAAGTGGGGATCCGACTCGTAATTGCCCTACAAACACGGGATTCGCCAGTTTGGCTATTTCTGACAATTTTCTAAGCACCATTATTAATTAGCACTAAACCAAAACCGGCCAAATATTAAGGAAAAAGAAAAAGAAAAAGAAAATTCCTATATTCACGTTGACTTCTTACTTGATCAGCAATCCATGATGGCAAACTCGTCATTTTGAGCACGACTCAGGGGCAGCGTAGTAAACCAACAAAACGGCAGGCATTAGGTCTCTCAAAGCAAACCCTAGGTATTTCCCCGACTCTCTCAGCCTATAAATAAGTCACGTAGCGCATCTCAAACCCTGCCTTCTCTTTCTCACTGCCTCTGCCGCTCTGCTTGAACCTAGCGTTTGAGCTTCAGATCTGTGGTATTTTCCTCTTCACTCTCGTATATTGCTCTCTTTACTCTGTAGATCTTAGATTTGTATTCGTTTTCATCTGCGCTCTTGATTTCATTTTCTTTCATCTGTGTTTTGTTCTCGGCTCGTTTTGATGCATGATTTTCTAGTTTGTTCTTGATAATAATCTGAGAAACTTGATGGTCTTAACTTAGTTTGTTATATAATAGATCGATTTCTTAAAACCAATCTGAAGTGTTATAGGTTTTCACAGTGTAGTAGAGTCAATATTTTTACTGAACAAAAGGACTTGATTTTTGGAATATCTTGTTATTGTCTTCGATTAAGTTACTGTTCATCGGATTAAATGATATGATTAAACTTGCTGAGAGTTTTTTTTCCAAGATTTTTAGAAATTATATGTTAGTTTAATAATTTAAAAGTTATTATAATATATATATATATATATGTTTATTGTAATTGTGGTCTTCAAAATTTTGACATGTTTTGTTGTTATTTGGGATTTTATTTTCAATAGTTTCTTTGTTTTCTGAGATCTAATAGTTGATATTCGTTGTGTTTCACAGGTAAATTTTAATCGCTTATAATGGGTAAAGAAAAGTTTCACATCAACATCGTGGTCATTGGCCATGTCGACTCTGGAAAATCGACCACAACTGGTCATCTTATCTACAAGCTTGGAGGTATTGACAAGCGTGTCATTGAGAGGTTCGAGAAGGAAGCTGCTGAGATGAACAAAAGGTCATTCAAGTACGCCTGGGTGCTGGACAAGCTTAAGGCTGAGCGTGAGCGTGGTATCACCATTGATATTGCCTTGTGGAAGTTTGAGACCACCAAGTACTACTGCACAGTCATTGATGCCCCAGGACATCGTGACTTTATCAAGAACATGATTACTGGAACCTCACAGGCTGACTGTGCTGTTCTCATCATCGATTCCACCACTGGTGGTTTTGAAGCTGGTATCTCCAAGGATGGTCAGACCCGTGAGCATGCTCTTCTTGCTTTCACCCTTGGTGTGAAGCAGATGATTTGCTGCTGTAACAAGGTATAAAAACCGCTAATGCTATATGATTTAATTCTCATATGTTATAACTGAGTTTTTGTCAGCAGCTGGTTCTGTCTGGTAAAGGGATACTCCTGTAGTTCAAATGCACTGTTGGTTGTTGGGATTTGCATTTGTGGACATCGATGGTGTCCGGAACTATGGGTGGTGTCCACTTTATTAGAAGATGTTTATGTTTATGCATTGGAGGGATTGCCTGGTGGCATAGTTCTCTATGAACTATTGAGGGTTCGATTCCCTCTCTCTTCTTTTTGTTGGTTTGAGTCAGCGTCTTTTAAGCAATTCAATGCAATGTTTTGATATGCCTCAAGTGCTGTTATGATTTTGTTAAGTTTTACAGAATAGCTAATGCCTTATTGTTGTGTCACATATTGTTACATATCTAAATGCTTTTGCCTATTGCATATGGTTACAATTATGCTTCCATTCTGGGTCTTTGGTATTATTATTTGATCACTGATAGTGGATGTATTCCTTTCTGTTTTTGGATTGTGCATCCTGTGTTGTTGGTTGTGGTTTCTTATTGTACAAATTTCACTGGAATCTTGTATTTTTAACTTGTTTGTATTCTTTTGTTATTGCTACTTGTAGATGGATGCCACTACTCCCAAGTACTCCAAGGCAAGATACGATGAAATCGTGAAGGAAGTCTCATCCTATCTGAAGAAGGTTGGGTACAACCCAGACAAAATTGCCTTTGTTCCCATCTCTGGGTTCGAGGGTGACAACATGATTGAGAGGTCCACCAACCTTGACTGGTACAAGGGACCAACCCTTCTTGAGGCTCTTGACTTGATCAATGAGCCCAAGAGGCCCTCAGACAAGCCCCTCCGTCTACCACTTCAGGATGTGTACAAGATTGGTGGCATTGGAACTGTGCCAGTGGGCCGTGTTGAGACTGGTATTATCAAGCCTGGTATGGTTGTCACTTTTGGACCAACTGGGCTCACCACTGAAGTTAAGTCTGTTGAGATGCATCATGAGGCCCTTCAGGAGGCACTGCCTGGTGACAATGTCGGATTCAATGTTAAGAATGTTGCTGTGAAGGATCTCAAGCGTGGTTTCGTTGCATCTAACTCCAAGGATGATCCCGCCAGGGAGGCTGCCAACTTCACATCCCAGGTCATCATCATGAACCACCCTGGTCAGATTGGCAACGGATATGCTCCAGTTCTTGATTGCCACACTTCCCACATTGCTGTGAAGTTCGGTGAGATCCTCACCAAGATTGACAGGAGGTCTGGTAAGGAGATTGAGAAGGAGCCCAAATTTTTGAAGAACGGAGATGCAGGTATGGTGAAGATGCTTCCCACCAAGCCCATGGTTGTGGAGACTTTCTCTGAGTACCCTCCATTGGGTCGTTTTGCTGTCCGTGACATGCGTCAGACCGTTGCTGTTGGTGTTATCAAGAGCGTGGAGAAGAAGGATCCCAGTGGTGCCAAGGTCACCAAGTCTGCTGCCAAGAAGAAGTGAAGAATAATGGCACAGTATCAAAATTTCAATGATGCAAACTTATGCATTGCATTTAAAGACTCATATTTAAGTTGTGTGTTTTTAAATTGTTTAGCCAGTTTAGTCTGTAGTTCTTTTGCTTCTGCTAGTTCTCTGTGCTCCATCTCCGGTGTATGCGCCCAGAATTGGGTGCTGGACAGGCGGTGGTGACACATTGCTGGTTTATGTTTGAGTCAATTCCGCCTTTTTAAGGAGGATGTTGAGAGTTGAGACTATTTAATTTTCAAGTTTTGTTGCGTCTGTTGAATGGATAATTTTTTCAACCTTATATATTTGGCTTTGAAGTAATTTTAATTCTTGGTTTGATGGATCCAACTACTGCCGAGTCATCTGAGTTTTGGTTATTTTTTGAGATAATATTGTATATATGCTTGGGTGGATATCTTGTGGCCTTTATTGAAGCAGGTTTATTATACTCTTGGTGGTATTTGAATTGGGATGCTCCAAATTGGAGCCTCCAATTGGTTTCTGGTTGGTTTGTCCTTATTATTATATCAGCTTTGCTTACCATTCCGTTCGCAACTTTGAAACCCTAGAGAATCAGCCTTAACATGTGCCGGATCACTCTCTTTTATGGAAGTCATGATTTTCGAAACGATGGTCTTTTTCAATTGAGATTCTGAAAATGGACTTTGTTTGAGATGAACAGAAGGTCATACAAGTACACCATTCAATAGTGCGAGTTTGTTTTGCCGTATATGGGTTTCTGCTTATGGTTTTGGGCCAGCTTGGTAACTCTTGGGTCATTTGTTGAGTTGAGCTTCGTCATATATGTTTACCTCTTGTTCCCCATTGAAAGTTGTATTGTGACCCGCAAAAATTCTGTAGTGAGGGCTTTATGTATGGTTAGATTAGGTTAACTAATTTGATTAATCAATTTGATCCAACAATTAAGAAAAAGGGCCTCACCTAAGGGTCATATATAAGGTCCTCACTATAGAGTTTTGTGACCCGTGCCCTTAGTGGTTGTTGTAATGAGTTCTCGTTACGATTTTCATAATGAAATATCTCAAGGTTTAATCGCGTACAAAATATGATTAACTCTTTTTTAAAACACCAAGCATTGTTTAAGAGATATAATGAGTTTTACCGGACAAAGTAAAAATGAGTGCTGAAGCATAATTTAAAGTTGTACATGTTTTTTTTAAATTTTTATAATTATAAAAATAACACGCTCTTAAATTTATAAATGACAACTAGTTAGATGTAATTTAAAGTTGAAATCTATCACCTCTAAATTTTAAGGTTTTTTTCTTTTTCATATAGAATTTCTACGTTTTTTAATTTATATTGTTATATGTTAATTTATAAATTCTGACTTATTTTTCGAGTTTATTTTCTGCATTCAAACTCAGGAAAAGAAGAAAAAGAAGATAATTTGCTTTTTATAGGCTGTATCCTATGCAACCGGGTGCACTTTACTGCAGAGATCTATTTGTTCTGCTGAAATGACATTTATATCCTCGTCTGAGTAACTTCCAGTCTTCCTTCCACTTGTCATTCTTTGCCTAACAAACCTTCTTTCAAACTGGTCTAAGAATTGAAACAAATTTTCCCGAGGAAAAATAAAGAAACCAAAACATTTTCCCCAGAAAATGAGTTCTGAACCCTAACTGGCGACTCTGAGACGATGATGTCGATCCCGTGGCCCCTTCTCAAATTCGAACCACAACAAAATTCTCTCTCCTTTTCTTAATGGAACGAGACCGAACCCTGTCCGCAGAGCCGAAGAAGAGCGATCCCGAAAATGTGAAGGTGATTGAATGGGAAGAATTCGAGCAAGAGCTTGTGAGGTTGTGGAGTCTTTCTTCTGCGCTCAGCGAAGCTCAGGAGAAGAAACAGAGTCTTCAGCGGAAGCTCGAATCTCTCATTGAGGTAGGGTTTTAGTGGATGATTCGTGCTCTTGATATTGAGTTTAGTTGTATTATAGTTTTATGTTCTGAAAAAAAAAAGTGAGTGAATAGGGATATTTTATTTTATTTTTTGTGCAGTTACAAATTGGAGTTTAAAAAGTTCTTCAGTTACTTATTTAGATGTAACTGGGTTTGTTAGTTACTAAATTAGCAGATTTAGAGGGAAAAATTAGAATTGTTCAGGTGTTCGTAGGTAAAAGAAATTTCTTTTTTAGCTGGGCCACTGGGATGTGGATTTAATTTGGTTTCTGAGGGCATGGATATATAAATATTCTTTTTTAGATTAGTTTAATCTAGTTTCAGCTAAACTGGTGGTACGAGGCTCTGAAAATATGAATTGAGGACCTTGTAAGTTGAGTCATTTGGGCTATAAAACTTTCCTCTTTTTTTGGCCGAGTTGATGTAAGAAAAGAACATGCATTAAATTTCCATTTACTCAATAGTTTCAGAATTTTTATACTAGTTCCTTATTTGTTTGTGCTGTCTCATTTCTTGTTCGTCTATCAAATAAAGCATTGCAGCGTAGTTTGTATACTTTAATCTTCAGAAATTAGTAAAAGTGCCTTATTGTCTCGGGTTTCTGCTGGTTAGTATTTACAATAATAAAAATGTTGCTTAGTTGACCCAAATTTTAAGTCAAGGAAAAATAGAGTTATTGAGCTTGTTATATAGTAACCATATAAAGGAATGAAAAAAATGTAAAAGGTTCCTCATCCCCCTCCCTTGACTGTGCGTTGGCTTTTGGTTAGAGCATTTAAAGGAGTTGGGACTAATTGAAAGTGTATTCTGGTTGTGCACTAAGTTGTCATTGACATATTGTGTTGTTACTTAATTGATTAGCCCGCGGGTTAGCGGGCGGCAATATTGTTGGCAGGTTGAAGCCGAGTCATTGAGTCAATCAAATGAGCTTGAGGAGATGCACCAGAAACTGGAGGCTAGAAAAATGGTGTTGGGAAACATGTCGAGGCATTCTATGCTTGCCGTGGAAGATACTAAAAAGAAAGAGGAGCAGCTTAGTATAGAGCTTAGGTCGCTATTGGTTGCTGGGACGGCTCTATCTGTTGCTAGGAAGCGGTTGGAGGTAGAATTGATTTGAACTATTATATACCAAACAGTGGTTGGGTGAAAGAGAACTTATTAGCTTGTGAAATATAAACTCTAGTTTCTTTTGGATTAGCCGTCTTGAGAAGCGAAAATTTGTCGTATTGCAATTTTTTTTTTTTCCAAAAATTCCATTGCAGTTAATTTAAGTTATACCATTAATAAGGAATGTATATATGACTAGTGTAAATTACTTATGTTGGGTCACTTTTGAATTGAAAGTTTCTTTCATCGTTGGTAAACTAGTAGTTGTCGTGCATATGTACACATATGTTCTATTCTTTTGTTTCATTTCATCAATTCTTTTTTTGACTTTTATTTTCTATTGGCTTTGCTTTGATCCATTTCAAAATTCAAAACTCATCATGCTATACTTTTCTTAAAAACCTTTAATTTTTCTTCTCTATGTGCCTTTTCAAGGTTAATGGTTACTGTTAAACTTTAGTATTTGATATATGCTGGTAAAAATCTGATCGTACTTTCATTACAGGAATCAAATCGGCTACTTTCCACAGAAAAGGGGTATGTTCGTCTTAAAAACTTGCAAAAGATGTTAAGAAGGAGACAACAACATATGATATCACAAGTTTCATTGCTCTATCCAGTAAAGTTCACTATGGGTCCTGCACAAGAACAGGAACTTGATTCATTTCCTAACACTAGTAGATCAGGTATATGCTAGCGAGTTGTACCTTGTGATATTTATTTCATGTTGTACAAGACCTTGTTTAATTTGTGCAATCTGAAAAAAGAGTAGCTGTAGTAGAATCAATAATTACCTATATGACTAATGGAAGGAAAAAAGGGGCTAATAGTTCAAGCAATTACTACAGCTCCTTCCTAGTTATTTATCCACATTCATGAAATTTTGGATATCATGACAATATTTTCTATCTCAGCTATATATATATATATATATATATATATTATATTTCCCATGTGCTTAATTTGTACAAGTGCTCAGGAATTTATGGGGTTATGTACTGGTAATTTTTTTTCCCCAGAATCTCAGTCCTTATTTCCTTTATTAAAAGCTTGTTTCTTTGGAGTTCTCAAGATAGTCTAAATTACGTTCTTGACCTTGATCTCTATCTAAAATATGGGCAATTTCCTTATGATATTGCTGGTCAGGATTGCGGGATAGTTCTTAAGTGAACGTAAGCATTCAAATGTCCTGTGGCATTTGATAGTTACATTATTTTTGTTTTTGTTTTTTCTTTCCATCCAAGGCTTAGGATTTGGAGTTTGGGTTTACCCCCTAAACCTAACCTTAGAGCTAAATTTTAAACAGTAACCTCTAAACTCTATTAGGCTCTAAAGAATAAACTCTGTTGCAACTTGTAAATGAAAACTTTAAAGAAAAGGAAAAATATATCACTTTTCAAACAGCGGGGCTGTCCACATTGTGGATCTTCGCTCTTGAAGTTTTTCGCGTATATCATATTTGTATCTATGTATTTATTTATATATTCAAAATGTCTATCATGATCTTATACTGTCTATATTGCTTTATATATTTAAAAGATTTTCACTGTTATTATTTATTTTATTTGATATAATTATACATTCTTAAGGTTTTGTTGGCTAGACAGTTCCGCAATATCCATTTTCAAGTTTATTTTCTTGTGCAGAGTATTTATTGCGAAAAAATTAATATATTCGTGGTGTCAATTCTAATAACCTCTTGTAATGTATTGTGCTGTGCTCTGGTACTTGGATTATATTTTTCTTCTGTTTTTCTTCAATACAGGTAATTCTGCTCGATTTAAACCTGCAAATCAAGGAACATTGACAATTTTAGGTCTCCATTTAACTATGCTGCCTTTTAAAATGATGAGTTTTTTCACCAACAAGAAGGAGGTTCAGAAGTCTGCAACTGCCCTGGGATATGTCGGTCATGTGCGTAGTACTTTTTCATTGCTTGATATAAACTATAAAGTTGTCAATTCATACATGATAAATTTAGATGATTCTACTTTAAAATGCCACAATATTTTCCTGTGCCAGAAGAAATTTATATTCTTTCAGTAGCAGTTATGCGGTCATATTGAAGTACATTTTTTGGGGGCAATTTGTTTTGTTTGTTTAGCCATGGTTGTTTCAAATAAAAATGCTCTATTATATTGATTCTGAATGCAGGCTGTCTTACTTATAGCTTCCTACTTAAAAGTTCCATTGCGTTATCCGTTGCGCTTGGGTGGTTCACATTCCTATATTATTGATTATGGACCAGCCGTAGGGGCAACTTCATCTGATTTGTCATCAAATACAGTGGTTTCCACGGATGTGAAGCATGCGGAGTTCCCTCTCTTTTTAGATGGTCAAGACACAACGAGAGCGGCATATGCTGTATTCTTACTAAACAAGGTGCAATTTTCTTCATATCTTTTCATGGGCTCCATAACACCTATTGAAACTAGAATAGTTTCGTTAGTTTGTGTATGGTTATAATATTTTCATTCGTTTGATCTCTGTGCATTTGTGTGTATTAAAGTTCTCCTTTTGAATCTTTTTTTTTTTGGCCAATGGTACCGTGGTAACTCAATAATTTAGAACGAGGTTTTCCCTGAAACCAAATTGATGTAGGAATAGAGAGAGAAGGTAGAAGAGACAAGAAAATCTTGCTGCTCCTTAACCCACTCAAATCTGGCATTGTACTTTCAGCATTTACATCTGCATGTTGCCTTGACAAAGATGCTTTTTTTTGTTTTTAAAATTCCGCTTCTGCTAGTGAGTGAAGGAATTTTTTTTGGGGGTTTTGTTTTGCTTTATTTAATTTCTTAACCATTAAATGTCACAGTTTTGTTGCATTTTATCTGTACTTAGTTGACCTTAGCATTTCTTTTTTGGGTGTGGTGTAGGATTTAGAGCAGCTTTTGAATTACATTGGTGTTAAGAGCTTAGGACCGCGCCATGTCCTGGCCAATTTGAAGGAGCTTGTAAGGACCATTCAATCTGTAGATTATATAGATACGTGATCTCTCAAGTACCAGTTTTGGCTGTAAGTTAATGTCAACTTTGTAAATGTACTATTTGTATTCTTACCTTGGTGCAAGTTTTTAGTGTAGCACCTTGCCTTTTATTTATACCAATCCAGAATTTTGAATATTGATAGGAAATACGAATTTATTCTTAATTGGTGTTACCAATCCACACAAATCATAACACATGGTGACGAGTGACAAGTTTGTACGGTATTAATATTATGCTTAGCATATACGTGTGAAAACAAATACAATGATTGGTGTCATTCATCGGAAATTACTCTCGTACTTGTAGCGTTTGAAAGAAAGTCCATTCCTAATTTATGAACCCTCAATTAGAAATCCCGACACTTGTAAAATGTCATAAATGCAGATCTGCATAATGCTTTCAATCTTAAATTAACCAGTTTAATCGTACATAGTGGGAGGAATATGAATCAAGTCATGCTTGTAAGATTTGCAAATCCCTCAAGGTTTCAAAAGTCATCATTTGGTCCTCCACATTGCTTTGACAAGTGTCCTTCAAGATTTCAAAAGTCATCATTCGGTCCTCCACACATTGCTTTGACAAAGGTGCCCCCTAAAGTTGTGGTCACGTGATGAAATTTAACGAAAAATTTGACGGATTGAACGGCAAAGACAACAGTGATGCGAGGGAGGACCATGAGGTCGAGGATCGCATTATTTGATTTGCAACGTAGAAGACCAAAAATGATTGACTTGTGGAAGGTGAGGGTACAAAAACCCCTGGAAATAACAACTGCGCATCGAGTTCATAATAGGGAGCTCGCAAAGCTTAACATTTAACCTAGCCAGGGTCATATACAAAAATACAAAGACCGACGAAAAGCTTGGTTCAAATGTTACAGCAGAAAAGAGAAGTAAAACAAATTCACACCTTCAAAATCCACAAGTTCATAAAATGGTGAATGGAACTAACTACAACAAAACTTGTTAAGAGTCAACTTTCATTCCTAAGCGACCAATTCATCTGCTCCTTATCACAATGCTCCAAAAAAGCATCAATGTCGTTCATAAGATCTTGATCGTCTCGAACTGCATCGTCCACCAAGTTTAAAAACTCCGTCAAATCTATAATTCCATTGCTATACCTTTGCAGTTGCTTTAGGAATTCGACGAACTTGTCTTTACCAAGTTTCTCTCTAACCTTTTTGAAGAGAAGAAAGCCTCTATCATATATGCTCTTTTTTAACTTCTCTTGCGCATCCTTGAAATGTTTGACTCCTTGTACTTGATTCAGTACGTAGGCCAAGGCATTTTCTCTTGGATTCTTTTCCATCTTGATCTTCTTTCTGTTTCTCAGAAAATTTCCCGGCAAACGAATGCAGGAAATTTTCTTTTTCAGGACAGGATATCAAGGAGAGAAATTTAGTGCCCTGGTTCCTCACTAATGCCTTGGTTCATCAGACTGATGCAACCTGCCATATGAAGTTGGAATGACTTTTAGGGAATAGCAACCAATAACAAAAAAAATTTAAATTATTTTGTATGTGTATTGTATTAAGCTCTTTAGGAGTTGAAAAACTTAATTGAAACGGGGATACACCTCTCTCTCTAATCACATGATATGTTATATGACGAGAGATGGAGGGAGTGAGGGTATACATACACTCGAGATGGAGGAGAAGGATTTGTTTTGCAAGAACAGACAGACAGCTTATGAACAAGCGAACACACTGTTTCTAGAAAACACTAAAATCTCATAACGAATAAACAAAATAAATGGTTCTGATCACTGAACTACAATGCATGCGTGCCCGACAAACCATCTCTATTTCTAGAGAAACAGATGAACATAAATTCCTCTCTTGAAGAGTCCTAGGTAAAGCTTAAAAGTAAATAAACCTCCACTCCACCTCCAACCGATGAGGTTTTGAAATTTGAAGACGAACCCCATTGTGGTAATTGCACCACATGGGGGCCCCACTCATCCTCAGCCCTTTAAATTTAAAAGACCCGCATATCCCAGCGGCCCCAGTCCCAATTTTTATATCGTAAATTTAGCAGCACTCAAACTTGATTATAGAAATTAACAATATTTATCAAATACCCTAATAGGTATATACCCAGAAAATAAAAGACAAAAAGAAAAACCCTAATAGACAAAGTGAAAGCATTAGCGTGCTGCAAGTGTGTTAAAAATCAAATCTTGCATACAAAGAAATCAATTATATACCCTTCTCTTCTTGAAATTCGAGAGAGAAAGGCAGAAGAGAGAGAGAGAGAGAGAAGAGAGGGAGAGATCACCTGGTAAGAGAGAGGAGAGAGAGCACGAAAGACAGTTACAGTGGGGAGCCGAGAGAGAAGGGTTCTGTTCTGATCGTTTTAGACTTGAAAGAGGAGAAGAGAGGGAGGGGTGGGAAGTGGGTTTTTAGTTTTTTTATTTTTTGGTGTTTCTTTTGGGTAAGTGGGTATTTATGAGCGGCTTCCTTGTTTTCTTTGTTTCCCAATCTTGTTAGGAATTAGTAGCCGTTAACTTCTTCGTGGCCAGTTATGGGCTCCCCTTGGATTTTTCACTTATTTGGGTTCAGATTCTGGGCTCTGTAACTTTTGGTTTGGTTTCATTTTGATATTTGGTTTTGGGCTTGTCAAACTAGCATTGGCCCTACTTATACAGGTGAGAAAGTCTTATTTTTTCTACACTTGTATACATTGACACCTCTTGGGGTTTTCCATGTGTACATTGACACCCAGAGGATGTGATAGGAGGAAGGTAATATTTTCTGGATGATGTGGACGCATCACCTCCTGGAGTGTATTGACCCTTGTAACTAGATTGTTAATACAATTTTCACTGGATAAAAATAACAAATCAAGCAGCAGTAATTGATTAGAAAAAACAACAATCGACCTAAAAAAATTAGTAAACTTGTTTTTTGCACAACCTAAACAGATATGAGACAAATTTATTATTATAAAAGATAAAGAGGCACACGTACTACTCAGATCGACATAAAGAGACAAGAGACATAAAACAAAACAACACAAAACACAACTCCAAACTGTGACTCCCATGATATACAACTGATCTTGATCAGAGAGATTCTAGCAACCATGATTATGGCGATGAAGGTGTTAGCTATGCTGGTGGTAATGATGGCTGTGGTGCAGGACTCCCGTGCAGCTGTAAACAAGAATGGAGAGCCTACTGGATGGACTACCATTGATAACATTGACTACAAAATATGGCCTGCCTCTAGGACTTTCCATGGTGACATTATAAGTGAGTTTTTTTTTTTTCCAGTTTCTTCTTCGATTTCCTCTTTAGCATGATTTTAGCTATAACCTTACTTGAATATGTCGTACAAGGTTTATATCTAGGATTAATTCTTTGTTGGCGTTTTGATGTGAAGCTGTGAATTTGGTCATATTCAAGTAAGAATCACACATATAGAACAAATTCATAGTCTCTCAACATATAAGCATTCATTTTAACTGTATGTTTTTTCTGTTTCTTTGGAATTTTCAAATTTAATTAATTGTGTGGTATATCACTCTCATTTCTAATTGAATAAGAGGGTTTAACAACACGAACCGAAAATTATAAGGATCTAGATCCTCTTCTTTTCTTAGCTATGCTTACTCATTTGAATCCTAATAGTTCATTATTAGAAATCCAAGGATGTAATTTATTTTTGAGTTGTGTTACTTAAAGAGAGGATTTCTAATGAACTACTGGATTTCTAGAACAAGGATGATTCACATCCAAAATTAGTAAATGCAAACCATTTGTTTGGTTCTCCATGATATGCGATGCCCCTGTAAAGGACGCAATTCTCTTTCTAATTCCACCAATCCCCCATATCTTATACTCACATGCACTTTATGATGCTATGACTTAAGCATGGTATCTTAGATAGATTGGATAACTCACACAATTATTCAAGGTATGTTGAAGAAAGAAATGAAGGCCAACTTCTAAATTTGTTCAAGTTGAAGGTAGAAGATGGGTTAGTCACGAAGGAAACTGGAGAGCAATATACCCCCTTTGTTGACGCTCCTTCGATCCTGACAATCATTCTCCAAAAATTCAACGGCAGCAAACCCCACTATATTGCATTTCACTTTAGTTGTTTTTTTATATATATATTATTATGAAGGGTTATTTGCAGCAATGGTCCCTCAACTATACCCGTAGTTACATTTGGGTTACTGAACTCAATTATTAGTTGTAGAGGTCACTCAAATATGTGTTTTGTTGCACCAGTAGTTCTTCGGTCAAGTTCTATTAAATTTTCTGTCAAAAGTGAGGGTAAATTCAGAAATTCATCCACAACCCTCCCTATCCTCCACAACTTCAAAATTTGTAAATTTGGAAATTCAAATTGAATATCAAATAATAAAAATTTCCACAGATCTGCTACACAAAACTTCAAAACCCTAACCCACCAACCCCTCTTCCCTCTCAACCTCTCGATGGTTTGCAAACTGAGGGCGAACCAAGTCTAAGAAAGATTCCTCTTGTGCCGAACCTATGGTTCAACCTTCCATTCTTGTTTGCTCCCTCGGGGAGGTCCAAAGATTCATCATTTCAGCACTTACCCTTTTTCATTTTTGTTTCAAAAGTCTACAAATTTTAGCACCCATGAGTCAGATTTAGTGGCTCTTGCAAAAGGGTTGGGTTTTAAATTGGTGTATTTGAATATGGGTTCGAAGATTATGGAAGACCGATGTGATTTAGGAGAAGGGTTGGTGGTCTGAAGGTGATGGAAGACCGATGTGGTTTATGGAAGACCAATGCGAGATCTTGAATCTGTTTGCTGGTCTGAAGGTATTTATTATGAATATTTGAAAATATTCTTGTTGCTGTGCGGCATCTTTTTAATTGAATTTTTTGGTGTCGGCAAGGATTGGGTTGCGGCAATGGAGGGTTGTGGATGAATTTCCGAATCTCACTTTTGACAGAAACACATATTTGAGTGACCTTTACAACTAATAATTGAGTTTAGACCTAAATGTAACTACTGTTAGCGAGATCCTAGTCTTATTAGGATATTTCTTTCTTATTCTATTAGGATTTTATTTATTTCCTTTTTGTATAGATATTATGTAATTAGGACTTTTCTTATTTCCTAGTATAACCCTACTAGGGTTTGTAACCTTGTATTATAAATACCTCCTTTCGGAGAATGAAATATATCTGAAAAATATCCTACCCATATTGTTTGACTTGGTATCAGAGCGGGTTGATTGACTGGGCCTGAATTGGGCCTCTACCCTTACCCAATATGTGGTGTTCACATGTTGGGCCTGAATGTTTACCCCTACCCTTTACCCAATACGTGGTGCTCACGTGTTGGGCTTGAATGATTAACTTCGATGTAGACTTGGCTCCACGTGTGGTCCACTATGTGGTGGTCCCACGTGAGGGGGCGTGTTGAAGAATATGAGTTCCACATCGGAAACGTGACTAAATAAAATACAAAATATAATGAATGGTTCTACTACTAATAACACCGAGGCCTTTTGTGATAAAATCCCACACCTATGGACTTTATAGGTGGTTAAGTTGGGGACAATATCGGTGTTGTTAGTAGTGGACCATTCATTATATTTTGTATTTTATTTAGTCACGTTTCCGATGTGGGACTCATATTCTTCAACAACTATGGGTATAGTTGAGGGACCATCAGGGACGGACCTAGGATTTGAAGATGACGTGGGCTAACCTTACGTACGAACTTACTGAAAACTCGACGGTACAAATGAATTTTATTGATAACAAAAAAATTACACTGGGGACATAATGAGCGTTACCCATCAAAAACCCCGTATCTGATACCGCTATTAAAATAACAAATATTTAAAATAATATATATTCAAAATAGTCATTTTCCAAATTAGCATGATTGTTACTAGAATTCCCCAAAAAACAATAGCCCAATACAAAGGTGGAGGAAAAAGACCTCTGTGGAGTTGAGAAGAAGCAGCCTTGGAACTGGTGCAGCCGATGGATAAGAGTGTTGGATTTTTTTTGGTTGGTTAGAGCCAGCCTAGTGGGGAGTAGTTAATAAGATTGGCCTAGGCTAGGGTAATATTTTAGTCTTTAAAAAAACAAGTCTCCTGGGCTATAGCCCAGGTTAGCTTGTTAGTAGTACCGTTTCTAGGGACCATTGCTGCGAATAACCCTATTATGAATATTCCTATTAGAAATGGAGAATGGTTATATGAAACATGTAGGATATGAGAATGAGAAGTAAAGAAGAATGTTCAGTTGTTTTTCATTTTCATTTTATTTCTATCTCGCTTATCAACATCGCTCACCATTTTGCAGAAATTCCAACTCCCCTACAGGGCTATGGTGGTTTGAATGATGAAAGGGGTCATCATGAGGAGGAAGTGGACGCCATTCCGCAATATTATGATCACGAGAGAACCATATCTTCTTGACATTCTCTAGAATGGGCACACCCGCGAACATGAAATCATACACTGCTTCACTAGGTATGTGTATTTATATTTAAATGCATGCATGCATGCATTATCAATCGATGGCTATATATATATGCACGAACTTTAGTACGTACGTAATTTTCGTATTAGTTAATTCCTTCATCATTAATTAATATTGGTTTTATTTTTCAATGTAATATATTTGTAAGTTTTAATCTCAAGATTACTTAAGTTCAATGTAATATATTTGTTTTGTTAGTGTTTATATGATGACTTCAATTATCTTTGCAGCTGTCCTTGCCTCATGTCTTTGTCTGTGGCTGAAGAACTGTTGTATGAAACTACATGCATATTTCCAGAACTCATATGCAAGTGGAAAAATTTGAAGGAGCTTTCTTTGGGAAGCAGCTATAATATTGTGAAAATCATTGAGCAGATCAGCATTTACTGCAAGAACTTTTATGCTTTAACTTTGTTTGAGTCTCTTGGTTGAGATGCGTCAATGTCGATTGTTAACCTTCTGCCCAATTTCAAGAACCTGACCTTGATGAACTCACAGATTTGTCGGGATGATTTTGTCGTAATTCTACAGGGCTACAAAAACCTTTTGCTGCTGGATGCCAAGAAGTGTAAAGGTTTCAATGAGAGTGATGAAGAAATATTGAAGCTTGCTTCTCATATTAGTAATTTCAGGTGTGAAGGCTCTATTGGTGGGGATAGTTGGGGTGGTAGTGTTTGCTCTTATTATCCTCTTTACCGTCAATTTTTGAATCCTAATGGCCACGATGGTGAAGGAGTAAATGATCCATTGTTTGATGATGATGAGGGTGATCATGAGGAAGACAATCTTCATCTTGATGATGAACTTGTTTGATTAATATCATTTCTGAGTTGTTTTGTATGTGGCAGATGTAGTCTGACCAAATTTGTTAGTTAGGGGTGTTGCATTGGCTAGTGGTAATTGAGCATATGTGTATGAGAGTTGAGCTTGAAGAATTTAAACCATGTGTGAAGAATAGTTGTAGTTCTTGAGTTTATATCATCATAATTACTCCTCTCCTGAAATATGCATTGTGGTGATCCAGTTGTTAAAAGAGGAATAAATAAGGAGGTTAAGAAAGAAGCTTGTTCCAGAAGCACCGCGATGCTCTACTTACAGTCCTTTCATTCCCAAAAGTTAAAACTTGATCTGGTTGTAGGTTCATTATGCATACGCCTGCTCTCTTCAAGTTTCTTACATGTCTAGAGCTATTTATAACATTTTGGAATGACCACTCAAGCTGCTTTTGTTTGAATGCTGATGATTTTGCTTAGTTTCTTCTCAGTAAACTGACTATTTCAATAAACAGAAAGCCATCAGGCTAAGTATCGATTTTCTAGAAGTAAAGCAACTGATCCTAAAATTACTGAGCTTTTAGGTTTTATGACTAAATCTCCTACCCTTACAAGAAGAAGATTTCAAAATGAATATTGAATTAAAAGTAGTTATTCTGTCACAGGGTTTGTAGATTTTTCAATGAGATATGATGTGCAGTTGGAACTTTCTTCTCATGTTTTTTGTATTTTAGCCCCAGGCCCTAAAATAATATGACAAAATTGTATATTTAAAGGGTATAGCCGCACGGCTAGATTCTTCAAATGCGTTCGAATTTTTTTACGTATAGCGTTCGGCTATACTTTCTACATAGATTTGAATATTCTGAAGGTATAGCCGTTCGGCTATACTATTTAAATATATTCCAACGAACACGAAGCTTGCACTCGCAGAGGACGGAACTTGCACTCGCAGATACTGCTTCGTCCTCCGGGGTTCGGCACCGAGAAAAGACCCAACCCGCCTGGCCGCCTAGCGACTGCCTAGCCGCCTAGCGATCGCCTAGCCGCCTAGCGACCGCCTAGCCGCCTAGAGCCCGCCTAGCGACCGCCTAGCCGCCTAGAGCCCGCCTACCGACGGCCTACCCGCCTAGAGCCCGCCTACCGACCGCCTACCCGCCTAGCGCCGGCCTAGAAAACGCCTAGCGCTCGCCAAGCCACCTAGCCACCGCCTAGCTGCCTAGCGCCCGCCTAGAAACCACCTAGCCGCCTAGCGCCCGCCTAGCCAATTGACTGAAAGTTTGAAACCCGAAATTGAAAAAATTTAGCTGCAAATTTGAGCTTGAGACTGGGAAGCCGAAGCAGTGAAGCACAAGTCAGGTCCATAGAAGAACAGATCATGAGACTCTTAATTCATCTAATTCCATTCCTCTCCACGTTTCCCGCCTTATTCTCTTCTCTCTTGGCACTCTCCCAAACGACATGTTCACCTCACCACACCGACGACAACTCCTCCCATAGTTTGCTTGGTTCTTTTCTCACTTCTGTCACAACTGCTCTTGAAAGAGCCACCGAAGAAAAATCCTTATTACTAAATAAGGTAAAATTGGATTCAAACGACATTTCCTGTTGGATCACTTCACCAAAAAATTTTAACATTACCTTTTTGTATATATTCTGCAGATTCGAAACATAAATGAAGTATCAAGACAGGAGGTGGATGAAATGATCAATATGTTTGCTCGGCAAGTTTGTGTTTCATCATCTGACAATATTCAGAAAAGGTACTCCTTGAGTTGTCTTTCCTTTTTCTTTTTCCTCATTGAAATGTTTAATCATTTCAATAATGTCTGTCAATTTGTTGTGTTAAGTGAGTTTGATAAAACTCCTTTAATTATAAGTTATAACTTAATGAGAAATTGTATATCTGCCCAATGCAAGTTATAGATATCAGTATATCCTTTAGATTGTCAGACACAGTGAGCAGAAAATACAGGTTATGTATATTTGAATGTATGTTGAAATATATACTGATGATAGTGACAAGCAATGGGTATCAACGAGTTAGAGTGATGGACTTATTTTCAATTTACTTGGAAATAGTGACAGTTTTTAATTAATCGGTTTATCATGTCTGCCCATTAAGAAGCTGCAATTACATATTCCCCATTAAGAAGTAAAATCGTTTTCTTTGTTCAATTGATTTGCCCAAGATATGACATCACAATCTACTTTTTGTCTTATGAAAATGGTATCTTGAAAGTAGGGTTTTCTGTTGTTGTTCAAGTTTGTTCTTCTTTTTAGGGATTAATAGATTCTAGAAGTCAAGCAAGTGATCCTAAAATTACTGACATCACAATCTACTTTTTGTCTTATGAAAATGGTATCTTGAAAGTAGGGTATTTATATTTATCATGTCTGCCCATTAAGAAGCTGCTTTCGTTTGAATGCTGATGATTTTGCTTAGTTTCTTCTCAGTAAACTAACATTTTCAATAAACAGAAAGCCTCAATCCTTCAGGATGGCTAAGTATCGATTTTCTAGAAGTCAAGCAAGTGATCCTAAAATTACTGAGCCTTTTGGTTTTATGACTAAATCTCCTACCCTTACAAGAAGTTTTCAAAATGAATATCGAAATAAAAGTAGTTGTTCTGTCACCGGGTTTTATCATATAATTCTACTTTTCTCAAGCAGCCTATTGATTCGTAAGTTTTCTTTTAAGTATCTTAATGTACATGTGTTTCGATAGATGTAGAGTCTCTTTCTTTGTCACCCTGAAATTAACTTTAGTTTTGTAACTTTGTTTGCTGGTGTCTTGGTTGCCTTTCACCGAAGAATTATTGTTTGAGCATTCACAAATTATTTCAGAACTGATACGTATGTGGACAAATTTTGGGAGGCAGCTATAGTTTTGGGAAGAAAAATCTTTAAGAGAAAGTCTTATTTCAAAGATGGTATTATTGGTTAAATGATTGTTATGCAAATTACAACACAGAGTCATAAATTTACACAAAAGATGCAACTACTTTCTTGCATTGATGCTTCTGCCATCTGAGATGAAGTCAAAGTTGTATATTTTCTTTACGCAAATCGACCTGATGATCATGATCTAAAATCAATAGTTTTTTTGGAAGTTTAATTACAATTTTCTTATGATATCGATGCAGCTCTTTCTTCGCTTCCGCAGATGGCCCTTTCTGTTGGGAACTTTCCACCTCTTCTCTATCTGTATTTTCTGGTGCCTGTATAACAACAGTTGCCTTTTGTGATTCAGTATCATGGTTCACACTAGGGGGTTCAACTGGCACATTTTCAGACTTCATTTTGTTAGGCCCACATTTGAATTTCAATCTAGGAAGCTTTGTGCTCAGACCAAGGTTTTCAACCTGGGAAGCTTCGATCACCGAAATTTTAGTTGCAGAGCTTTTAGGTATCAGCTCCTTTGCCCTTGTTTTCGGCTGAGATTGACAAGATGGATTTAGAGTAGCCGATTTTTGAGAAGCTCTATGGATATCTTCTCCACGAATATACTTGGGGCAGTTCTTGTTTGTTCTCATGTGTCCAGGCTGATCACATGCTCCACAGTTGAAACTCTGTCTCGCAGACTTCTTCTCCTGAAACCCCTTATCTCCATTTATTGATATTATTAGTTTCTTATTCATCAGATCTGTATCTTCAGCAGTATCAGTATTTCTAATTCCTTTACATTTTCCAGTCTTGTTTATTTTGGGAAGATTATCAGCAACTTTTGCATCTCCAACTGGATTCTCTTTTGAAGCATAGGATCCCTTAGCTTTGGCTGCACCAATGATTTGCTTCACTGGCCTCTCTGGATTTTCGATACCAAAACATGTTTGCGAGCCAGGAGCCAACCCTGCTTCCTCCTCCACAAATCTTACTTTCTTCTTCTTCCTCGCAGTCTTATCATCATCCATGAGCAGCTTGCTTTGTTCAGCTGCTTCATCTTCAATTTCCTCTTCTGTCTGAGGGATGGATGGCCGGCTTCTCTTTTTAAGCCCTTTGACACCATCCGGTTTATCATGCTTGGATTCATGATCATCTCCCAGGCCTAGACCTTCTTGATCACATTCTTCTGCATCAAGCAGATTTTCCAAATCGCCTGCAAAAGAATCTAGATCGCCATTATTTCCTTCACAGCCATTCTCATTTTCATGCCCACCTATGGCTGAAGAAAAACTCTGAACTTTGACCCCAGATGCAGCTTGCTCACTGGAAAGCTTGCTTATCATTGCAATCCGATGCCATCTAGTCTGCCTCGCAATCAGTTCATCAGAAACACCGAATCTAAGAAGAACCTCTCGTGCAGCCTCCATGCTTAGTCTGCGCGGATCAGTATGATCTGCTCCAGTAACAGTGGTGCGTCCTCGACAAGCAGCAGACTTTTTCTTCCCCAGTGCAGGTTGGGATTGATAAACCTTTATGCCTCTCGCTGTGTGTTTTTTAGAATTTGATTTCGGTTGATGAGCAGTTTTGCTCTTTGAATAATATCTATCACTTGCAACATCTTGCCAACCACATTGACCTTCATTATCTATCAGCTCAAAAGAATCTCCATTGCTCGGCTTTAGAGGGCGAGATACCATCATGGCCATTGAATGAAGCCTTAGATGTTCACTGTCCTTGTTATCCAAAACCTCAAAAAGCATTTGCTCATCTTGAAGATCAATGATAAGCTTTGGCTTCTCAGTAGGTGTATCACTATCAGGGTCCCATATTATTTGGTCTAACCAAGATCCTTCCAGCATGTCCCGGTTTTGTGAAGCAAGTTTGCGAATTAATTGCCTCACACCATCACTCTGTTGAAGCTTCTCACCAGCATTCTGCCTTTTACCGTCTGCACGGTCATCCACATCTAGGCGCAAAATTTGGGGATGGCATCTGCTTGCTGAGAAAGTAGGTGATGAATTACTAGATGAGCTATTATGCAGCATATTTTGTGGCCCATTATCAGGTTCTGTGTCATTTTTAACTGATGCTTCATGATCAGGTCCTGATATTTCACAACTCTCAACGTCACTGTCACTTGCTATAGGAGAATTGCCCCAAACAATTCCATCTTCCCAGTCTTGTTGATCAAGAGGGAAAAATTTAGAAACCAAAGGTGATTGCCTTTCCCTTTCCTCAGAAACATGTACTGTTAGATCCTGTTTCATTCGTTCAGCAACGAAACACAAGTCCTTTAATTTTGTGAAGTTCGAATCATCATCCTTGAATGAGGACTCTGAGATGCCATGTTTCACTGTCAAAGACTGAAATCCTTGCAAGAATGCCTCTTCTTCGTCGTCTTCGACAATATCATCAGAAACATCCATGGATTTCATATGCCCATGTTTAGGAACGGAGTAGCTACGCCTATCATGATCTGCACCAAAGATTTCCGAAAATCGTAAGATGGCCAATCCATCTTCTATGCATAGAACTGGCAGTGGAGTGGGAGTTAAAGTGCAACTTTTATCTGAAAACACTTGACCCTCCTCAGTTGGTAAAGAAATAGTTTGAACATCAACATCAACTTTGTTTTCAGTTGCAACCACATGATCATGTTCCCCTTGCTCTTCAATTTCCTCCTCATCGTAATTTTCATCATCAAACACAGAACCTGTGGTGGTAGTGGGCCCCAAAGAAGCCAATGAGACTTGATCAACATAAAGATCATATTCGTTTCTGGGCAACAAGGGGTGGTCCTCCTTAAAATCCTCATCAAAATCAAAATAATCAACTGCATTGTCAGCCTTGTCACCATCATATTCTTGTTCAACATCCGTATGATCTAGTTTTATCAAAGATGGGCCGAGCTTGTCAGAAAACGCAGCAAGATGTTCCTTTGCATCGTCGTCAAGATAATCAACGTCAAGATCACCAGATTCATTGACATTGCCAAACATGAACCCTAGAAATCGATTACCCCTACCAAACTCCTCGTAAACTTCCTCATCACACGAATCGTAACCCATGTTGTTCTTCCTCCCTCGCGCCCTCTGCTTTCTTCAGGCCTGTTAGGGATTGCTGGTGGAGCCTTAAAGGTATCCTCTTTTTTGCCCCAATTTTTAGTTTCAAAGGTGTTTGGCAAAAGGGTATATGTATATATATGTATCTGCTTCTTAAAGAATCGGTGGTCTTGTCACACAAATGTTAGGATTTAGCGAGTAGAAGCGTTCGTTGCTCGCCATTAGGGTTTTGAGTTAAGAGCGAGAGGTCTCCGCCTCTGCTCTGACTGTGAGCGTTGTGGAGAAAACTGAGAAATTAGAGGCCCAGAAATTTGGAAGCCTGCGAGGGCCCAATATAAGAAATTCTGATCTCTCACTCAAGCGAGGGCCCAATTTTTTTGTTTGTTTTTTGTTTTGTTTCTTCAATAATTATTGGGGACCTCTTTCAAAATTTAGATAAGTATTTGACTAGGGGTGGGCATTGGGACCGGAAAATCGTAAAATTTTTAAAATCTAATGCCATATTTTAAATTTTATAATCACTATTTTTCCAAGTTCAACTTCAAAAAATTATAAATGTATGAATTTGATTCTTTGTTAATTTTTAAGCCAAAAAAATAAGTTATTTATTATAATTTTTATTTTTATTTTTATTTTTTTGAAAATAAATTAAATTAATAATCCGGTTCAAAACCGGAACCGATCAAAATCGAATCGGCCGGTTTTTGAAATTTTTTTACCTAAATCAAATCGGTTAAATAATACCGATTTCGGTTTCGATTTGAGGTGAGAACCGGACCGAACTAGACCGCGCCCACCCATATATTTGACGATGTTTCGTTGATGACAATGCGGGACAATCCAGATTCCTCTATCCGTCTTTTATCATATGTAATACTGTGTGTAATATGTAGATGTGGTTAACAAAGTATTGTGGGTAACAAAGTTATGAGATATCAAAGACTGAAAATAAGCTACATTCCACAACAGTCCACTCCCTATTGTATTTAATTCATGCAGCAAGGCTAATTAGTTTTGATCCAAATATATTCATATTTTGAAATCAACTTAATAGAAAATAGATTTACAATGAAACATGAATTTTAACTCAAAATTAAAATTAACCAATTTCATCAGTGATCATAGTTATGAACTCCATATGATTTGACAAATAAAATTGTTCATGATGCTCAGTTGAAATCAATTCTATAGAAAAACAGATTTTCACTAAATCCTTATGTTAGTCTTTGTATTGGCCTTGCCAACGGGGTCTACCATAATTAAAAATAGCATTAACTTGTAAATCAATGGTCTTTACATTAGGCTTTTGTGGCGGACGGGAGAAAGACTATATTTTATAGATGTTAATATAATTGCAATTTTCACTTGGTTATAAAAAAATAAAAAAAACAATTTACTACTAGACTTGCAATGGTGATGACTTATAGAAGTTTGAGGGTGTGGCATGTTAGGAGGGAAAGGATAGAGAGCATTTTTGCTCATCACTTTAACCCAAGGTGTATTCTGATCTCATCATTTTTCTCAACATTTGACACGTGTTCATGAGCATAACCATAATTCCATAAATACAAAGTAAAAAGTTAACTATGGTTTGGCCCATGGACACGTGTCAAGTATTGAGAAGGGTAGTGATGGTACACATTGGGCTAAAGTGGTGAGCAAAAATATTTCCGAAAAGAGCTGGGGAGAATTTTGATCCAATTTGGTAAATAAAAAAATTGGATGAAGTTACCATTATACCCTTCATTTTGAAATCATTTATTAAAAATAGTTTTGAAGTCATAATTTTATTTACCAAAAGAGGGAAAGTCACGGGTGAGTCTCTGAAGTTGGTGCAGCACGTAACCTTCCCAAATCTATTACATTGATTGCACCTCACCTGCTCTTCTCTTCAAAGCTATGTACGTAGTACGTACGCATGAACTATTTCACACAAAACTTAAATAAATAAAAACCGAAAAGAAAAACACAAAGACACAAAGCTCCCAAGAACAGAACTTCTGACTCCAAAAAAAGCTCCCAAGAACACAACACAGTTACACAGAGAAAGGAAAACCCCCAGCTCTTAAGATGTCTAGAGGTCGATCTGATGAAGACACTGTGAAGCTCAAGGTTCAGTACAACAAGGTTTGATTCTCTCCCACTCTTTTCCTTGCATGTGTTGTTAATGAAAAATGTTAACCTTGTTTTTTTTTTCCTTTCTAATTTTCCTTTTCCTATAACGAAATGAAAGGAAGAAATTGGTTTCCGTTAAGGTTACTGGGAGACTTCGGGGGTTGATGGGTTTATGTAAGAACTAAGATGGATAAAATATTCTCTCTCACGATTTTTATATTAATTGCCCTCAATTAACTCAAGCACCAATCATTATTTTCCCCCTAAATTTTAATGTTTTGTTAGTTTACCAATCATCTTTCCTTCTTGTTTATTTATTTTGTTGATTAATTTCTTTGTTTTCTCTGTTGATTGTGTACATTGACTTTTCTACCCGCCGTACCTTATTTAGTTTCATGTTTTCTCTGTTGAATATCACCAAATTATCACTGAATTATAATGCCATATCTTAGAATAAATAGATCCACTATAGTTTGATGGGATTCATTTGTTATATGATGAGATCTACGTGTAGGATGGAGTTCAAACTTTTTTCCGGGTTAAACGAAACATCAAACTGCAAAAACTCATGGAAGCATTCTGCAAAAAGCGTTCCCTTGACCCCAAATCAATGCAATTCACGTTTGATGGCGTCGGACTCGAGAAGAACAAAACTCCGGAGGAGGTAAAAGTTCATAAAAGTTACTTAGAATGTTAATCATGAAAATAAATTTCATTGTTGCTAGAGTTGTGTCACGGGCCTTGTAGGAAAGCACTACTAAAGTCCAAGCGTGAACTAAATATTATACTACCTTTTGGGTGGGAGAATGCTCAATGGACCCTCTACGTTTACGGTTTTCACTCGAAAGGGCTCGATGCAATTGGTAGTGGGCTACATGTAGTTGATAATGTAGATTATTGTTGTATTTCTCCGAAATGGGGATTATATTATGCATCATGACTTGTATAGAGCTAAAAACTACCCTTTATAGCTTGTTGGCTTTGTGTTACATCCGACAGGGCTTAGGTTCGACTACCATCGAATTCATGATAGGTCATCATAAGCTGTAATTTAATTGTTGGTGAAATGATTGTTACTTTACTAGCTGATGCCCTTTTGATGCATCAAAGCCAGTTTGAACAAAAGTTATGCTTCTTGTGGAATTTAAAGTCAAGCACTATATATTTCTGTTTTCAATCATGTGTCCATTGATTCGTATTAGTTGCTACTTAACTTTGTGCAGCTTGGAATGGAAGATGGTGATGAGATCGATGCCCTTGAGCTCGTTGATGGAGCTTGAAAAGTTAAAGCCATCATGATATATATGCAGGAAGGACTTCGTGAAAATTTGGATATGAGCTAGATTGATAGACAGTAAAACTTTGGATTCTATTTTCTTCTGTTGAACTTTATTTGATTGAATGTGGGCCGTTAGATATTGAGATGGCTGTTAGTTATTTGGAAAAAAAAAAAAAAAATCAGTTTGAACGTGAACCATTGGATAACAGCAGTAAAAAAATCTTGCCAGTCCAGCCCATTAGCCTTGGTGGCACTGGCCAGGTACTAATATGATGTTTGTTTCTTTGTTCTTGCTCTGCTAAAGCTTGCGCTAGCAAGTGTAGTTTCCTAATCAACATTGATTCTCTCCTTATCTGATCCTTTATCTTATGCTGTGTTAAGTTAATTATAGTTTATTTATTTATTAACGGAGACGGGAGATTCGATCTTGCGCCTCTTCCAACATTGTGAAAAGATGCAAGAGCTCTAGTTGGTATTGTGTAAACAATAGTTAAGATTGTGCCGTGTTTTCTGTTCTCATGTCATCTTGTTGCCTCTTATAACGAAAGAGTCTTTAGCAAAGCCAACTATAAAGTCCTCTAAACCAACTTTAGTTTAGGAGGGGAATAGAAAAACGAACTCATCTGTTAATTAAGTTTGTTAGGGGGAGAAATTAAAAGTTTCAACTTTTTTGTGAGAAGGTAAAAAATTAAAAACATCACATAACTAGTCCAAAAATAAAAGGTAAAAGGCCGCAAGCTTTCCTCACCAAAAGACAAAAAAGAAGAGAAAAGATAACAAATCGTGTCATACTCATACATGTACAAGTTGGGACTCCATATGTAGATTTTGGCACTTGGTAATTAAAATTAAAGTTTATTTATTTTTTTTAGCATTTTGAAGAAATTCAATCTTTCATTGACTGGTAATACTAATAAGTATTTAGACTAGCATGCGTTTCTCTCATCTCTACAATGGAAAACAAACTTTGGTTAGTTTTCCAATTATACCTAAGTTAGAAATATATAAAATAAAATAAAAAAGACAAAGGGTTTTTGTTGTTGGATAAAATTGTAATTCTAAATTGTTAATGGGGACAAATTGATCTTGAATGTTGTATTAAATGATGATCTTAGTTTATTATAGGAGGGAAACATGACCCTCCGTTTGGATGAAAAAATTGAAAATTACATAGAATTCTAAAATGACGGAATTTTGATTTCTATCATTTCAATTTCTGGCAATTGAAGATTTCAATGTTTGGATTTATGTATCTTGAATTTTGTAAATGACACTATGGAAATTGTTAAATGACTCCTATTTTGATGGAAATTAAATTTGGGAATTTGATGCTCCAATTTCCATGATTTTTTCCGCGCGTCATTTAATAAATTCCGAGCTTAACTTGCTAAATAAGGGAATTGTCAATTTCTCCTCTTAAATTCCCGACTTTTATCTTTGCTTGGATATGCTTGACTTTTGTCTTCCGTACACCACCTCATTAAATATAATATAAGAGACTTTAAAAATTGACACATCATTCTTCAAGCAAAAACCCAATTTACTCTTAATTAAAAATAATAATTACTCTAACCCAAATAATGTCAAACTTAACGTCCTATCCCTTTTTTTTACCTTCCTTGTTTACTTTTGCACGTCTTTCTTCATGCCTATGCCCCCAAAGTCTTATCTCTCACCAACACCAAGCTTTCCTTCTTACTTTTGCATGTCTTATTTCCCTGTGTTTCTATCCACCATGTAAACATTAAACATCATTATTGTTTTTTTGTTTTATCTGCATGTTTCTGAGAGAATGTACGTACTCTCTTAGAAGTTCCGGGAGAAAAGTCATCAACTCAGTTACCTGGTTTCTATGTGGATAACTCATATATATTCTCATTTAGTATGTTTCCCTTTTCACTTTATTTTGTATTACAGGGAAAGGAACTGCGATTGAAGCAACAATATATGTCTTTGTCTCAGCATCCATATAAGACATAATTCGGAGATATAAAGAGGCTCACAGTAACTTTGATGAATTTCCAGAGAAGGTCTAAGTCTTAATAGTATGTGTTTTATCATATGTTGATTTCTAGGGAATACCCAAACTGGCAGCTTGTTTTGCTACAATGAACTTATATTTATTACTTTCCTCTGATGGTCATTCATGTTTTCTTTTCTGTTTCCTTTTTTCCTAGGCTCATTTTTCCTTGTCTTAATTAGGGTGTTCTGCAGGTCAGTGATACCCACCCATCTCTAAAAAATAGCTGAGGTAATGAGAGTGCTTGTTGGTGAAGAGCATTTGGGTTGGAATAAAGCGTGGGACATTGCTTGCAACTGGCTTGCGAGCATATGCAGCAGATCCTGACCTTCAACAAGAATGGATGATGGTACTCTCTAGGCTAGATATTTGCTTAGGAACCAAAAATATATTAAGCTTTTGGCTTCTATTGTATAATAATTATTATTTAAATCTGTTGTATATTTGCTCGTGTTGTAGGTTAAGAAGGTTAACAAAATGAGGCTCGCTGAGTATATTGAAGCAATGAGTGGTGTGAAGGTTTGGTCACAAGTTCTTAGAACTTCTATCCTGTTCATCTTTTCTCTTTTGTCTTGAAGGTATGTCTAATAGATTACACTGAAATTTATTAACACTTTCAGCTGCAGGCTAGTTTAGATATGCAATGTTAGATGTGCAAACAAAGCGAATACAAAAGTACAAAAAGCAGCTGCTTAATATCTTGGCATTATCCCTCGATACGACTGCATCAAGGTGAATCTGATTTTATATGGTGAAGAACTTTGCATTCCATATTTTTGTAACTTATAAACAAAGAACTACCTTATGCCTTCTAAAGAGAGCTATCACCATCCTCTAGCATTGTGCGTACTTAGTTCATCTTCTTGTCACAGTAATTTAAGAAGTTGGATAGTAATTTGTAGATTTTTCAACGAGATATGATATGCAGTTGGAACTTTCTCCTCATGTTATTTGTATTTTAGCCCCAAACCGTAAAATAATATGACAAAGTTGTATATTTAAAGATTATAGCCGCGCGGCTATACTCTTCAAATGCGTTCGAATTTTTTTACGTATAGCCGAACGGCTATACTTTCTAAATAGATTCGAATATTTTAAAAGTATAGCCGGGCGGCTATACTATTTAAATATTTTCCAACGAACGCGAAGCTTGCACTTGCGGAGGACGGGACTTGCACTCACAGTCACTGCTTCGTCCTCCGGGGTTCGGCACCGAGAAAAGACCCAACCTGCCTGGCCGCCTAGCTCCCGCCTAGCGACTGCCTAGCCGCTTAGCGACCACCTAGCAGCCTAGAGCCCTCCTAGCGACCGCCTAGCCGCCTAGAGCCCGCCTAGCGACCGCCTAGCCACCTAGCAACCGCCTAGCCATCGCCTAGAGCCAGCCTAGAAACCACCTAGCAGCCTAGCAACCGCCTAGCCGTCTAGCGCACGCCTAGAGCCCGCCTAGCCGCTAGCGCCCGCCTAGAGCCCGCCTAGCCGCCTAGCGCCCCGCCTAGCCAATTGACTGGAAGTTTGAAACCCGAAATTGAAAAAATTTAGCTGCAAATTTGAGCTTGAGACTGGGAAGCCGAAGCAGTGAAGCACAAGTCAGGTCCATAGAAGAACAGATCATGAGACTCTTAATTCATCTAATTCCATTCCTCTCCACGTTTCCCGCCTTATTCTCTTCTCTCTTGGCACTCTCCCAAACGACATGTTCACCTCACCACACCGACGACAACTCCTCCCATAGTTTGCTTGGTTCTTTTCTCACTTCTGTCACAACTGCTGCTCTTGAAAGAGCCACCGAAGAAAAATCCTTATTACTAAATAAGGTAAAATTGGATTCAAACGACATTTCCTTTTTGTATATAATCTGCAGATTCGAGACATAAGTGAAGTATCAAGACAGGAGGTGGATGAAATGATCAATATGTTTGCTCGGCAAGTTTGTGTTTCATCATCTGACAATATTCAGAAAACGTACTCCTTGAGTTGGCTTTTCTTTTTCTTTTTCCTCATTGAAATGTTTAATCATTTCAATAATGTCTGTCAGTTTGTTGTGTTAAGTGAGTTTGATAAAACTCCTTTAATTATAAGTTATAACTTAATGAGAAATTGTATATCTGCCCAATGCAAGTTATAGATATCAGTATATCCTTTAGATTGTCAGACACAGTGAGCAGAAAATACAGGTTATGTATATTTGAATGTATGTTGAAATATATACTGATGATAGTGACAAGCAATGGGTATCAACGAGTTAGAGTGATGGATTTGTTTTCAATTTACTTGGAAATAGTGACAGTTTTTAATTAATCGGTTTATCATGTCTGCTATTGTCCTTTGCTCCAAAGAAGCTGCAATTACATATTCCCCATTAAGAAGTAAAATCGTTTTCTTTGTTCAATTGATTTGCCCAAGATATGACTTCACAATCTACTTTTTGTCTTATGAAAATGGTATCTTGAAAGTAGGGTTTTCTGTTGTTGTTTAAGTTTGTTCTTCTTTTTAGGGATTAATAGATTCTAGCTGCTTTCGTTCGAATGCTGATGATTTTGCTTAGTTTCTTCTCACTAAACTAACATTTTCAATAAACAGAAAGCCTCAATCCTTCATGATGGCTAAGTATCGATTTTCTAGAAGTCAAGCAAGTGATCCTAAAATTACTGAGCCTTTTGGTTTTATGACTAAATCTCCTACCCTTACAAGAAGATATCAAAATGAATATCGAAATAAAAGTAGTTGTTCTGTCACTGGGTTTTATCATATAATTCTACTTTTCTCAAGCAGCCTATTGATTCGTAAGTTTTCTTTTAAGTATCTTAATGTACATGTGTTTCGATAGATGTAGAGTCTCTTTCTTTGTCACCCTGAAATTAACTTTAGTTTTGTAACTTTGTTTGCTGGTGTCTTGGTTGCCTTTCACCGAAGAATTATTGTTTGAGCATTTACAAATTATTTCAGAACTGATACGTATGTGGACAAATTTTGGGAGGCAGCTATAGTTTTGGGAAGAAATTTTTTTAAGAGAAAGTCTTATTTCAAAGATGGTATTATTGGTTAAATGATTGTTATGCAAATTACAACTCAGAGTCATAAATTTACACAAGAGACGATGAAACTACTTTCTTTCAATGATACTTCTGCCATCTGAGATGAAGTCAAAGTTGTATATTTTCTTTACGCAAATCGACCTGATGATCATGATCTAAAATCAATAGTTTTTTTGGAAGTTTAATTACAATTTTCTTATGATATCGATGCAGCTCTTTCTTCACCTACGCAGATGGCCCTTTCTGTTGGGAACTTTCCACCTCTTCTCTATCTGTATTTGCTGGTGCCTGTATAACAACAGTTGCCCTTTGTGATTCAGTATCATGGTTCACACTAGGGGGTTCAACTGGCATATTTTCAGACTTCATTTTGTTAGGCCCACATTTGAATTTCAATCTAGGAAGCTTTGTGCTCAGACCAAGGTTTTCAACCTGGGAAGCTTCGATCACCGAAATTTTAGTTGCAGAGCTTTTAGGTATCAGCTCCTTTGCCCTTGTTTTCGGCTGAGATTGACAAGATGGATTTAGAGTAGCCGATTTTTGAGAAGCTCTATGGATATCTTCTCCATGAATATACTTGGCGCAGTTCTTGTTTGTTCTCATGTGTCCAGGCTGATCATATGCTCCTCAGTTGAAACTCTGTCTCGCTGACTTCTTCTCCTGAAACCCCTTATCTCCATTTATTGATATTATCAGTTTCTTATTCATCAGATCTGTATCTTCAGCAGTATCATTATTTCTAATTCCTTTACATATTCCGGTCTTGTTTATTTTGGGAAGATTACCAGCAAATTTTGCATCTCCAACTGGATTCTCTTTTGAAGCGTAGGATCCCTTAGCTTTGGCTGCACCAATGATTTGCTTCACTGGCCACTCTGGATTTTCAATACCAAAACATGTTTGCGAGCCAGGAGCCAACCCTGTTTCCTCCTCCACAAATCTTACTTTCTTCTTCTTCTTCCTCGCAGTCTTATCATCATCCATGAGCAGCCTGCTTTTTTCAGCTGCTTCATCTTCAATTTCCTCTTCTGTCTGAGGGATGGATGGCCAGCTTCTCTTTTTAAGCCCTTTGACACCATCCGGTTTATCATGCTTGGATTCATGGTCACCTCCTATGCCTAGACCTTCTTGATCACATTCTTCTGCATCAAGCAGATTTTCCAAATCGCCGCAAAAGAATCTAGATCGCCATTATTTCCTTCACAGCCATTCTCATTTTCGTCCCCACCTATGGCTGAAGAAAAACTCTGAACTTTGACCCCAGATGCAGCTTGCTCACTGGAAAGCTTGCTTTTCATTGCAATTCGATGCCATCTAGTCTGCCCCGCAATCAGTTCATCAGAAACACCGAATCTAAGAAGAACCTGTCGTGCAGCCTCCATGCGCTTAGTTTGCGTGGATCAGTATGATCTGCTCCAGTAACAGTGGTGCGTCCTCGACAAGCAGCAGACTTTTTCTTCCCCAGTGCAGGTTGGGATTGATAAACCTTTATGCCTCTCGCTGTGTGTTTTTTAGAATTTGATTTCGGTTGATAAGCAATTTTGCTCTTTGAATAATATCTATCACCTGCAACATCTTGCCAACCAAATTGACCTTCATTATCTGTCAGCTCAAAAGAATCTCCATTGCTCGGCTTTAGAGGGCGAAAGACCATCATGGCCATTGAATGAAACCTTAGATGTTCACTGTCCTTGTTATCCAAAACCTCCAAAGGCATTTGCTCATCTTGAAGATCAATGATAAGCTTTGGCTTCTCAGTAGGTGTATCACTATCAGGGTCCCATATTATTTGGTCTAACCAAGATCCTTCCAGCATGTCCCGGTTTTGTGAAGCAAGTTTGCGAATTAATTGCCTCACACCATCACTCTGTTGAAGCTTCTCACCAGCATTCTGCCTTGTACCGTCTGCACGGTCATCCACATCTAGGCGCAAAATTTGGGGATGGCATCTGCTTGCTGAGAAAGTAAGTGATGAATTACTAGATGAGCTATTATGCAGCATATTTTTTGGCCCATTATCAGGTTCTGTGTCATTTTTAACTGATGCTTCATGATCAGGTCCTGATATTTCACAACTCTCAACGTCACTGTCACTTGCTATAGGAGAATTGCCCCAAACAATTCCATCTTCCCAGTCTTGTTGATCAAGAGGGAAAAATTTAGAAACCAAAGGTGATTGCCTTTCCCTTTCCTCAGAAACATGTACTGTTAGATCCTGTTTCATTCGTTCAGCAACGAAACACAAGTCCTTTAATTTTGTGAAGTTCGAATCATCATCCTTGAATGAGGACTCTGAGATGCCATGTTTCACTGTCAAAGACTGAAATCCTTGCAAGAATGCCTCTTCTTCGTCGTCTTCGACAATATCATCAGAAACATCCATGGATTTCATATGCCCATGTTTAGGAACGGAGTAGCTACGCCTATCATGATCTGCACCAAAGATTTCCGAAAATCGTAAGATGGCCAATCCATCTTCTATGCATAGAACTGGCAGTGGAGTGGGAGTTAAAGAGCAACTTTTATCTGAAAACATTTGACCATCCTCAGCTGGTAAAGAAATAGTTTGAACATCAACATCAACTTTGGTTTCAGTTGCAACCACATGATCATGTTCCACTTGCTCTTAAATTTCCTCCTCATCATAATTTTCATCATCAAACACAGAACCTGTGGTGGTAGTGGGCCCCAAAGAAGCCAATGAGACTTGATCAACATAAAGATCATATTCGTTTCTGGGCAACAAGGGGTCATGGTCCTCCTCCTTAAAATCCTCATCAAAATCAAAATAATCAACTGCATTGTCAGCCTTGTGGCCATCATATTCTTGTTCAACATCCATATGATCTAGTTTTATCAAAGATGGGCCGAGCTTGTCAGAAAACACAGCAAGATGTTCCTTTGCATCGTCTGCTGTGATCTTTATTATGTGTAGGATGGTCCGAGATGGCTTTTTCAGCTTTAAAGACTACTTTCAATCTCTATGTGATACTGCGGACGGTGGTAAAGACTTCTATTTGCTTGGTTCTGATTTTGAAAGCTATTTAGAGGCTTAGGTAATTATTTCTGTTTACTTGGCACAGTCCCAACCCAAAGGATATATATGCATTTTGAGTTTGGTGTTGTCTAACTTACTATGGTTCGTGGGATTAGAATCTATATGACTACAGGCTGCTGCTGATCAAGCATTTGCGGATCCAAATAAGTGGACTCAGATAATCATCCTCAGCACAGCCGGGTCGGGGAGATTTAGCAGCGACAGAACAATCCGAGACTACGCGGAGAAGACTTGGGGAATTGAACCATGCAGATTCCCTTCTGATGGCTAGCTGACCCTCACCCTCATCCACACCCCAATAGCAACATTTTACAGATTTGAATGGAAGATATCGGAAAGAATTTAAATTCTCATTCCCCAATATCGCTTGTATAAAAAAAATAATTGAAGAAATAACTGTACCCAATGGGCTAAAGTGGTATTTTATCCATAAACCTAAATGATCGGATGAAATTGTATATTTAAAGAGTATAGCCGCGCGGCTGTACTTTCTAATTGCATTCGCATATTTTAAAAGTATAGCCGTTTGGCTATACTCTTTAAATATTAATATATTATAATATTTTAAGAGTATAGCCGCGCGGCTATACACTTTAAATATATTCAAGACGAACACGAAGCTTGCACCTAGCAGAGGGACGGATCGCAGTCAGCCATTTCGCTTCTCTATCAACTCAAGCTTCGACTTCTTCGGTTTCGGCTGCTTCGTCCGCCGGGTTCGGCACCAAAAAAAGACCCAACCCGCCTAGGAGGCCCGCCCAGCCGCCTAGCTCCCGCCTAGCCGCCTAGCGCCCGCCTAGCCGCATAGCCACCCGCCTAGGCCGATTTTTCGACCGCTACGATGGACTGAAAGTCTGAAACCCGCAATTGAAAACATTTAGCTGCAAATTTGAGCTTGAGATTGAGATTGGGAAGCCGAAGCAGTGAAGCACAAGTCAAGTCTATAGAAGAAGAGATCATGAGACTCTAAATTCATCTAATTCCATTCCTCTCCCTGTTTCCCGCCTTATTCTCTTCTCTCTTGGCTCTCTCCCAAACGACATGTTCACCTCACCACACCAACGAAAACTACGACAATTCCTCCCCTCTGCCAACTCCGCCTTATTCTCTTCTCTCTTCGCATTGACGACATGGCGCAGAAGAAAAAACTAAAAAATTTCCTTCATCGACTTGATGAGTTTCAGTTTGGTAGGCAGTTCCAAGCACTTGGTCCGGTCAATCAAACTCTGCTTAGCCCTAATCAGCCTCCGAAACCAATGCACTGCATTGAAATGTGGAAAGTCCTTTCGGTGATAAGGATGATTTGTTTAGTGATGGGCCAATTATGGCCTTGCTTGCTTTGGTAATTCCTTCTTAACTTTAGCTTAGCAGATGGTGCCAGAGAGTTTAATTTTTGCAGATGGACGAACGAAGATGGGAGGACTTGGAAATGGACTGCTTGGTCAAAGTGTTGGAGAAAGTTGGAAAGGAGTCACTGCTTTTGGATGTCCCTTTTGTGTGCAAATCGTGGTACAAGGCGACCCTCAATCCTTCATGCTGCGAATGTATTGAAGTCTGGCCTTGGGATGTGTCTGAATGTCCGAATTTTCAAAATCTTATGGACAGATTTGTGAGTGAGTATCAAATTGATGGGGATCGTTGCTCTGTCACTGCTTTTCTAAAGTTTGTGATCAACCGGAGCAGCGGAAATGCTACAGTGCTCAAGCTTCCCAAATGATGCACAGTAGAAGCCTTTGAATTTGCTGCAAATGTGTAAGTTTTCTCATTTAAGTTAATTTTCCAAATTCCAATCCAAGTGTAGTTTAATTTTCCTTGTAAATGTAAATGTAGCATTTTTGTTGTTGTGGAATGTGTGCAGTGTCCTGGCCTTGTGACTTTGAGTTTACTAGGAGATGCATTGGTCAGCAAACACACGAACCTAGAGCTGATTGGCAAGTGGAAACATTTGGAGGTGTTATCATTGGGTTCATGCTTTAATTTGGCGAAAATACTTGCAATTATACGGACACATTGCAAGAATTTGTATGGTTTAGCTTTGTCCAAAGGCTAATTTTCATGGACATGAGGCATCCTCAATTGTGAATTTGGTGCCTAATATCAAGTACTTAATTTTGAAAGGTGCAAAAGTTAGTCGGGATAGTCTTGTCATGTTGCTGTGCTGATGCAAAGATCCGGTGATGTTGGATGCCAGATATTGTTCTGGTTTCAATGAAAACGACGATGAAATATCAAAGCTTGCCTCTCATATTAGTAAATTTATGTGCGAGGGTTTTGAATTTCCTGAATTTCTTCGTGGTATGGACAGTTTGGTTCTTCATGTTGATGGATACTCATTTCATCAGCATGTGGAGGAGAATTGGGATGAAATGCTCAATGATTTGCACGATGCGTTCAATGATTTGGGCGACGAGGAATGAAGAACTATTTGATTGTACTAAGTGATATCTCATCTTTTTTGTATTTACAATACTAATGAGCAATTATGTGCGTTGAGTGTGGTGTGGTGTTCATCTTGTGTTTTTGGACTTTGTTAATCTAATGAGGGCTTGTTATAAGTTCCTATCTTGATTTCATTATAAGATGTTTGCTTAATTTGGAAAATGGCCGTTCTAAATTCCTTCACTACATTTTCTGTAATTTCACATGTGCTCGCGATTGTTCTTCAGCCTTGCCTCTGCCTCTATTTCTATCCTGACTTTCCCTTCCCACCAAAGGTTTTCCTAGCTAAATTTCTTTGAGGCTCAGGAATGTTGGTTGCACCAGCTTAACAACAGGCACACCCGGTAGACAAAATGAAATAATATGTTTCATTGATTTTATGAAAAAGGTTAAGGAATGCAAGACCAACTATATATACGCAATTTTTCACACTATTTATGCTTATTAAATTCTAAAAAGAATTAAGGCAGCCTCTGCTAGGCGGTAAACAAGTTCAATGATGCTAGTTTTGGCACAATAAGAAGCATTTGATAGTAAACCATTGATTGGGAAACAGAACAATCTCAACAGAGAGCTTCATTTTTAGCAGCAAAAGAAAAGCTTCATTTCAATTCTTCAAAATCTGAGATATCCTACGAGTCTACTACAGTTGGGTGCTCTATACCGCAGCAACTTCAATCTCAACTCGTTGAGCCATCACGCTCATGGCCATTTCCCCGATCTCCACTGCAACAAAAAAAGTGTGGCAGCTTAACACGCCCGCAAGCCCTGCAACCAGTAACAATCAAAATGAACGTTTTATTGCTATAATATAAGCATCTATATAATAAGTATAACAAAAAAAAAATTAAACAACACACTGGATTTACTTCATGAGACTAAAAGAGTAAGCCAAAGCATTCTCTCAGCAATAAAATATAAACATCTAAGTGTTGTTCAATTTCATGCTTTTTCTCAATTGGTAAATATCATTTTCCCATGCTTTCTTAATCTCTCTTTTTCCTTATGAAAGCCCACAACCTTCTTCCCATCAAAACTTTCTAATTCAATGCTGCCACCCCGGTAATACAATGAACATTATCTTGACAAACGGAATCATTTCATCTGCTCAACACATTGATCAAAGACTAACCAGAAACTTCAATTGTTCTGGAAGTGTCAGAAAACCAGACTTTTTCTATTGAAGGGCAAGAAAGGATGAAAAATTATTAATGAAGTAATCCCCCAAAATTTGGTTGTTTCTCTAACTAAGACAATATTCAAAACTAAATTATCAATAAGATATCGTAAGTATTTCCGGGAATGCATCGACTTCTCCACTGAAATGAAAAATCTTAGATACTTTACAAAACACTTTTTGTTGTGATGAATTGAAAGGGGAAATCTGAACTTGGGACCTCAACCAATATCGGGAAAACAAATACAACTAGATCAAGAGCTGTGTTGGTCATAATTTACAAAATACTAACCTGCATCGGATTATCACTGGAACAGGTTTCAAAGCCTTGGGGCCATTTCTTATGCCTCTCTTGTGGGGAGAAGTCTGCACGATATCCAGCCTTAAATATCAAAACTCCACATCTTCTAAAACTTCAATTACAATAGCACAATGACAACAAAAAATTAAATGAAGCTTCAGACTTATAGGACATATGATGCCTTCAATTGTAAATCTTTAAAAGGTGATGAAAAACACGGAAACAAAACACATCTGAGAAAGATGATGAGCCAGAACTATATTAACCATTCATTCACACAAGGGACATTACCTTCAAGAAGGACAATCAGTGGCCAAATCAGAAAATTGAACTCTAATTTCTACTGGCACAAGCACTCTATACTAATTATCTTCATAAACAGTGATGAAAGAGAACACTCAGAGAAGCAAGCTCAAAAATGGTGCCCAATATAGAACAAAGCAATTCTATCATACAGAAGGCAAACAAATTTATCAGCGAAGAGAAAAGGACAGGGATTTACATACCCAATTAAGAATAAACTTCAGTATTAAAAAAGAAAAGAATTTATTATTGTTATTGATCTAAAAAAAAAAGTTTCATACAGTAAATAATTTCCAAAACCCAGAACCCTAAAACCCCTAAAATCTCAATCCCCAAATATATAAAGACATATACCTTTCTCTTGGGGACAGCCATGAGTTCCATCGATCCACCGAACAAGAAAGTGGGGAACCCGAATCCGATGTTGTTATTCTGCGCTGGGTCCCGATCAGACTCGGGCAGAACCAACTGTGGCGATAAAATCTTACGTTCCATGACTCCATCGAACGGCGGAGGCATGGCTGCGACGTGGTTCCACCTCCTCGTGCCGAAAACGCACGCCATGTTTCCTCTGCTGCTCCTTAGCAATGCCATCATCGACGCCATTTCGTATGAGTTTAGCTGACACGGGAAAACAGTGGTACCATGGAGTGAAGTAGAGGCGGCGTTGGGTTAGGAAGATACCAAAGTTTGAAACTGACGAAAACGTTGTCGTTTCATTGTCACTCATGGCTATTTCGTGTCTATACATAACAGTTTAGCTATTGTCTTTTGAAAATTGATAAAAATAATATTTAAAATTACAGTGTCATTGACCTCTATTTTTCTTTTACACGAGGCTCTCTAAACCTATTTATTTAATCTATTTTTATGCTAAAATAATGAGGCACGAGCCATTTTTTCATAAACTTTTATATCTAGAAAGTTAGAGTATTCGTTAAATAAAACAAAAATCTTGAATTCCATGATCTAACCCGTATTAAAATTCGTATACCTTTATGTTTGTCAATTTTTAGAAAATAGAGACTAAATGGTCAGTTGCCCAAATGGAGGGCAAAGAAAATCCTTATTTGTTGTCCATATAATAGTCATGAACTCACTAGTGTGAAAAATAGAGACTAAAATGGTCACTCACTTCCCTAAAACTAAAACTAGTGCAAAATAAGAATTGACTACAACAAAAAGGAATGGAGATGCAGGGGATCGAACCCTGTACCTCCCGCATGCAAAGCGGGCGCTCTACCATTTGAGCTACATCCCCATTTCAATAATAAATGTTACTCTGTTTGATTTTATTAAACAAAAATACAAAATAACATTAAAATCATTTTTTAGGTTTTGCTTTCTATCGGGACAGAAAAAAGACAAAAGCCTTCAGAATGGAAAGTTGGAACCAAAAACTTCACACTCAAAACTCATCCAACAGCCAAACAAGAAGAAAATCAACTCTCTGGTTCTGATGACCAGCGCTTGTAAAGTCAACCATTTTCCACAAGGAATCGGAGAGGTTTGATTGAATTTTGCATCCTCATTCTCGATCATTTGGATGAGAAAATTTTGATCCAAGCTGTTGGGAGAGAGAGAAAGAGACAGAAAGAGACAGAAAGAGGTGGCTTGTGTACCAGCGAGCTAGTGACAATGGCGACCATGCTGACTTCTTTATCTAAGGACCTGTAAGATTCTTGAACTTATATCTCAAGAAGTAGAGACATCTTTGTGGTCTGAGATCGGAGATTTGTAAATGTTCGTTTTTATTGTTGTTGAGTTCTTTTGTTGCTCATATATGCATATATATACACACTCTCTCTCATAAGACATAGGAATATGGATGTTGGCTTGAGTATGAGTAGCAGTCAAGTATTAGAATGGGCAAGTCTTCCTCTGCCCGTTCTCTTTTTGGTTTTGGATAGGTTGGTAGAACCCATTGACCATATTCGATTTGCTGCTGTTTGCAAAGAATGGTGTGTTCTTGCAAAAGAATACAATCACAAAACGCAGCGTTGGCGTAAGCTACTCCCCATGCTCCTGGTTCCAACAGAATGTGAAGGAAAGCGAAAACTGTACAGCTTCCCTGCAGGAAAAATCTACGACATGAAGTTGCCAGTGCCTTGTAATAGTAAGAGGTATTGTGATTCTAGCCATGGGCATGGTTGGTTGGCGACAATGGATGTGTTAGATAGAGGTGGATTGACTATAACTCTGGTGAACCCTTTCAGAAAAGCAGTGGCGCCCATTCGTCTCCCTCGCTTGGATTTCAAAGTCCTCCGTAAGTACTGCGAGGTTTGCCTCCCGAAGATTATCTTGTCTGAGGATCCCACATTGAATCCAGACAGTTATGTGGTTGTAGCAATTTACAAACATGTTTCTGAGTTGGCTTTCACTAAAGGAGGACAAAAGTTTTGGATTTACAGCAAGCGTTTAAGAGGGTGCTTGCTTACTGATGCTATATTTCATAAAAGTCAAGTCTTTGCAGTTGGAAAGTGGGGAAACATTCTTTCCTTTGATATCAATAGCAAGCCAATAGAAGCAAAGATTCTTAACCCACAAGAATGTCCGTTCTCGTGTTATGCTGATAAAGCTTATCTTGTGGAATTAACCAATGGAGACTTGTTGCATGTTCGAAGATTTTTGAAAGATGTTGACAGAGGTGCCTGTCATGAAGAGTTTTGGACTGACAGATTCATGGTTTACAAGTTGGTGTTCAATGAGAGGGATGGATCCGTTGTGCAGCATGTTGAAATAAAAAGTATTGGGGATGAGGTTATGTTCCTGGGTGACGATTATTGTATCTCTGTTTTGGCTTCAAACTTTCCTGGGTGCCAACCCAATTCCATATATTACATGGATGATTGTACAAAATTGGGAGGAGCACGTGTACCTGATACTGATAGCAATAGCAGACCGAGTGTTATAGGCATTTTCAATTTAGAGGATGAAACCATCACACAACATTACTCTTTAAACATTTCACCCGCATTTTGGATTGTGCCCCTGTTTAATGGACTCTGCTAACTTCTTCAAGTTCAGCTAATTACAATTGCACTTGTTCTCCAAAGGCCACCAAGACAACTCTTTGTTTCTGCTGCCTGAGAGTGTTGGTTTACTGGGAAGGGGCAGATGTAATTGCTCCAGATGTTGTTGCCGTTCTTCCTCCCTCCTATTTTGACAATCATCTTTTGTTTGAATCTTGTGGTGTGCTGGTGGAATATATGTTGTGGTCAAAACTAATTGGGGTCCAGTTTGGTGAAGCTTGAAGAGGGAGAGAGAGAAATATATTCTGAATTAGATCGAAGATGCTGGAAAAGGATTGGTATTTGTATGTGCGAACAAGTGATTGTTGAGCTGCCTAAATACTAGTAAATTTATGTAAGCCGCCTGGACTTGAACTTTACAGTTTCTATAAACTTCTATTCCATTATCAAATATATTGACCGAGATTTTGTCCTTTTTAAAAGGTATCTTCTGGTCATTAATATATTATCTTGTTGAACATCCCTATTATATGATTTTCTTTTCAACATTTGTATGTGCATTATGATTGGTGATTGTGATGTATGCATTATCATAATTCGTATGTCATGTGATTGAGAGGCCATACATACCTCAAGGTTAATATGAATGTCTCAGCAATTTATTCACTGTGTGTTTGCTTCCCTCCGTTGTGGTGTTTGCCGTGTATCAATTTGAGCTTGATATGTAGGTTGTCTAGGATGGAAATTATGTGCCACTTCGTAAGTAATTAGCATGATCTGTTGTGCAATCCCTGCCAAATTGCATTCAGGAGTGCAATTAGAGAACTTTGTAACTCGACTGATTAGGAGTTGTAGTAGCTATTTGATTGTGATTTAAAAGGTTCTATCCTTTCTCAAAAGAACATACACTGTTGGCTTGTATGCAGTTATAAGCTTATTACCTCTAGCCCTCTTTCCTTGGAGTGTCAACATCATCTATCATAGCTGTGAGATTGTTTTGTGAAGTTGGCAGGCATGTGAATGTAGGTTAAGAGTAGTTGAAAAGAATAAAAATCTTTTCCTATTCATGAAGTTATCCAAATGGATGTTAATAGCTACATTGCTTTTTTGGTTGCTAAATGTTGGAATCATTCGTGTTGTGACCCTAGTATTTTAGCTTCCTTTTGGGAGGATGAACATGGTGAAACCTGAATTATTTGATAAGGTTTTCTATCAGGTCTGAGCACGTTATCAACTGCAACTAGAGATTGCGAAGCTAAGAAAATTTAATAAAGTAGAAGTACATAGTTTCTTTAGAAAAAGTTATATTGGATTATTTTGATGTATTTTACTTTTCACTACAAACGTCTGATCTCCTTTTCATTTTGTAGGTGTGATCAGTTGAACAAGTATGATACTGCGGCTGATGCAAGTTTTTCAAACTCAAATCTCTCCTGGATTGGATAGATTAGTTTGTGTTTGGTAACTGCCTCATCAACCTCATGTCAAGATGAAATTTCCTCACTTTTCGGTATTAGAAAAGACCAAAGCTTGCAATTTAGGTTCTGGGTTTCATGTATGTGATACTACAGAAAGGGTCTCAGGGGAGGTTCTGCCAATGCAAGCAGCGACGCCGAGTCGATTTTTTCTGTTGAGAAGATTAAAAGTTTTCAGTCTTTGAAGAGTCTTGATCAGAAGGCTTTGAAATTTTGGGTTTTGTGGCTCTTGCTTCATGTGTCACAGAAGAGTGCAGAGGAACATTGGAGACACATTTGGCTTTATCGGCTGTTGTGGGAGGCAGAATAAGGGGGTCTCAGGGGAGGTGGTGGGAGAGAATAGGAAGTACCAATTTTTAATGAGAAACCAAATACGAGTGGAGATAGAGAGAAGTACTGGAATAGTGATATAGAAATAAATATTTTACTAGTTGACTAAACAAATTATGCCAATCTCAGAAGTATATTTATTTGACTAAACAAATTCTGATTTGACTCTTGAATAAAGATCTAAGAATTAAACTGTGAGGTCACATTAAGAAGTGAGCCAAACAAATGATTAGCACCATATTAACTTATATTTGGTAGTGCTTGATCACTTACCAAGGTAGAGGAGGCAAAGGAAATATCAACTGGGTTGCCTAAATGAAGTACCTAAGCTTCAGGAACTCTTTTATATATGTTGGGATGATTTGTCACTCACACATTTTATGGGTGATGATCTGGTGATGAAGAATTAAGCAAACCTTGCTTCTCATATTAGTAGATTCAATTGTGAAGGTTCTACTGATTCATGACTGTAAATTTGATAGCACAAAGAAAAGCAGGATACATAATTGGTACAAAGAAAGAAACATAAATTTGTGCTTCGAAGATGTTAAAACTTGAACTGGTATCTTTAACTGAATTCATAATGACAAATATTGCCTAGAACATTAATGATCTATTTCAACGACTTATAGTTTTATATGCCTCGACTTGTAAAGCAAGTGTCTTCCTTGATATCTGGGCAAACATTAGTGACACAGGGGAGTTGCATTTGCCCAAGACTTAACTTCCACAAGAGCCAGCTGGTGGCTCTTGTAAACATTGATAATTAAATTACAAATCAAATTGGAAATTTTGAACACAACCCAAAAACTTAAACACAACCAATGGAAGATCCATAGATGTTGCCTTTGTGTACCAAAATTAAACCTCTGCAAATGCTACATAAACACCAATAAGTTCCCAATTCTAAAATTTAGTAATGAAATAGCTATTCGAATTGTAAAACAAACTCACAATATCACATATTAAGTGATTACTAGAAAGTAGTAGGACTTGATTTGGTAAGTGTGGGTAAACTCATAAGATCTACAAATGAGAATATAAACACATAAAAACATTAGACAAACATGCAAACTATATATATATATATATATATATATATATATATATACACACGGAGCTTCAGTTGGGGGATCTCTCAAATAAGTTATTTGAGGGACACCCTTATAGGGCCACTCTGTATTATATTTCACCAATCCAAACATTCTATTTTGTAGATATACATTCAAAGATTATCGCTACACAAAATCACTTGAATCTGATATCATTTAACTCAATTGAAATATTGAAATTTTAGTACTTTCTTGAAATACTGTGTTCACTGATTTTGTATGACACAATTGGATGTCGAAACGATTTCTGATTTGTCTAATTTTTTGCAATGATGACCTATGAATGTAGACTTTAAAAACATATGGTTTGGATCGTTGAAAAAAAAAATTCGTAGGGGTCCCTAAAGTGTGTCCCTCAATAGAAAAGGAATGTATATATATATATATATCATTAAATCATAAAAAATGAGAAACAAATACCTGACTCAACTGATTCATAAAACTCCGTCTCTTGAATGGTTCGCTCATACTGTAAAGATGAGATGTCAGAATACCTTAACCAAATTTGAGAACAAATTAAGGCCTCCACAATCTTAGGAGTCAAAGAAGCACATAATGAATTAATTATCCGACCACCGTGTTAAAGCATGATTTCGAAGTCACTGTTAATACAGGGATGGCAAGCACATCCTTTGCAATAAGTGTCAAACCCGGATATTTAACCCTATTCAATTTCCACCATTTCAAAATATCGAAGTCGGAAACCACTTTTTCAATAGGGTCGGTTATGTACCTATCAATCTCATGCTTCAATATCACAGTATCATTTGCTTGAGATTCTTTTATCCAACTTTCCTTCATTTACCTTCATTTCCTTCCCCTTAGTTGTAGGCTAGAATTTATCATAGTCGTACTAGTAGCATTACTTGTACCACTAATACCACTATTAGCACTAGGATTACTACATTAAGTGATAGGCGTTGGTGAAATGTCATACTCCTCATAAAGCTTCATTAAAAGCTTTTTCACTTCATTCTTCTTCTTAATAGCATTTTCTGATTTTTCAAACCGACTCTTCAATACAAACTCTAAGTTCCCCAACTTGTATCGAGAATCAAGAACAAGTGCTATCATCAAAAGTTTGTTCAATTTATCAAGATCACCTCAATATATACTTCTCAAATTTCATCTTCATGCTATGCGCCATGTCATTTAAAACCATGGAGGTGCGAGTTTCACTTAGGAATTGCTCTTCTCCTAAGAACAAATCATTAATTTCACACTCCATTACAATCAAATCATGAAAGGTGGTGTGAAAAGCGGAATGCAAATAAACACTCATATTCAATGTTCTCTCATAAAATATCTTTAAAAAATTAACAAAGGTAAGAGCATTATTCCAATCTTCATTAGTTGGTGGCCCTACCCTCTTTTTAGGCTTATGAGATGCAACCACCTTATCTTCGTCAATCAATTCTTCTTCACCAAACCAAGATATAAATGGACCATCTTCTTCTTCTATCATTCTCACAAAGGCTTTTTTAAACTTCAAAGCGGCATCTAACATCATATATGTGGAATTCCACCTAGTTGGTACATCCAACACCACAAGCCTCTTGCATTCAATTTGCTCCTTCAGAACACAAGTCTTAAAATCCTCGAACCTTTGTGGAGAGAATCTTACACACCTAACTACATTCCTTATATTGACAATACACTTTTCTCTCATTTTTTTCAAGTCATCTTACACTATCAAATTGACAATATGAGCACAACACCTAACATACATGTACTTTCCCCCTAACACAAGACTACCATTTCTCCAATGAGCTATCTTTGACTTCAAGTAATCTGTTGCCTTTGTATTTGAAGAAGCATTATTAGCCGTAATTATTAGTATCTTCTTCATATCCCAAGCAAGCAAACAAGTCTCAAGGAGTTTACCAATTGAGTTCCTCTTATGATTAGCAATGATACAAAAGTTTAAAAATATTTTATGTAAGTTCCATTCACCATCTATGAAGTGTACCGTGACCACCAAGTAATTTATGTTTTGAATACTTGTCCAAGTGTCCATTGTGAGGCACAGTTTATGTGATGCTAATTCTCCTTTCAATTTTTATTTCATGGCATCATAGATGACTATAAAATGCCTCACAAGTTTCTTACGAGATGGTACTTGGAAATGGGGGGTTCAATCATTCATATAATTTGCCTAAACCCTTTACCTTTAACCAAGCTAAAAGGCAACTCATCTATAATTATTATCTCTACACAAGACCTTAACCAATCTTTTTTACTATGTCTGATTGTCAAAAGACCACCAACTGCTTGGTCAAAAGACAAGGTCGAAGTGAAAACTATGATTTGACCCAAACAAAAAAGGAGTAAAAACTGTGATTTGACCACACACAAAAAACTGAAAACTGTGAGGGTACTCTGGTGCTGCCGTCTCTATTGTAATAGTGATATAAAAATAAATTTATTTGACTACTTGACTAAAGAAATGTTTGATCATAGCTAGTATATCTATTTTACTAATTTCATCTCAAATGTATATTTGACTGAACACATTTGTCTAGGAATTTTTATGAAGCGAGTCACACAAATGATTAGCACCGTGTTAACTTATATTGGGTAGCGCTTGATCACTTACCAAGATATGTTTCATTTACTGCAAGAATTCAGTGTTTTCACATTTGTCTATAGGAATTCAACTGATGAAGAGGAGGCAAAGTAAAAATTTCAACTCTTTTATATTATATTAGTTGGGATGATCTTGTCACACTCACATTTAAGGGTGATGAAGAATTAAGCAAACCTCTTGCTTCTCATAGTAGTGGATTCAACTGTGAAGGTTCTACTGATTCACGAGTGTATATTTGATAGAGCAAAGAAAAGCTGGATACATACTGTTGAATTCGAATACATAATTCGTACAAAGAAAGAAATAAAAATTTGTGCTTCGAGGATCTTAAGATTGAACTAGTATCTTTAACTGAATTCATAATGACAATATCACATAGAACATTAATTCTCTCTTTCAACAACTTATAGTTTTATATGGCGCACTTGACTTGGAAAGCAAGTGTCTTCTTGATACCTGGGCAACCATCAGTAGTGTTCTTAAAGAAAATGTTGCGGTCAATGGGGACGGAACAGCTGGATTTTCCCAAGCAATGTTGCTCAACCACCTCCTTAGATACAGGGGAGTTGCATTTGCCCAAGACGTAGCTACCACATAAGCCAGCTGGTGGATCGCCGAAGCTTGCAAACTCAACAGCAACAACCTTCTTGTTGTCTGGACACTTGATGTCGGCGGATGATCTGATAACATCTAAAACAGGTCGGAAAACGCTGTCCTGCCTTGCCCATGACTTGACATTTGGAGGATGGTACTCGGTAATGAAGCTACAGATAGTATCTCTGTTGACGGTTAGGATCTCAATGTGTTTGGGCTTCCCTGGCTGCTCCTCCAACACAACGAGAAGATTTTGTGTAGGCTTGATGAAAGATCTTGGAATGTGGTATTCGGATTGAGTTGGTTCTCCAAGAGGAGAGAGGAAGGACATCCAGTGACGGCCGATGCTTTTACCATTAACCCAGATCATTCCCTTTCCCATACCAGTCATTCGAATAGCGACAGGGTTATTACCTTCTGGAGCATCAAAGTAAGTCTTGTACCATGTGAGACCCTGTGCTGATCCCTTTGTTTTATCCCATTGAACTTGTTTTGATCCCTCCTCAGTGAACACTTGAAGCTTTTCTCCATTCAGACCAACCTGATGGCCCCATCCATTCTTTGTAATGTCCAGTGTTCCAGTGTTCAATCCAAGGACTATAATGAGATTAGGCCCTGCATATCTGTGCTCCATATAGGCTCCACCATCCGGTAGTCCCAGTGTCATGGCAAGCAGCGTTATCTGGTTGACACCTGCCTTGAACTGAACAGGTTTCTCTAAGACGAAGCTCTTCTCATCGTGGCTTCCATGTCCGAAACCAATATACTCCCCATTGACAAACAGGTGCAATGCATGACCAAGACTGGCAATTCGAAGAACTGGTTGAATGCTTGCCTTCCTGGGCAAGTCTTGTGGATTCAGTGCAAGGCTAGTGGTGTACCATGCGTAGTCTGAGGTATCTTTTAGCAAGGTGTACAGCTCCAGCGGTGTTGGATTATTTACCGGCACTTGAAGGGTGCTTGGAATGGGTTCTGCATACTTCATCCATTTGAAATTATTGGCAACGGTTGATCGAACGAAGTTCCTAGAATTATGTTGCGCAACAATCGTTTGAGTGTTGAAGACAATGGTCTTACAATCAGGGAGGATACTAACAGAATGCGGTGGCAGGTAATAATCCTGACCTCTCCAACTAACAGTTGCTTCCGTTGTGAGGTTATTGTTGGTCAAGAAAGCAGCACAGATGTCTGTGGCGGGCATCTCATAGAAATAAACCTCTGTGTCTGCGCTCATCTTTTGGACTCCAGGAACTCCCCAAAGCATAGCCTTCCTGGATAGCCTTAAAGCCTTGTGTAGATCCTTGAGGTGACTCCATTTGGGGTCCCTTGTCAAACCATATTCATCGAGAGGAGCTTCGTCGTAGTAGCGAGTTGTTGTGAAAATAGCACTTGTTCTTCCAAAATTTGTGCCACCATGGTACATATAGTAGTTGGTTAGAGACCCTTTCTTTGAGAAAAAACGCGCAACTGCAAATGCAATATCCTCTACTGGTCTTTGTGAAGGAGGGTCTCCAAATACCCTGTATTGAGCAGTCCAGTTCTCAGTCCACAGAGTTGGCTTGTAGGGTTTATTCGGGCCCATGAAAGTATCTCCACATTGCCTTCCATTGCAAGTATTAATGACTGGATCAGGAGCGTCCTTCTGCTTGCACATGACCCATGGTACTCCGATGTTCTGCTGCACTGCCATGGCTGCTGCCCACCTCACATAATTGTTTCCCAACTCTCTATACGCAAGCTGGACCATATTGTACTCATTTTCAATTTGAGCCAAGACGATGGGGCCTCCTTGTGGAGAAAATAGCTTCGCCTCCTTCAACTTGTTTACGATCAGCTGCACATACTTCTCCATGTGGTACTTGAATGCTATGCTATCGGAACGGAATATGACGCCAGGGACCTCCCTTAGCCAATAAGGAAGTCCTCCGTGGTTCCATTCGGCTTGGATGAATGGCCCAAGCCTAATGGTAGCATACATTCCATGCTCCTCAACCAGCTTAATGAACCTCACCAAATCATAGTTTCCTTCAAAATTGTACTGCCCTTGCACAGGCTCATGAATGTTCCAGAACACATAAGTTTCAATCATGTTCAAGCCTCCATGTTTCGCCTTCTTGATAAGATCCGGCCACATTTCTGTTGTGCTTCGAGTGTAATGGATTGCACCTGAAAACAGAAGCTCCCGTTTTCCATTGATAATCAGTGACCTCCCATCATATGTCACGGGGCCGCCCAGCACTGATTGATTCCGATTCTGATGATGAAGATGCTTCCCTCTGTGGCCATGATGTCCTCGTCCTTTGGCATGGACGATTGCGGCCGAGATAACCATGGAAATGAGGGAAATCAAGAGCACCCGGCTGACAGATGCCGCCATTGTATGTATGTTAAGTCTTTTGATTTGGCCAAGAAATTTGTTCCTCCTTAGATGGAGGCCTTGGCCAGAAACAGCTTGCAATGAAACTCCACGAAACACAATTGTATATAAGGGAGATAGATGGATGGTAGTTATAAGCTGGCCTGTTCAATTTTGACATTTTTTTGTTATAATTTCCCGTGTGTTCTTACAATTGTTTTTAGTTGTTTGCTTTGATGTTTACACACTCATTGCTGGAAAGTTATAACAGATCAAGAAGAATGTATTGCTGTTTGGGGTGGTTGTTTTCCTTTTTTTAGAAAATAAGCACCTAATTGATTGATGATATTGTAGAATGCCTCACAGGCAAAGGGGAAGTGGTCGCTGCTTTTCATTTCAAAGCATATAATTTACCAACATTTTTCCAAATCTGAATAAATAAATAAAATTAAAAATCACTTATCATTAAAAATAAAAAAAAATTATAGTTTGGTAGTTGTATCCAAGGTTGGGATCTTATCATTAAGAAGTTTTCGTGTTATGAATAGTTCATTTACTTCTTGTCCTGAAGACTATCATTTAAATTGTGGCATCTCTTTTTATACCATGAGTTATGAATAGCAAACATTGGACTTTCAATTTTCTATCTTAACAAATATTACTTCAATTTAACTCTACACCAAGTTGAACGGAGTTGTAATGTATTTTTCTCCTTATACGTAGTAGGCAGAGTACACATGGAATTTTTCTAATGGCCAAATATGTTAGTTTTTACAAAAACTTACAAATATAGCCCCAAAAAAATTACTTTTTTTTTTTTATAGTACAAACAAGCAATTGGAGGAGGAGGTTTACAAAAATATTCATTAGGTGCCTAGGAGTTTTGAATCTCTGTCCATAAAGATGGAGGTGGAAGAGTTCATCGAACTAAGCTGCACCTAGGGGTGGGCATGGTCCGGTTTTCCCCTTGAATTGGAACCGAAATCGAAACTTACACATAATCCGATTTTTATAGAAAATTTCTAGAAGAACAAAACCAAACCAGACCTATGTGGTTTCGATTTGGTTCAACCTAGTTTCCGGTTTGGAAAGATAAAAATATAAATCTGGGAAGAAGAAAGAAATATGATGTATAAAAAAATTGGAAATTGAGAAAAATATGTACAATGGATAACATAAGAGAGAAAGAGGTGAATGGATGAATACAAAGAGAAATAGAAATAAATAGGTGAAAAGAGAAAAGAAAGACGGAGGTGCAATAAGAACGGATATGATTCACCGAAAAGAAAAAGAAATTGGGCTAGAGTAGTTATTTAGTTGGGTATAAATTGGTACTAAGAAATTTGGGTATTAATTGGGCTAAAATATATATAGATATCACTTGGAGTTACTAATATTAATTGAATATTAATTAGACTTACTAATAATTTTGGATATAAATGAATAAGTAAACTTAACATAATCGGTCCGGTTTGATTTATACCAATTATTCCAAGACAAGAATCAGGACGGGAATCAATCTAAAGTGGTCCGGTTCAATTTTTGAGCCTAGGTTGACTTTTTTAGTCAACACGATTTTTTCCAGCTCAATTCATCGGTTCACCAGTTCAAATGCCCACCCTAACTATACCCCACTAGCTACCAAAAAAATTACTTAAATAAACTTAAATGTCCTTAAAATTAAAACTCAATTACCCATAAAATCCAAGGCTATTGAATTTACACATAATTTATATTATTCAACCAACGAAAAGAAGGATTTTCTGTTTTTCCCAAATGGAGACTGTGTTGGAACTTTTCAAAATACACAAGTACATAAGCTTTCAATTTGTTTCCATTATTTATGTCAAATGGAAATGAATAATAAATATGATTGGGAGAAGAAAATGGGAGTTGAGAGGTTAGGGGAGTATGACCAAAGATCACAGTTAAAATTTTAATTGTGGTTGTTCTTGTGTTTAGAAAATAAGCACTTGTTGTTGTTTTTATTTTAATTTTAATACAAGTAATATTGAAGGAGGGGAAATTAAATCTAGGACTTTAGATAAATGCTCTTAAACAGAAAGTGGTATTTTATTTTATTTTATTTTATTCTGAATGAACAAGGGGTAAATTACATAAAAGAAAGAAAAGCCAACAAACAACTCAGTGTCTAGCAACCCTAATACAATATTCCTTTATAGAAGATGTTTAACTTTCCAATGCGAGACATTTTCACCTTTATATTCTCATATGGCCCCGCATGTGTGGCAAATTTTTTAAGCCTAATATGTGGACAATACATATTAGGTGACGTGGAGCTCGTGTGGCCATTGGGCTTTCACACGTAGACTAACCCTCTCTGATACCATGAAGGAAGTTAAGGTTCTACCCCAAAACCAATTGGTAATAGAGGGGAGTAGCCCAACACCTTATAAGCACTTCCAACTCCAAAGTTTTCTAACTTTCCAATGTAGGACATTTTCACCTCCGCATTCTCACACTAACAGGTAAAGGAGATGTGATCACTTTTCTTTTCAAATCATGTAATTTACCAATCTGTACAACCATCGAAAACATTTTGTATTTTTTCATATTTAACGATAGTGTATTCAATTGAGATTTTAAATGTATAGTTTAACCCTAATGAACTCTCTCTAAAGAAATAAAACACTGAACTTAGCCCTAGCCGCAGCCCCCCTTTGGGCATGGTGGCCTTATTCCCCACCCCTCTCCTCCCCTACCTCTCCCCTGCTCTCCTTCTCTACCCTCCCCTCCCCTCCTCTCTATCCCTTCCCATTTCTCCCCTCTATTTTGGGGTTGTTTACCAGGTTTTCAAATGGATTTTCTGCTTGGATGCACTAGTGATTTCATTGGCGACTCTTGTGATTTTGTTTTCCTTGGAATCTTTAGTGACAACGATGTAGCAATGTGCTGGTGGTTTTGTTGGCAGATTTGAAGACATATAAGGTGGTTGCGTGGCTTTTTCTCACTTGTTGAGTGTTTACAGTTTCTTGCGTTATAATAATTGCCACTACTAGAAAAATGCTCAATAGGGACCCTTTATTAGAGACTGATATAAAAACAGTCTCTATAGAATGCTATTAGAGACTAATAATAGAAACAGTCTCTATAAAATGTCATTGGATACGGATTAATAATTTTCATGACTAATTATATGAATAAAGTAGAGTATAAAGCACGGAAAAACTGAAAACCGTGCCTAAAACCCCCATCATTTCCAGTAAGGCACGAACCAACACAAAGACAGTGCCAATTAAAGACTTTATACATATACATTACATTGACTACACCATTCTTTCTTTTTGCACCCCTCTTTTGCCATCTAAAATGTTGACAGCTGTATACCCTCTCAGATTTTGGTTTTCAATTTTCTTTTCTTTTCATTTTTTTGGTCGAAAATGCAAGGGCTAAAACCCCCATCTTCGCTCACACTCGCACTCTCACTCCTCACTCTATCAACCCTATCTCGTTCTCTCTCTCAACGCTATCCACCTCCTCCCTCCTGTCTCTCAATCTCACTCAGATCCTCTTCTCTCTCAGATCTCTCTGCCTCTCTGGGCTTTAATCTAAGGTATGAAAATCCCTAAGCTTTCGATGTTTGGGTGTTTCTGATTTGGTGTTTTTGGATTGGTTTAATTTGTCGGTATTTGATATTTGGAATATTTTTATTTTTCTGTTGCTGTATTTTTGGTTTTGATGTTATCGTTGCTAGTATAGGAAAGAGAAGCTTTGAAAGAAGAAGGGTAGAGAAATAAGAGGGAAGGTATTCTATTGTTCTGTTCTTGTGCATTTGATTTGTTACTGTTTTTCTCTTTTATTGGCACCTGTGATTTTGTCTGTATTAAAATCATGGGTTGCATGAACAATACTAGCAAGACAACTGTAGGGGGCTTTAGTTAATTAATTGTAACATATGCTACATATTTGGAACCGTTGCAAATTAACAAGACATTAGTTTTGGGGTGATTCAATCAGGAACCAATTAATCTTTCAAAAGAAAAACAAAACTGTGAAGTGGGTTTTAGTCATAATTGAACCTTGGAATTTACATATATTGAAAGCAGGGTAGTCGTAGCTAGGCATCATTGTTTTACATATGCACTTAAAATTTACCTAAGTAATTTTGTCATCATTGTTTTAATTACTAGCTAGCTTGAAATTTTGGTTTGCAGTTTAGGTCATCAGGGGATTCTATTGTCCATGTAGCGGTTGATGCCAAGTAACTCGTGCGTATATTACATATTGGCTCTGTGGATGTGCTTAAAATAGGTACGTAGTGCACTGCTCTTGCTTTCATTCATTACAAATTGTGAATCCCGTGGCTCTTCTTGTTTTGTACAATTAGACTTGTATTACTAGATTTATATATCTTATCATCATATCATGATGACTTTGACAAATTAGATGCTGGTCTGGATGCTGACCTGCATTTTATAATTATCACATATAGATGTATTTTGTGTATCATTTGCTTAGTATGGTGGCTATTAGGGTTGTTACCTTGGGCAATTGATTGTTTCTATGCATATTTGGGCAGAGGAACTTACCCTTTTGTTCATGAATTCTCATGTCTGATTTTCCCCCTTCATTACTTGTGAAAAATGTGTTTCAATTGATTAAGTTGCAGTTCATACAAAGCCTCTAAAGATTGACCATAACTCAGTCAAGGTAAAATCTTATGTTTTGGCTCAGTATTTGTCTTTTCCAAATGCGTTTCTCCTATGTTTTCTGCCGCCCTATGTAAAGCATGTTTGGAGGATACCATTTTTGTATCTAATTGAGTAATTCCCTTGGTGCTGCAGAGGAGGTTGATGTTTTAACCTTCGGCCTATATTACTCTTGTTAGGGACTTCATGGTTATTTTCTTTATATAAATTTTTTTTCCCTTTTTGAACATACTATTAGTGAGCAAGGATGTTAAAATGACAAGAAATTGAATCGCTTCTTGTTTGGTGCTTCTGCTTCTCTGATATAATAATAGTGTAGATTTTGTATTAAACTAGATTAAGGAAAGGTTATTTCCTCTTCTTTTGGTGGATTGTTTTACAACCCAATAACTTTTGCAGGAATATGGATCTACACTCTTGCTGTTTCAGAGGCTTTATCAGAAAATTGCAAGTAACACACAATGCTTTTGCTATTTTGCTTGTTAGTTATACAAATTTCCAATAATTGGGTATTGGCTTCTCGTTTTTTATTTTCAGGTTGTTTTAAATTTGGTGCATGAATAATTTTGACTGCTTCAAAGTATGCATTTCTTTTAGCTAGTATGTTGTTTGGTCTTTAACCAAGCTTTGTTGGGGAAGTGATGTTTACTTTGTTTGTTTTTTGGTTGAGAGTGTCATTGCTTCAACCTGTGCTTTTTAAAAATTTTTGTTTTTAGTGTGCAATTAATATTAAGTCCTTAACTAGTATCTTCATATATAATATTTGGTTCAAAGGCAGTGGTATTTGTTTGTCGATAATATTCAATCTGCATAATTTTCAGGCTTGCTTACGGTAAGAAGGCCCCTACTCCTAGGCCAATTAATGATGAAGCGGCAAAAGTAAGTTATATTAATGCCTATTGTAGTAATTAAATGGAACAATCAAATAATTATTACCACTACTCATTACCATACGATGGATGTTGTGTGTTTTATGTAATGGTGTTTTGTAAGATGAGTTGGAGAAACTTGAGTAGAGGGAGCGGGATGCAGGCCGGAAGATGATGAATAAACAACCATGAAGGAGCAAGAAATGCTGCAGAGGTACAAAGTCCATTGTTGAATGTTTTGGTTTGGATGCAAATAGGTGGGGAAGCTAGAAGTAATAAGACTAACAAAAATATTGAAAATTGGTTTATTGGCCGACTTTGGTGCCATTTTGTATTTATTGGGTGAAGAATATTGAAGAAAATATTTTCATGTGCTGGTGTAATTAAATTCACTTGTTGACCATAATGGCATGCTCTGGATTTTGATGCTTTTGTTCATGTTCTAATTGTACAAGAGTAATGATTGAATGTGCTATTGTTAAATTTATTTGACCTAACTTCGTTTTAAAGGACTAAATATATACTAGATTCTAGTATTTGTTGAATACATTAATGCAACTTGGTAAATATGATTGAATTGTGCCCAATTAAAATAATGGGTAGCAGGTTTTGAGAGAGTGAAAAGGAAATTAATTGGAAATGGGAACCAAAAAAAAAAAAACCATAAATGTTTTAAAGGCACGGATGGAGGATGGGTTACAAATATATAATAAAACAATAAAATAATATAAAGGCACTGATATCTGTACCCAGGCAATGCATTAGTTACGGATGTATTTGGTATTTGGAATTGATGTATGCGTATTGGATTGGGTGTTAGGAATGTGGGACCCATTGCACAAATTAGGCACTGATTTTTATAATCAGTGACATTTTATCAATAGAGGACCCCTTTAAAGGGCACTGATATATATCAGTCCCTAATATTACAATAGACACTGTTTTCAGTCCCTAAAGAGGCCAAAAGGGACTGATAGCATTCAGTCTCTTTTGAGCATTTTTTTAGTAGTGTGCATCAACTCTTTGTGAGTTTGGTGTTTGTTTATAGTTTAGTCTCTACCTGTGAGAGTTTAAAAGTTGTTGTATTGGTAGTTTTAGGCATTGCGGTTCATGTTTGGCTTGTTTAGGCTTGCGGCTTTTATGCCAAAATTTATTTGATCTTATGTGGTTATTAGTGGAGATACACCTTGTGCGTTGTTGATTCTATGTATCTGGATTAACCCTACGTGGTTACTATACATCCATTTTTGAATTAACTCTTTATGGGCATTTGTATGGGCACTTGTTACTTATGGTCTTTGTGCCTAATTTATAAATACAAATATCGCTTCTCTGTTAAAAAAAATATATTTTTTTAGAAGGGTGATAGATTCTTGTTGAGTTTGTGAGTTTTATTGGACTTTTGCGAACTCCAAACTTTGACATAGACTTTAATAGAGTTTGGTTGATTTCAAATGACTTTCATAGATATTTTCGCGGGTAATTCAATGGGCCTTTTCCGCTAGTTATAATTATTTGTAATCTCAAAATGATGAAGAACCTTCCATTCCAAATTGATTTCTAATAAGGTGATAAAATTTGAAATCACATATTTATGGTTTAATAAAACTTTAAATTGTTGTTTAATATGTGCAAAATAGTATTGAACATTACGTGGTTGATACAAATCAGTCATCTGTTTTTTATGCAAATAAATAAATCAAACAAAAACAGAAAGGATAAATAAATAAATAATAACTGGAAGGATATAAAAAATCAGAATGACAAGCAGATAAAACAAAGATGGAAATTTTCTTTCTCATTTAAAAAGTCATAACTACTATGATGGTGGGTTTACTAATTAGGAGTTGAATTCGATCTATGGAGGATTCTTACATTTACTTCACATCAATGAATTAAAAAGTAAGTGGAGCTGTCACAAAATTAAGAATTGGAATTCCTGATTTTGGAGGAATTCAATTCTTGGATGGGAGGTAGTATTCTAATTCCTGGAGAATTAACTCATTAGGAATTCATCTTTTTTAGCCATTATATATTTTTTAAATTCCAAATTTGTCATCTACTTTAACCCAACAATGAGGACATTTTAGTAATTTGTACTACTCCTACCCCAATTCTATATGGTTTAGTAAACAACTTAATATGAATCTGGAATCTAACTATCCTCAATCCATATGATTTAGTAAACAACTTTAATAAGAATCTGGAATCTAATTCTCCTCAATCCAACTCCTCCTCAATACACAACTCCTCCTAATCCAATTACGGATTAGTAAACATGTCATGATTGTAGAGAGCGAGATTGGAATTTTCAAAGAGAGAGAGAGGAGAGAAAGATGGGTTGCTAACTTGCTAGACTTTGGGTTGTTCTTTGTTGACTCTTCTTTCATTTAGGTATTTTTCCCCTTCGTTCCACTTCCACCCAAAAAATAATAATAAAACCAGTTTACTTTTGGTCTATAATATTACACCAATTAACAATAGGTGCTTTTTTCTAAAAACAGGAACAACAACCCCAAACAGCCATACATTCTTGATAAGTAGTTATAATTTTTTGTTCCAGCAATGAGTGTGTAAACGTCAAAGCAAACAGCTAAAAGCAATTGTAAGAACACAACGGAGATTATAACAAAAAAAGTCAAAATTGAACAGGCCGGCTGATAACTACCATCCATCTATCTCCCTTATATATCATTGTGTTTCATGGAGTTTCATTGCAAGCTGCTTCTGGCCAAGGTCTCCATCTAAGGAGGAACAAGTTTATTGGCCAGATCAAAAGACTTAACATACATACAATGGCAGTATCAATCAGCCGGGTGCTCTTGATTTCCCTCATTTCCATAGTCATCTCTGCCGCAATTGTCCACGCCGAAGGACATGGACATCATGGCCACGGAGGGAAGCATCTTCATCATCAGAATCGGAATCAATCAGTGCTGGGCGGCCCCGTGACATATGATGGGAGGTCACTGATTGTCAATGGAAAACGAGAGCTTCTGTTTTCAGGTGCAATCCATTACACTCGAAGCACACCAGAAATGTGGCCTTATCTTATCAAGAAGGCTAAACATGGAGGCTTGAACATGATTGAAACTTATGTGTTCTGGAACATTCATGAGCCTGTGCAAGGGCAGTACAATTTTGAAGGAAACTATGATTTGGTGAGGTTCATTAAGCTGGTTGAGGAGCACGGAATGTATGCTACCATTAGGCTTGGCCCATTCATCCAAGCCGAATGGAACCACGGAGGACTCCCTTATTGGCTAAGGGAGGTCCCTGGCATCATATTCCGCTCGGATAACAAAGCATTCAAGTACCACATGGAGAAGTATGTGCAGCTGATCGTAAACAAGTTGAAGGAGGCGAAGCTATTTTCTCCACAAGGAGGCCCCATCGTCTTGGCACAAATTGAAAATGAGTACAATATGGTCCAGCTTGCGTATAGAGAGTTGGGAAACAATTATGTGAGGTGGGCAGCAGCCATGGCAGTGCAGCAGAACATCGGAGTACCATGGGTCATGTGCAAGCAGAAGGACGCTCCTGATCCAGTCATTAATACTTGCAATGGAAGGCAATGTGGAGATACTTTCATGGGCCCGAATAAACCCTACAAGCCAACTCTGTGGACTGAGAACTGGACTGCTCAATACAGAGTATTTGGAGACCCTCCTTCACAAAGACCAGTAGAGGATATTGCATTTGCAGTTGCGCGTTTTTTCTCAAAGAAAGGGTCTCTAACCAACTACTATATGTACCATGGTGGCACAAATTTTGGAAGAACAAGTGCTATTTTCACAACAACTCGCTACTACGACGAAGCTCCTCTCGATGAATATGGTTTGACAAGGGACCCCAAATGGAGTCACCTCAAGGATCTACACAAGGCTTTAAGGCTATCCAGGAAGGCTATGCTTTGGGGAGTTCCTGGAGTCCAAAAGATGAGCGCAGACACAGAGGTTTATTTCTATGAGATGCCCGCCACAGACATCTGTGCTGCTTTCTTGACCAACAATAACCTCACAACGGAAGCAACTGTTAGTTGGAGAGGTCAGGATTATTACCTGCCACCGCATTCTGTTAGTATCCTCCCTGATTGTAAGACCATTGTCTTCAACACTCAAACGATTGTTGCGCAACATAATTCTAGGAACTTCGTTCGATCAACCGTTGCCAATAATCTCAAATGGATGAAGTATGCAGAACCCATTCCAAGCACCCTTCAAGTGCCGGTAAATAATCCAACACCGCTGGAGCTGTACACCTTGCTAAAAGATACCTCAGACTACGCATGGTACACCACTAGCCTTGCACTGAATCCACAAGACTTGCCCAGGAAGGCAAGCATTCAACCAGTTCTTCGAATTGCCAGTCTTGGTCATGCATTGCACCTGTTTGTCAATGGGGAGTATATTGGTTTCGGACATGGAAGCCATGATGAGAAGAGCTTTGTCTTAGAGAAACCTGTTCACTTCAAGGCAGGTGTCAACCAGATAACACTACTTGCCATGACACTGGGACTCCCGGATGGTGGCGCCTATATGGAGCACAGATATGCAGGGCCTAATCTCATTATAGTCCTTGGATTGAACACTGGAACACTGGACATTACAAAGAACGGATGGGGGCATCAGGTTGGTCTGAATGGAGAAAAGCTTCAAGTGTTCACTGAGAAGGGATCAAAACAAGTTCAATGGGATAAAACAAAGGGATCAGCACAGGGTCTCACATGGTACAAGACTTACTTTGATGCTCCAGAAGGTAATAACCCTGTCGCTATTCGAATGACTGGTATGGGAAAGGGAATGATCTGGGTTAATGGTAGAAGCATCGGCCGGCACTGGATGTCCTTCCTCTCTCCTCTTGGAGAACCAACTCAATCCGAGTACCACATTCCAAGATCTTTCATCAAGCCTACACAAAATATTCTTCTTGTGTTGGAGGAGCAGCCAGCGAAGCCCAAACACATTGAGATCCTAACCGTCAACAGAGATACTATCTGTAGCTTCATTACCGAGTACCATCCTCCAAATGTCAAGTCATGGGCAAGGCAGGACAGCGTTTTCCAACCTGTTTTAGATGTTATCAGATCATCCGCCGACATCAAGTGTCCCAACAAAAAGAAGGTTGTTGCTGTTGAGTTTGCAAGCTTCGGTGATCCACCAGCTGGCTACTGTGGAAGCTACGTCTTGGGCAAATGCAACTCCCCTGTATCTAAGGAGGTGGTTGAGCAACATTGCTTGGGAAAATCCAGCTGCTCCGTTCCGATTAACCGCAACCTTTTCTTGAAGAACATTACTGATGGTTGCCCAGATATCAAGAAAACACTTGCTTTCCAAGTCTCGTGTGCCATATAACCAAGAAGACACTTGAGATATACGAGGTTGCGTTGGGTGATTGTCATCACCCTTAATTGAGTCCAATATGGCGAAGTAGAATAGCCTAATGTTCATCAAACATTAACTAGTTTTAAAATTTTCCTTAAAATTGCCCAGAATATGTCTTGTGTGTTAATGGGGTCCATCAATGATCAATTCCATCAAATTTATGTTGAAATTAGTCATGTGCCGCCCACGTGACCATTTTTAGGGGTATTCGCGTCTCTGTTCTCTCTCCTCACGAAACACCCATTCAAGCCCTGGAAGGAGAGAGAGAACTTGAAAATAATTTTGTCACCAAAACTCACGAATTCAGCAGAAACCAACAAAAAATCAACTATATTGAACAAAACCTAATAAAGTTAACCTGTATCTCAAATAAAAGCCAAATCCTACACCCAAATCGCGAAATACAGTCTTACGAAATCGGACAAGATATCAGAACTTAGCCAACATAAACCAGTAATATTAGTAAGAAATGCCAAAAGCCTGGGCTAGAACAACCTTGATCGGTCCCAAAGTCCCTCAAATCACATCAAGAGCTTCTGCTAATGAATGAAGAAAAAAAATGCTAAATAAACCAGAAGAGAAAGAGAAAGAGTAAATAGTACTCACAAGCAGCAGAGCTTTGAACAGTGAGTGCGAGATAGAGAGAGATTAAGAGAGAAACTTCTCAAAAACCCACAAAGATTTTAATCCCAGTTGCCCACAAAGACTTGAATTTTATTTCATTCGGAAGAATGCAAAGGAAGAGGAAATCAAATGTTGGAAGTTGGACAAAGAAAATCAAATGTTGGGTCCATATAGAGGATGAGTCTCAAAATGTGAACTTGTGGTTGCCGTATACAAATAGGCCAAGAGATTGATGAATGTGAGCGTCCAATATTATTATAAGCTTGTTTAACCCAACTTGTAAAATGGGCCTCTCTCTTTCACTTTTTATTTTTATTAAAATCAAATAAAAGGAAGAGTAAACTGAATTAAATTGTTGACGAACCTAATGCATGATCTCATTAGTTTGCCTCTAAAAAACTTGTTCTCTAATCTTATATGAACTTGAACTTTTATAATCTCAAAAAGATGATCTTCAATACAGTTATAATCTCACGGAGAATAAAGTTCTTATATAACTCGTTACTATCAATTCTTTAAAACATCATACACAAGTGGTAAAACTAAAATTAAAACAAAACTTTTTCAAAAAATCATCCAACTTCAATTCAAACGTTTACGCTTGCGCGACCAATGGCTCTGTGCCCTTCCGCAGTTCTCCAAGAAAGTCTCAAGATCGTTCATAAGACGTTCGTCCACTCGAACAAAGTCGTCCACCAAGTTTAAAAATTCGGTCAAATCGACCCTTTGTTGGCTAAACATGTGCAGTTGCGCCAAGAATTCTGAAAACTTGTCCGCATCATCACCAAAGTTTTCCTTAACTCTTTTGCACAAAAGGAACGCTGTTTCAGATATACTAGTCTCTATTAAATTTATGTCCTCCTCAGGATCCTTGAAACTTTTCGCAGGCATTTTGCACTTTGCACTTTGTGGAAGTTCCTTTCGTCTTGGGCTTTGCTTGAACGTGATTTTCACAGAGAGAGAGAGAGAGAGAGAAGGGTGAGTTGTGTGTGATGATTATTTAGAGAGAGTTTGTGATGGTTTTAGTTGGTACTTATAGGTTTCTGTTTTTCCTTTTCCTAATTCTATTTGGATTGTGCCATTACTTGCAAGTTTTTGTTTTTCCTAATTCCATTTGGATTGTGCCATTACTTGCAAGTTGGGTAACTCGCTATCTTTATTTCTTGTCCTAGTCTTTTCTGGAAACAAAATCACTAATATACCTCAGCAAAAGAGAGATAAGAAACCGTGTAAAATCAGTTTCCTTTTTTTTTTTTGGTGGTATTTCACATATAACAAAACGTTAAATAAAGCAGAAAGATACCGTAGCTCACGTTGTCCTTTGCACCATTTTCAACTTCTCCTCCCTCCAATATCGTTTGATTTAAATAAACAGAAATTGCTGGATAATTCTATTTGTATACTATTTGTATTAGGTTTTCCTAAACACATTTCATGGACGCTTAACTTTATAAACACACATAAACGTACGTATTGACATATAACAAATTGGACTTTGACATGATAAAGAATTGGAATACAACATTTTCATTTTGGAAATACTTTCCGCACAAACTGTTTGATGGAGAGATAGTATGTGATGTGCTACAAACTGACAGTAACATGGTTTTATGAGTCCAATCCCCGCTTAATAAGACAGTCAGATATTTCTTGTGGCCGAACAAATACTACCACAGATTCAAGGGGAAAAAAATTATAAAAGAAAGGTTAAAAAGAAATGAGAAACATCTACAAACTACCACAGATTCAAGTATCCTATTGCAACACTTAGCAGGCAGTGGACAAGTAAACGACATTTTCAAGCTGGCAGCTCGAGCCTTACATTGTTCTTCCAGCTGCAAAATATCAAAATGAAAAATGAAGTCACCATTTTATACAATTATCAACACATGCTAGTGATATGAACAAAATGTATCAAGCATCTACCTCTGGAAGTAATAGTAGAAGAAATCACCATAGAGCAAAGTCTGGATAGTCCCTGCTATCCAAGCTGCAGGAGCAGAACAATGACATGATTGAGATATGCACATTCAGCAGCCCAGACCAAAAAGAAGATAAAAACAACTGGTGGTAATTAGTTGAAATGAAAATGTATGACAGAAAACATGATCACACAAGTGTTGATCGACCTAAAGCTTGAATGCAGAGCACTCGCATGCAGACATGGCCACACTATATAGTAGACACATGAATGACATGCACAGGGGGGAGAGAGAGAGAGAGAGAGAGAGAGTCATACTGATCCAATGGACATAGTGTTCCTCAGTAAAGTAGCGGTAGATCCAGTTCAATATGTATAATGCTCGATATGCACTGCAACAAGAGAATCAAATTAAGATATTAAGACAAACTTCTGCCAGAAGTTTCAACCTACATATAGGATTTAGACATGAATGAAAATGAATTCATAGGCTTAACAGAAGAAAAATAGTACAACTCTGATCATAATCACAAATACTCCTACTGTTTCAGAAGAAACCTTCATAAAATCCAGAAGCATGTACATGAAATATGGTCTTCTATGAAAACAAAAAAAGAGAAGAAATAAGTAACTCATAAATGTGCGGGTGCACTAGCACCTTTGCACTTGCATCTACTGTTGGATGTGCAGTACAAGAGATCTAGGACTGTCATGCTACCTATAAAATTTATCTTTTCGCAGAGTGCATTAAATTCAATGCTCAACCCATGGTAAAGATCTTAATCATCCACCTGAAAAAGGCTATACTTCTTTTGCTCTAACTAAACGATATCACAACCTGACTTGTTTAGAAGATTAGCAGAATTGCAGATACTCCAGAAGAGTAGCAAATTTGTACAGACTACAGAGGCACTAGCATACATCAGAAAACTCATGACATGTCTTTAAGGCTAGATTCTCTTTTTCCATTCTTTCTGACATACCCATCAAGAAAGCATCATAATACAAGTATGATCTAGACAAAAATCACTAGCATGAACTAACTCCTGCACCGCAAGCAAGACCATGTAAACTAGCCCCAATGCTCTTTTAGATTGAACACGATACACAATTCACTTTAAGATTCCCATGGCAAACGGTGATCATTCATGGCACTCAAATGTCTATAATCTACAGTTTCTTATTATTTAACTGCTTGGTTGCTCATCAGCCCACTTTCCAGCCTATGTGGTTGAGTCTTCTGACTTCAAGGTGAAAAGGTTCAAAGTGTTGGCACCGATGGAGAAGAAGAATGCTCAAGCAATGAGACTCCAATTTGTTCTGCAGATTGGTTTTATATTTCGGAAAAAAAAAACCCGGAAATATAACTTTTTTCATCTTCATTCAAACTTGGCTTACGGCAATTTTACCAAACTAAATTTTGGTCTGCATATTTTGAAAATCGTCCTTCTGTAGGCTCTTACAGTATTGATAATGACAAGTACTATAAAACTTAATTCTATGCAAGATTATAACTGTGTTCAAGATCATCTATTTCAGATTATAAAAGTTCAAGGGTCAAAATGAACCTTGTTTGTTGAGAATTTTGCTAATGCCTTAATGCTAGTCCCACTGTTGACATCATACTTTTTTCATATAACATTAAAGAACAAATTACTTAGAGGCAAAGTAATGTGATCAAACATCAGGTTCACCAACAATTTCATAAATTTACTCTTCAGTTTCTTTGATTTTATGTGCTATTATATCCTTGATTCATCTCAAACAGACATACACATAAAATATTATACTGCAGGAAACCATGATAAGCACAAGAACACAACAAAGCGTTGTGATAGAATTGAAATGTATAATGTATCTAATTGCATATTTATAGATTCTAAGCATATGGAAACAACAGTATATGTTATGAACTACCAAATGCAAGGTAAAGTTAGTTTATTACCCAAGGAGGAAAACATATTGCCCTGTTAAGTTGTCAATATTTCTTGTCCTTTGCAACAGCACCAGCTGAGGAAGTATGGCGACTGCTTCCAAATATAAAGAAAATGTCCACAGCACCTGCTCAATCAATTTTGTAAAATCACACAAGAATGTGAGCGATGTGAAAAGCACAGTATATGCTCTGTCATATTTCCAAAGGATGATTTACTGTAAAATTGTGTTCATATAGTTCTAGTAAGACATGAAAAACATAAAAGCCACAAAAAGTTGAAGATACAAGGATATCATCAAATTATCCAAACATAACAAAATGGAATTAAATAGATACCTCTTTAAAAGTGAACCTCTCATTTATAACCAGAGCCAAAAGCAGGCAGGGGAGCAGGAGAAATAAATGGCGAAATGTGTCTTGATCCTTATCATATGATCTCCGAACAATCCTGTGGCGCCGTATGTACCAAACAATTGAGAAAGAGCTACCCAAAAATATTAACTTCATTATGGTATTATAAAACGAGACGAAGTTGAAAAAGATATCCAAATAGCGGGTTGCAAAAACAAGAGCATAGAGTTCTTGAGTCTTCAAGGAAACACCTGCACAAAACATGGGAAGAAAAACTTTATTAGTCAGAACGAGACAATTCAAGTTTCCAACAGGCATCAAATACAATAAAATCCAATAAAGTATAAAGTGGATGGTAGTGAAAATGCATAAGATAAGACATACTACATTGATAACAAAAAACAAAATATTACAGTTGTAATACTATCTTATCTTCAACTTAAAATAACAAACCACAGAGTCGTTGCATTTAATTCAAACTGTCATGATCAGTTGCAGATTCTTGCAAAAGTATGATTATGAAAATCTTAATCTACAACAAACATCAATTTGTTTTTTGTTTTTCTGCTTTGCAATGTCAAAGATATCAAAAGCTCCTAAAAAGTAATCATATAAACAAGATACAGATGATAAAAACATAGGGCAAGCTAACACAAAGGGCAAAGGGCAAAGGGCAAGCTAACACATGTATGCAAGTATACAAGAAAAACAATGAAAATGAAAGTTAAAACATAATATATGAGGGAAAGCCACTAACGACACAAGGCCATAAGAGTTAATAAATCATCTCTAGCTCAATTGTATGATAGATTGGGAATTTTGAGGGCACTTTTTTCCCCTACGTCAGGTCTATTTGGTGCTTCCCATGTCAATTGTAGCTTTACTTACAGGATGATGTGGCATATTTGTGATAAGAAAATCAACTAATTTTCAGTATCGCTCCCTTGGGAACCATTTGGCTTGTATGAATGAAGGGAAACAGAAGTGTATTTGAAGGGATGGGACATTCTTTGATGGAAACAGAAGCTCCACTGTCGATGTGTCTGTTTGAATGGGCAATGAAGACCCATTTAACTTCTGTATACAGCTTATGAACTTGGGTACACTCCCATGCTTTTTTTCAGTAAACTCTCACTATCAAAAAAAAAAAAAAGGGATAGGTCCTGAAATTGTTTATTACCATGGGATGAGTGCGCTTAATGGGCACTATTTACTAACTACTAGTTATGACTCTAGAAACCCATTATTTCTCTTGGGATCCTACTATCATTCACTCATAGAAGACCATCTGGCCTTTCCACTAGTGCCCCTTCCTTCCTCCGGAACATATAGCAATCAGTCAAAGGAAATTGACAAACACTTTTGCCCCATCCATACATCTCTACATCACCTCCATTTATTTCAAAGATGAAAAGTAAACTACCAAGTAAAAACTACAACCCAGATGTCTTTTATTGAAAAGGAGCTCATGACATTGCCAAATAAGCATGCTTATATGGAATCCCATATGAATAAACCATAGAAGACACTCACCACCATAGAAAACTACCCATATTTCGACCAAAACCATTACACTCACACCATTATATTTCGTGCACATAACAAAACTTGAAGTACAACACCCTATGTAAATTTCATAACTCAATCATTTCTACACTCCTGTCTTAACCAAAACCTTCATTATCACCCATTGTAAAACTCCATTTAATTCCCGAGAAAAACGTCGCCAATTATGCAAAAAGTTAAACCCCGAATCGCATAATTTTTAGCTTAATGAAGTAAACACATTCTCTAGAATAAAGGGAGCTCATTCATATAATCTAAAATACCGAAAACAAAAAGAAATGTTTTAAATCTTTCCTTGTTTTCCGCCATTTCTCAGCAACCAAACAAACCCCAGAAAGAAAAAATTAACAAAATACGGCCAAGTGGGAGCTAAATGAACAGAAGCGAAACGAGAAAGAGGATACTAACCGGCACAGGATTTGATAGTGTGGATCTTGAGGAGCAAAACCAGAACGCTAGCCAAATGGGTCATATCCCCTGCTAATCTGAATATATTCATCTTTCTCTATCTTCTTCCCTCTACGCTTCTCGCTTGAATAGAAGAATGTGTGGCTTATGGCGTGTTTGGATCAACTGGATAATATTTTCCCGGAAAGATTTTCCTTCAGCGTTTCCAGATCTCCCAATTGATCCGCCCACGCAGCGCAAGGGTTTCTTCTTCGAGTATAATGATTTTGTAATCTTCCCCTTTCTCTTTTTCTTTTTTCCTATATTGTAGTTTCCTGGATTTTAGGGCAGCAAGAAGCTAGACGAGAAAGTAACGGTTAAAATGGATTGAGAAAAATAAATAAATAACTAAAAGAAATTTAAATGGATTTGTCCAAAGCGTCAAGGACAAAAGCAAATTTTCATTTTTCTTCATTGGTTCGTTGTATAATTTTCACAAATATCTAAAATATTATTGGTGGGATTGTCGTCATGTAAAATGTGTAGCTATTTACTGCCAAATTTAGCCCACCAAAAAAAAACTGTCTTGCCACTAAAAAAACCGTGTTACTTGCGTTATCACATGCCATTTTAGTTGGAAAATAATAATTAGAGAAAAAGTATAATAACAGAAATGTTATTTAGACACACAACATTGATCACATTAACCGACCATCTTATATGACAGCTGATATGTCATGTCATGTTAATTAATAAATAGTACCATGTATATTCTATTTTTTTACTTATTCTCTTTTCAATAATTCTTGACTACCATCTTGCATGAGCATGTGCCAATTGGTTTTCTTTTTTATTTTTTTATTTTATTTTTAGAATTAAGAAAAGATAACATTGATAGTTATGTTCCATAAAAGTAAGACATATTATCTGATTTTGTTTTTAATTTTAATTTTTTAATGCGAAAAAATATGAATTTACCATATTATCCTCATTTAATTAATAATTTCAATTCTTAATGTTTGAATTAATCAATGGCATTTTCTGGTATTTTGAATGTTTCACCACTCTCTACATTTTGCTTCATATATATAGAAGAACAAAAAACAAAAGTAAAAAAATTTATAAAAAAAAAAAAAAAAACCTAGCATCCCTGATCTGTAGCCTCACTTCTGTTCTCTACTCTGCTTCTCTCATGCCTTCCCTTCCTATATATGTATGCATATATATATATATATATATATTTTATTTTATTTTATTTTGGACGAAAAGTATTCTACACCATAGAAAGCAAAAGAAAAATCAGAAAGAGAGATATAACCCTGTTCTTAAAACGGAACAGTTTGTTAAATAACTGACCGCAGCAGACTATTTGACTAAAACAAACTCATATCATACTTAAGGTCAAAACAACATCCTTTCATGTTTTGAGTGGCACGGGTTTGAATATAAACACAATATCAATGAAACAAACAAAAACAAGTGCACTTTTTTGCTGTAATTTTTTTTTAAAGTTATATATATAGGTGGCTTTTGAGAGTATTTGTGACATATTGAAAAGTTAAGGGACCTAGCTTAGGTTTTGGAGTAGAACCTTAACTTTCTTTATGATATCAGAGTAAGGCTTCACATGTTGGGCCCAACAGCCACATATACTTTCACGCCACCCAATATATATTATCCAAGTGTTAGACTTGAAAGTTCGTCACACGTACATGTTGAGAGTATTTGTCATACATTGAAAAGTTAAACACCTCATGCACTTTTTAGCCTCCAAATTGGTTGGCCTTTCTTCTACTTTTTCTTTCACTCTTAAATCCTTTGTCCCTCTCTTCTAAACCCATCCAAAATATTTTCCTGGGTTTCTATTTATTGAACAAATAAATGGGTTTGTTCACGTTGCCCACAGTTGCACTGTTTATTCTGCTCACACTGAGCTTGGCATTCGTTCATGAAGGAATTCCGACTACCCTTGATGGACCCTTCAAGCCTGTCACTGTTCCTCTTGACAAGAGCTTTCGAGGCAATGCAGTTGACTTGCCTGAAACTGATCCTCGAGTTAAAAGAATCGTTAAAGGTTTCGAGCCTGAACAAATCTCTGTCTCTCTCTCTGGAACCCATGACTCTGTTTGGATATCTTGGATCACAGGTCTCTCTCTCTTTCTCACTGAAGCTCCAATACTTGAGCTCCCGTTGCGTTTAATTCTCTTTTGCATATTAACACTTCCAAGTTTTATGCTGATTGAGTTTTTGAAATCTAACAATGAGTTTTATATTTGGTTGTCTTTTCACATGTAAGCTTAATATGAAATTGTTTTAGTTCAATGATATCTGATTTCTTGGTCAAAGAAGAAGAAAAAAAAGAATATATTTTTAATCATTTTTGTTCAAGATTTACCTACCTGTTTCCTATTTGGGTCATTATTGGATGTTTGATTGCACTGAAACCAGGAATTGAGTTATCATAATTACTGTCACAACTCAATTGAATGAGGTGAATTTTATTGGATGGAAATGTTACTTCTTTTGGACTGAGGATGAGGAAAGTTACCTTTTTTGGTTTTGGACTTGAGAATGGGACTGTTACAAAATAGAAAATATTGAGTTATGAAGTTGTATGAACTAAAGACTCTCTCTCTCATGATTGAATTTCCAGGGGAGTTTCAAATTGGGGACAATATAGAACCATTGGATCCGAAAACTGTTTCAGGTGTTGTTGTATATGGAAGATATGGATTTCCTATGACTAACAGATCAACCGGGAATAATTCCCTTGTTTACAATCAGCTGTATCAGTTTGAAGGCCTCAAAAACTACACTTCTGGGATTATACACCATGTTCGTCTCGCAGGTATATGATCATTTTAGTGTTGAATCCCTTTTAAACCTCTATGAATAATTTGTATCCTCAAAAAGATGGAATGAGTTTTAAGAGCTCCTCATTGACACTCAATAGAGTAACCATTGTTGATTTCATAATGTTTATGCAATGTAAGAGCAGAGAAATTGAAAGTTGCTCTGCTTCATCCCATCCTATAGGTGTTTGCTAGGACTTACCTAATTATGATTTTGTTTGCAAGTCTCTCAGTTCCAATGTCTTTTTGCAGGATTGATACCCAACACCTTATATCAGTATCAATGTGGAGATCCTTCTATTCCAGCAATGAGTAGAGTGTCATATTTCAAGACTATGCCGGTATCCGGGCCCAAGAGTTACCCCAGCAGAGTAGCTGTGGTGGGGGACCTGGGTCTTACATACAATACTACATCAACAGTTCATCACTTGTTGGCTAACCGACCCGATCTTCTATTATTGGTTGGGGATGTTAGTTATGCTGACTTGTATCTCACAAATGGAACTGGGTCTGATTGTTACTCTTGCTCATTTCCACATACTCCCATTCAGGAAACTTATCAGCCTCGTTGGGATTACTGGGGAAGGTGAGATTTAACTTCTCTCTGCTAATTTTTGTGGAGAAGCACCTGGTTAATTTTTGTACAACTTTACCTAAAGGGAAATTTATGGTCTGTTTGTTATTAGGTATATGCAGCCTCTAGTGTCCAAAGTTCCAATAATGGTGGTAGAAGGAGACCATGACATTGAACAACAGGCTGGAAATCAAACATTTGTTTCTTATAGTTCGCGATTTGCGTTCCCCTCAGAAGAGAGTGGATCATCATCTACATTATTCTATTCTTTTAATGCCGGGGGAATTCACTTCATAATGCTTGGTGCCTACACAGCCTATAACAAATCAGGTTAGCTCAGATTGACACTGCTATTTCATTTGCTTTCCTAAGAAGAGCATTTTTACTTCTTCCACTTAGTTACAAGTTAGGCCATACTGAGATTACAAGTTTTTTCTCTTACAGCCGATCAGTACATGTGGTTGGAGAAAGATCTGGCTAATTTTGACAGAAATGTGACTCCTTGGTTGGTAGCTACATGGCACCCACCATGGTACAGCACCTACGTGGCACATTACAGAGAAGCGGAGTGTATGAGAGTCGAGATGGAAGACATACTTTATAAGTATGGTGTTGATATCGTCTTCAATGGCCATGTAAGTGCAGTATGTATTGTTATATGTATCTATGAACAATATAATCTCCTCTGTGCAAGCTTCTAGGATTTCTGTTAGGCAGCCCTTTACCTTAGTTAATCTGTTTGATTCTAGGATTTCATTATTTAGTTAAAGAAACTTTTTCAAGTTCCCAAAATCTTAATACAATCATGGCATTCTTAGTGGTATACCTTTCTATTGCAGTTCTTCAAACTTGAAGAAATTCACATCTTCAGTTTTCTCTGAGTAAAATCATTTCAGCAGGAGTTTTTCAAATTGCAACTGTCTTACAACTGCCCTCTTATCTGATCAGACAGTTCACCAATCTTAATCTCGAGATGAATCTCAAACAAAGTTTCTGGACATCGGTATGACTTTGATAATCATTCAAGGAACATAGCTAAACCAAATCTTACAGATTCTTTTAGAGGTGGGGTGATACCCTGAAGTTCTATTTACATCTCCTTACCCTTAGTAACTCTGTAAGCTAAGCAAGCTGAGTGCTGTGCCCATGCTAACCAAATATCTTTCGTACTTTTTATAATTTCCAGATTACCTATATCTTAAATCAATGTCCTTGCTTAACCACACCAGCTAGTCGGCCAATAGGGCATGGGGCTCAATAATAGAAATGCTTCATACTGTGTACAGAATTGGTGTGGTTTGAGATTATGTTCTAGAGAGCACTGTATTGCAATTTTATTTTTATGTGCCGCATAGTTTGTCACGCTTTTGGCAGAAATCCTTGTATATTTGAGTTGAGAGTTGTGACAGTTTTAAAACAATCAACAGGTTCACGCCTACGAGAGGTCAAATCGAGTGTATAACTACACTTTGGATCCCTGTGGTCCTGTATATATAACAGTTGGTGATGGTGGTAACCGAGAGAAGATGGCAATTGCACATGCTGATGAACCCGGAAACTGTCCAGAACCGTGTACAACTCCAGATAAGTTTATGGGTGGCTTTTGTGCATTTAATTTCACATCAGGCCCCGCAGCAGGAAAGTTCTGTTGGGACCAGCAGCCTGAATATAGTGCATATCGAGAAAGTAGCTTTGGTCATGGGATTCTAGAGGTACTTCCCTTTTCTCTCTGCTATGAAAAGTTGAAAACACAAACTCTTGAGAGTACAGATAAACTTTTTATTATACAGTGGACTGAAATTTTAAACCCAAATGAAAATTTGATAAAAATGATTTGCTAATGTCTTTCTTTAACAATTGCATTCAGTTTTTGTTGTTATGAGCATTCACTTTCACATATATGGAAAACATACAATAAAACTTAGAAGTTATAAACATGATCAGTGATGTATAGCCAATGCCTTGTGTAGTACGTTTATGTTCAACTGTAAATGTGACGCCATAAACTGCTAAGGCCTCCATCAGTGCTGTTGAGAATGAAAGTACTTGAAGACTCACTGACAAAATTCTGTATGCGTATCAATATACCGGACCAACACGTTTTGCATAAAATCACACCAATAAGGTGATAAGCAGCTTTCTTTTGTGCCCTGCAGGTGAAAAATGAGACTCATGCTTTATGGTCCTGGCACCGAAATCAGGACTTCTACGGATATGCTGGAGATCAAATTTTTATTGTAAGGCAGCCTGATAGCTGTCCAGTTATGGCAAACGTTACACAAAACAATTGAAAGCAGGAAAATGAAGGAAATTATTGGATAAATGGTACTACTAACTTCACCAGAGCAGTGAACTCTGAGTCTCTGATAATATTATACCGACTGATGGATTCTTGTACACATTTTTGTATGCATCTACAATTTCCAACTTGCGCGCATTAACTCATTTACAACAGTTCTGCACATCTCTAGTTGTGAGCCCTCAAGTCTTCAACTTGATGTCAGGCGAAGTTAGCTCTTGTGTTAACTTTCAATTTGTAATGCTGAAAATTTCTATTAATAAAACTGCCGATTTTTATTTGGTCTTGATTCTTAATTTGTCCAACCTGTACTTCATTTTGTTCATGAAGTATAGGTTATAGAGTTTTGAAGGAAACTGAGCATTGGTTATACCACATTCGAGCTTCCCTCACCGGCACTAATGATGGATGTAAAACATGTGGGTGAGTTTACATGTAGAATTGGACTAGAATTTTTTCAAGGTAACATTCCAAGTTCTGCATCCATTTTAAGGATTAGAATTTGGAAGTACAATTCTGGCCACTGAAATTAGAGCATCTTTTTGCTTAATTTCCAAGGTTAAAAAATTGAGCAAACTCACAATCTACGCAATGCAATATTATTATGATCTAGGGTCCATCTCGTGACTAATGATTCATCACAAATTTGGCGTCCTACTGGTAATTTGTTTTGCCTGACAAAGTAGCAACTATTATAAATGATATATTCATACTTTTCATGTCCATATACTCATGTATTTTGCACATATATTTAGTTATAACAAAAAGTAGGGTTGAGACTCGAGCTTTCTGATCATAAAATAAGCCGTGGGTGAGTTTAGAGGTATTTATATAAGTACAAAGATGTGTTAACCTTAAATAAAATATGAAATATATCTAAATTATAATAGGAAATAAATCTCTATTACAATAGAACTAAATGATAATTGGTAAGTAACCAAAAATCATAACATAGTAATGAACTAAAATCCTAACTAAGTAAGGACTCGCCAACAGATTGATGGTGCTTCTATATCAAATCCGTCATATGAACTTTGGCTTGAACAGGATTAGAGTATGATGATCTAGATTAAATCTACAACTTCTGAAGATCAGATCTAGATTAACTCTAGGATTTCTGAAGATCAATTGCCTCACATTTGTTGGTGTCGTTGATTCTCGTGTCCCTTGTAGTGTTTTATATCTCTATGAGAGACTTCCAAGGTAAAGAAAAAAAAAATTCATTTGATAAATAGATAGTAGAATTCAAATGTAAGAAATGAAACAGCTTAGTAGACTGAGAAAAGAAACTTGCAGCAATTAAATTGAACTATTATTGAATAGAATTTGTGAGAGCTACAAAGTTTGGCACAATATTAATTGAGAGGCTTAGCTAGATGGAAGTGGACAAAGAAGGTTCCAACTTCTAACAAAAAAATGTATAACCTCTTTTCCACGTAGGGCAATGCTACTCCTGCTATAACTATAAAATTATATAAATAAATAAACGAGCCACATGGGTTTAGTTTAGGGTAAATGAAAGAACAAACATAAAGGACACATGCATCAAGATTGTTGGGATCATGGACTCAAGGGATGCTTTTGAGTTGTCGTCGGACTCAGGGATCGTCGGGGTCATTGGAGTGAATCCAGTAACGCTACCTCCGCCAAATGTTGGGGTCGTAGGCGTTGTTGGTGCACTGAAAATGCCTGTAGCTGGTGGCGTGGTTGGCGTGGTTGTCCCTCCAGCCGTGCTGTAAATTTGCATAACACAGCTGTTAGTCCTTCAAGTTCATTTATACGAACACCGGATAAAGCACTACTTTTTCCACCAAAGAAAAAGCAATAAAAGATGCAGCACTAGGTTGAGCCCAAAACCTACACCCCGTACTCAACAACCTACTTTTATTGAGAATTGAGTTATCAATGACATCTCTCTCTAACGTGAACATCAACCCTTGATTCATGGTGAGAATTACCACTATATTAATTGGCGCTTGATGAGTGTGATTTGTGAGAAAAATGCCGATTTCAATAATAACCTAGAATGTGATCAAATGACTATATGCTCTAGTGAATTGGTTCATTTTAAATTAAGTCCACTTTTTTTTTAGCATCTTTCCTATTAAGAGAGGGGCGATAATATACTAAACTCACACAGACTACATAAATGCTAAGACTTGAACTCAAGACCTTGCCTGAGGGAATAATTACTCCAAACCACTACTACGCTAGTGATCCTTTGCAAATTAAGTCTACTTTAGCGTCAAGCAAAAGACCTTAAATTCGGCTAAACCTTCCCAAACCTTCCCAATTAGCTGCACAAATAGAAAAAGGCCAAAGTGCATATTGCTATGTGGACCACTAGCTAGGACACCTACACTTTTGAGACCATGCCTGAAATACCCTGGCCAGAACAAAAGAGCACTTCTCTGGGAATCAAAATGTTGAAATGTTGCCCCACATGTTTGAATTTTTGACCGTTAATTGAGGTTGGGCCCACCTTCAAAATTAGGAGGGTAAATGGGAAGAAGACTGTAGGAGGACTGTCCTTATTATGTATTGCTTAAGCAAGGCATCCGAAAAATTATGAATACTGATATTTTAATCAATAAATGTATTAAAGTAGCACGAGGAATTTTTAAAGTGAATCATTATTTTCATAAACTAGAATATTTGGGGAACATTCCACAATGAACTGATCCTTTTTCATATGTACCAAAGGAAATTCTGACCCAACAAAAAAAAGTAAAAAGAAAAAGAATTGGTCCTTCCACTATTTAAAATGATATTTTAATGTTCATGCAAATCAAACCAGGGCCCAGAAGTTTCAGAGCTTGGTCTGGCAACAACAGCATGAGATAGACTCAGAAATCATCAGAATAGTGCATGATAGTTGTCACTGTCAGTCACTCTGCCCATAAAAAAGGTGGCGAACCAAGTATGATCTTGACCATTGGTTTCATTTGTACTAACGACAAATCCAACGGTGGGAAACTAAGGTGAAATGTGAGTTACAGAACCAAATACATAGTTCAAACTCCAGGTCAAGCATGCACTCAGACAATAATTTTAAGAAATCCAGTATGTAGTACAAAACATCAGTGAGCAACCCAAGACTTCGAAGAGGGAGAGAGAGGGGATTTTGATTTGAGAGATGCAAACAAATCGAGGAGTACTGGACGGTCAGATTTAAGATGCCATCACAAAGCATCCCATGCAGAAAGACACGTGGCATACATCCATAAGAAGCTTCACCAGAGAGGCACAAATCTCTCTTTGTTTTGGTTTTTTTTTTTTCTTTTTTTGGTTCCCTCTCTTTTGGAAGAGGACTCAAGTGGCAAAAGAAAAGAGAATGGTTTCTGGAAAGTGAATATCTCTTTCAATATTCATCATATCAACCAACTCCCTAATAATTTTGCTTCTCAAAAACACTGACCCAATTGCGTAAACATGAAGAAACTTGTGTACCCTAAATACTTAATAAGTCTTTGAGAAATTAATGTTCTGTTTACAAGAAATTGAAAAGAAAGGGCAGGGGAGCATACCTTGCAGAAGATGGGTACACACAAGATCCATAACCTACACAGAGAAAATAACAACAATAAACAAATCAATACCTAAAAATATGGGTTCATTTTCTTTGAAAATAAATAAATAAAAGATAAAATTGTTACCAAAAAAAGAAAAAGAAAAATGACATACTGGGATCGGTTTGAGCAATGGTGGAAGTGCCAGAGAAGTCACAAGAGCCAGGAGCCATAGCCTTGCGCTGATAATAACTGTTGAAGGCATAAGAGGCATGAGCTTGGATTGTGTTTGGAAGATAACAGAGGCCAGTGGATTGTAATGGGGAACAGTCAGCACCAGCCCCGCATGCATAGTCTAAGGCTGTCTGAAGGGCTTGGGTGGTAGCATCACTTCTTGCCACACACCAAGTTGAAGAAGAAGAAGAAGAAGAAGAAGTTGCTCCATCTACCCCCACAATATTGATGAAAGTTCCAAGCATACCCACCATGGATATTACCAGGAACAGATTGCTTAGCTGCTTTGAGAGTGAGAATGATGCCATGGAGAAAGGTTATGGCCTTATAGGGTGGCCAGAGATATAGGCTGCTAACTAGATGGTAAAGGAGGAGAGAGAGCAGTCACTGTCCAGACAAAGAGCGAGAGAGCTTTTTTTTGTTTTTGTTTTCTTTAAGATGTTTCTCTGCTTTTGGCCCTGGTGCTTTTCTTTTTCCTTTTATACTTCCAATCCATTGAATGAAATGCTTTCTCCCGTGGAAAAATAAATAATTGAATGAATCTTCGAGTTAACTAGATCATTTCAAATTGGTGCCTCAACTTGTAAAATCATATAAAAATAGGTATTTAAGCTTCGTAAACTCTAGAAATAGGTCATTTTGTTACTTTAATAAGTCTATTAAATGTTTATGTGGCATACATAGCTTCTACCGTTTTTAGTTGTGTGGCAGATGTGAGTCCCATTATTACTGTGACAAAATCTTTAATTCATTTATGTTTATTGGAAAAGTGACTATCTAGGTAAGGAAAAAAAGCTTTTTGTTTCTTTTCCAAAATAAATAAACAAGGAGTTTAGTTGAATTTGTTGGGTATTCTTAATCTCTTTCGGAGGAAAATCATGCCGATTAGTGGCCAGTTTTGCTAGATTCAAGGAAACTATAACGATAGACAAGGAGTTATAGAAAAGTTATTTTCAAGAACGATTCTCTTCGTTTCAATTTTTCTGCTCCATGTACATTGCCTTTACCCTAGCACTTGTAGAGAAGCCTCCTCTTTTTCAAGAATCACTTCTAAGTGCTTTTTCAGGGAACACTTGAATTTTTTATTTTTTATTTTTAAAACCTTCGGCGTTCTTTGAAAGAAGCAATTATAGAAGAAGCATTATAAGCAGAAGTGCTTGCAATAGACTCAATCCCAGCGGAAAGGCGTCTCTAAGAGCATCTCCACCCACAAGGGCTAGGGCAAGGGCAAGGGCAAGGGCAAGCAAGGGCTGCCACTATTCATGTGAATAGTGGCAGCCTTTGCATTTTTGGTTCCACCCATGAGGGCAAAGTCTAGGGCAAGTCAAAGGCAATTACTATTCATTGTACTTTATTTTCTATTTTTTTATACTTTAAACCATTAATTTTGATAATCTTTTGTAATTAAATTTTTGGATAAAAAATATTAGATGTAGAAGAATTGTCTCAGGTATTTTATACAGAATTTTATAGGGAAAAAATACACAAATTTTTATAGGGAAAAAAATAAAATGGTTATGTATTTTATAGGGAAAAAATACATAGTTTTTTGGTATTTTTAAAAAAAAAGTTCAGAATTTTTTTGCAATTTTTTAAGCCAAAAAAAAAGAGTACCGTTGGATTTCTGGAAAAAAAACAATCGGAGCGTCTCTGTCGCGACACGTGGCACAATGGTAAAAAAATTGAATTTCTGTGCACTGACGTCACAAAACTAGTTTTGAAGCCCAGGCAGAACTTGCCCTTGGGCCTGCCCGGGCTGGTGGAACCCAGCCATTGCCCGAGTTGTTTTCTGCGCGCTGGAGGGGATTTGGGCTGCCAAGGGGGGCCTTTTGCCCAGGTTTGGTGCTGCGGTGGAGATGGCCTAATAAGAGAACATGTTAAGGCCCAACTACAACAAAGAAATCCATAAAAGGGCGTCATTGAGATTGAAAGTGAAACTTAAACTGTAAATACATCTCCCTTGTCGAAAGGCACTTGCATGAGGAAAATTGCAGGCCGACAATATTGTCAACCAGATTCTAGTACATAATATAACGCATGCACCAACCTCTTTGGAGCCGAAACAAGTCGTGCTCGCAATGAAGCCTGGATGATTTAATATGCAATGCTTCTTGCCTAAAAGGGATTCTTAGTAAATAAAAAACGGTAACTTAAAAAGCTTCAATAATTGATGCAGCCATGGTCCCTGGGGTGATGGGACTATAAAAAGAAAACCCCGTTTTCTGATGCTATAACTAACAGTATACATCTAAAAGATCATTACATCTTGAAAGAATGGGGTATCAAAACACATGGTAATTGGAGTTGTACACTCAACTTTGGTTTTCCTGTCTCTCTATGTCTCTGTCTCTGTCTCTGTCTCTCTCTGTGTCTATTTCTCTCTCTCTCTCTCATTGGGGAAGCTCAGCTAGTCTGAAGGCCCTGAACTCAAACTTTAAAGACATCAAGTTGAAGGTAGAACAATCTCAACTTTTTTCATAGAATAAGATATAGGCCTCACAGTGAAGAACCTCATCTAGGGAAACTTGACGCACATGTGCATCACTAGCATAATACCACACATGACCATTATTTTCCTTCTCAGCTTTTCCTCTGCTCCTTTCACCCCCTCTCACATATGCAACATAGTGGCCCCCTCTCATCGTCCCAGAATGCTCCACAACCCCAATTAGGCGGTATTCATACTTCTCTCCATCTGTGGACCTGTAAAGCTCAAGAGGACATCATAGCCAAAAAGTTAATGCGCTTCCAATGGAAAAATGTAACTTGTAATGTATGCTACCAATTAAGTCTGTGCAAACCACCACACAAACTAGGAACAAAATAAGTACTATGTGAAGCACAAGTAACTACGGACATAAAAATAAGGCTTGATTGTGAGTTAATAGATGCATTGTAGATATCTTCTACATTCTGATAATTGCACAAAAAAGTTCACCCATAAATTGGCTTTAGGGAATAAGTGCATATGAAGCAAATTGTAATAGTTTGCATAACTGAATGAATCCTTTCAAACATGTGAATCAAATTATGATGCTCCAATTATATACAGAATTACTGACTGATTCCATTTTCATATGGCATCCAAAGAAACTATATGAGTAAAACAACACAAGGGAACATAAATTCAGAAAAGCTTAAACAAGTACAAAAACCAATGAAAAGGGACAGTTCCTAAAGGTTGAATGTGTTATAACACTATGATTCCAAAACCCTTTAGCATTATTGTTGCTTAATTTCTTACAGTCTGTGATTATGTTAGTTGGAAGGACAAAATTCTGAAAAAGATAAGAATAGAAATCAAAATTAACAGGGGCAATACTTCTGGACATGCATCATAGATTCATAACTCAATAAAGTAGCTCCTAAAGAAGTGTCACTAAATGAATACGTACAAACTAATAAATATATCATTGTTTTTATTTTATAAGAAATGGCACACAATCAATTAAATAAATAAGAAGTTGCAGGATCCTTAAGACTAAAGCAAGTACAAAACAATGAATAAGTTGCCATGAAACTGGAATTAACAGACAAGGCAAAAGGGACAACTATAAGTAGAGATTTTAAACTTTAGATGAAGAAAAATAAAAAAACTTGACCAGAAAGAGATCGGTAGTTGAAAGATCAGCTAAAGCTATGGGGAATTGCAGTCAGTATCGCATTTATTACTCAAGGTCACATTGTAAAGGGAAATTTGATGACATAACTGCTACATGCACAAAAGTAGATATATGCAAACTCAAATTTCAAAATCTTTCTTTTAAAGAAGGCAGGTTCTGTAAACATTAAAACATCCTGCAACTTAGCTCGTAAATTATTAAACTTAGCAAAGTAGCTCTAAGCTTCAAACTTGAAAGGCAAGCCTCCTCATATCATCTAACAAAGTAACTATGGACACAGACACAACCAGCACGTTGCAACATGTATATACACAAACAAAAGGAACTGAACATAGCAACCCCAAAACTTCTGCCTTGGGGATAAAACAATATGCTTGCCCTTGCTATTTCTTAAATCAGACATACTAATTTATTGTTGTTTTGGTAATATTTCTTTCTTCAAATTTCTATCTATGAAAAAGTTTTCTTTTTTCATGAAAAAACATAAATAGTAAAATATTCTTGAGAGTTCTATACAAGCTTCTTGACAAAATCTAATAACTGTATAAAGTGCTAGAGACTGGGGGACCCAAGTGTCAAGTCCTCAAGCATTCAACATGGTGTTTAGAACAAGCATCTTAGACTTACAGCTTCTTCCTTTGGTGAAAAACTTCACCACTATGTTCAGTCCTTGAGATAGAAAAGCAATGGATCTTTGTGCGTTAGATAAGTAAAGAGGCAAGAATGTGTAGTTCGATAACATTTAGGCAAGAGAAAAACATAACTGGCTGACAAGATGAGGTAATTTGGTATTTAACCTATGAAGTGAATCACTACAGCACTCTCTCACAGATATGGTTCCAAAGATTCACTTTGCTTATTGCAGCCTAAGGTGGAAGAGTGATAATTAAATTTATCAGACTCTAGAGACTTCAAACTGTTAGTTTGTATCTCCCCATACTTCCCAGCCTCTAACATTAATTGCACGTCAGACTACAACAAGCACCTTGACTACATCATATTTATTAAAATTTCAAAGTTTGTGAGGAGACTAATGATCTGCCCAACCAAGTCCCACCACCCCTCCAGTAAAAGTGATTAGAGATCAAAAGCTGGTGTATTGAAAAGTGAAAACTAATGCAAATTTTTCTTTAAGATGGTATAAAAAAGCTATCCTCTCATTTTGAATGCTTATTCCAAGATCTGGCTAAAACAGACTCATGACAAGCAGTAACGTTTTGATCTGGCATTTTGTAATCTAAAATAAACTCTAAAAAAAGTCAGATATATACCTGGAATCCATATATGGTCTAAGATCAATTTTTTCTCTGAAACTGACATGGCCGTTCAATTTACTTAAGCGGCCACGAGCATCTTGGCTGAACCGCTTGAGATGAATAGTCAAAATAGGTGGGGTCCTGTTAATGAGGACCCTTTTAGTCGCATCCCTCTTCACCTTCACACATTTGGAATTTATTTCCTCGTCTTCACTTTCTTCTGATTCATGTTTACCATCCAATATCCCAGAATAAGTCTGTGAACATTGTCAGAGGTACATCCTGCAGTTCTAGGCTCGTCAGCACAAGACTCAATTGCTTGATCAATGTAACTTTCTCGACTGCAAGTGTTATTGCAATCTGAAGTATTGATTGCACTGGAAGTGCATCTTTCATCTCGTTGTTTCCTTCTTGTTGTTGACGAACAGCAGCATTCAGCTTATCTGATCGACCATTCTCAATTGATGAACAATTTATTTTCCCATCATGCAAGTCTTCACCAAAATGGTTACAACCAGTACGGCTATTCAAATTCCCATTACTAAGATTTCTGACATCAGCAGGGCACAGGCCCATATTTAAACTCAGTGAATCACTTTCCGCTCTAGTCTCACATCCATTTATCAAAATTTGAGCTGAAGATTTTACCTGCTTCTTTACTTCCAACCTTTGGCGTTGAAGAGTTCTGGAACAGTTCTCACAATGCCAAGCATTTTCATTGGCAAGAAGCTCAGGCTTTATGAAATGAGCCAAACAACTCTCAACAGACACTGGAGAATCACTATCATCAACTTCATCTGGATCAGATTCGCTAGCTACGAAACCAGTCTCTGTTCCTCCCTCACCAACAGAGGGCCTTGCAGTGGGCCCTGCAGCAACCTCTGGCTCATTGAATAAGTCCCCAAAACCATCAAATTCATCTTGTCCACCACCCACAACCGATGAAGAGGCCTCATCTTCTCTTCCTATGATTTCCTCAGTGACAGAACACTCTTCTTTATATGGAAGCAACAAAACTTCAGAACCCTGAACCTGTAATGGGAGCTCTTCTCCCAAGGATTCACTGAAGAAAAGTCAGGTTTTACATTTGGTTCCCCATTAAGCGTAGAAACCTGATTACCAGATTCAGAGTCAGGCTGTAGCAAGATATCATTAAGTGCATTCTTGTTTTCAGAATCTTGAACAGTTGAAGCATCATTGTTTTGTGAAACGAAATCATTGTCATCTGACATATTTCCCATATCAAGATAATCCAACCATGTACAGTCATTCAACAAAGTTGATGTTTGCTCTGCTGCCTCAAAGACTTGTTCATTTTCAGATTCTTGGACAGCAGAGAGATTCTTCATAACTAAACCCCATTGTTCAACCACATTTGGGTCAGTTGAACCGGACTGTGGCTGGCTAGAAACCTCGCTGCTGGTTGATGGGGTTGCAACACTTGATGATGGTGCAGAACTCTGTCCTTGTTAATTTTCGACCGAACCTTTCCACTCCTCTTGGGTGGCAACTTTGTCTTCTTTGCTCGAGAGGTAGGTTGAGCTGTCTTAGGTGGGCATTTCCTGGTTGGAACTGGCAGTGACAGATCTAAAAATGACTCATAGACAGTAGAGGAGTGGCCACATTCGATGCAAGAAACGGTACTTGATATTTGCCCCCCAAATACAGCATCCACAAAAGTAGGACCTGGATTTGATGAATTCCCATTTTCCCGGGAAGAACTTATACGTTTCCTCATACTCAACTCCTCAGTGCACAAGCCATCCAGTAAGCAACGAAGCAATTCATGACTGTCTTGCTGCTGATAACCCCTAAACTGGGGAGCCTTGGAACAGACACACCCAAAAAACGCTCTTGGGTTTATCACATTCCTAAATCCTGCCTCTGGTTTTGTTTCAGTAAAGAGTTTCTTCAGGGAAATAGTAAGAGCTCCAGAAAATGCATCAACATTTAAGAAGTAACCCCGCAGCCTATCTATAGCTAGAATATTCTGTAAGACAGAATTAAAGAAGCAAGTGTTACCAAGATTAACTAACCCTCTCACCATATAACCACCTCTCCCATCCAAATCACTTGATATATTGTTAGCTGATTTGATGTCACTTGTCACACTGCCATTACCAAACCACACATCCTCAACATTAACAGATGACTCCTCCGATGAATGACCCTTTATTAATTTCACAACATCCGAAAACACATCTTTTTGTTCACTATTCTCTTCCATCTTATCAATTTTAATAAGCATGCTACAAGAGAAGCACCACCGCAACTGAGGGTTTTCAAAGTGGATCACTAACGGGTGACGAGTTTGCCTCGCATGCCGAAGTGCATGGCATTGAGGGGTTGTAGGCAGTCCAACCCCTCCACAAGAATAATGACCACATTCCAAACAAACCCAAATGGCTTTTGACTCAGATTTTGAATCCACTGAAGCACTTCCTTTCTTCTTACCATGTTTGCCCTTTCCTTTACCCCCTCTCCTATCAAGTGCCCCTTCCCTACAATCTTCGCACCTAACAAGTTCTGAGGACCCAATTTTAGCAGACAATTTATTCAAATCTACACCTTTGTCAACATGAGGACAAGGTTTTTTCTCTTTTGGAACTGAAACTGCATCATCACCATTCTTAACACTTGGGTTGCTTGGTTGGGGAGCTTTCTTTGGGGAATCAGCTGCAATCCACTTGTCCTTTTGAGGAGCCGCCCTTGCCTTCTTCTTAACTTTCTTCCCCATCAATTCCTAATTCCAATCCAAAGACACCAAATATAACAACAATAAGATTAATTATAATAACACACAACAATGATAATGATAAGAATAGTAAAGATCAATAAACATTACCTAACTAGAACCATATATTGACACTCTGCAAACAACCAGACATACACCAATATAAGAATGCAAAACCCAATCTTTTTATCTACTCAATGCAGACATACTGCTAAAAATCATATGAAAAAAGTAAAACCCATTTTACTTTTAAGAGAAACCCTCTTCACATAATTGGCAAAAACCGAAGAAGTGAGGAGAACAATCCAAACCCACTATCCGCAAAACCATACACTACGGAAGAGTAAGAGACGCCTATAAAGATTCAGGTTTTTTCCGAGAACCCAACAAAGATTTGGATTGTAAAGTGTAAATAACAGCTTCTGAGCAATCGTAAAGGTGAAGCAGAAGCATAAATCTAGAGAAAATGAATTGTATTAAAATATGAAAAGAAAATCCATTGTTTTACCTCAAAATCTGGAGAAGATGACCGGGAATGCTAGGAGAAACTTTTTCAGGGTTAGCTTTGCATATGATGACAAGAGAGATTGCTGCTTGAAGTTTAGGATCTATCAAGGATAGAAAGACAAAGCGAGAGTGGCGTGCTAATATTTAAGGGCTTCGGCTGGCGCACTCCTAATCTTTTGCTTAGTAGCCACTCTCTCTCAATGAAGGAGAGGGACACAGATATGAGAGAGTAACAGTGTTTTTTTTTTTTTTTTTTGGTCTGAGATTTTTATTGTTGTTGAGGGAGGAGCTTATATTTGGGAGAGATTTTTAACAGCGAGAGAGAGAGCCAAAAGACTGATAGAATTTGAAAAGGATTAAAGTTACGTGGGTTTTCTTTTGGCAAATTTGCCCTTGTGGTTAAAAATATATGTATATGTAAATAGTAAACTTGTGGTAGAACTCCTTACCAATCTGGACAAAAATTGAGATTTCCACCTCAAGGAAGGATGACATACACAATTCAGCCTTTTATTTTCACAATCAGGAATTAGAATTCTCATCAGGAAAAATTCAATTATTAGGTGGGAGGCGTTATTCTGATTTTTGGAGAACTAACCCATTAGAAATTCATCTTTTTTACTCATTATATCTCACGCATTTTTTGAATTACAAATGTGTCATCTACTTTAACCTAACAACGAGGATATTTAGTAATTAGTACCACTCCTACCCCAATTCCATATAGTTTAATAAACAACTTCAATAAGAATCTGGAACCTAACTCTTCTCAATCTATATGGTTTAGTAAACAACTAAAATGGGAATTCAAAATCTAATTCTCCTCAATTCAATTTCTCCTAATCCAATTACGTAATTAGTAAACATGCCATAAGTGGTCTAAGGTTCCAAGCCTCCGAGAATCTGGAGAAGAAAAGACCGGGAATGCTAGGATAAGTTTTTCAAGATTAGTGTTGCATAGGATGAAAAGAGAGATTGATGTTTGAAGTTTAGGATCTATCAAGGATTGAAAGACAAAGCGAGAGTGGCGTGCTCGTATTTGAGGGCTTTGGCACACGCACTCCCTAATCTTTTGCTTAGTAGCCACTCTCTCAATGAAGGAGCGGGACAGAGATGAGAGAGTAACAGTGGTGACTGGTAATAGAGAAAGAGGCGACTTTAAAAAAAGGACCTAATGCTCACTTTTCTTGTACTGTGAACAAAATTGCTTTCATTTGATCAACCCTCCCCATTCGAGTATTTGGAGAACCCACACTTAATTGCCTCGGAAAATTAATAAAATAATATGCAGTAAAGCAAAGATCAAATTAGACGTTGTTCAGATTTCTTATTAATTACTGAAATAATTACCAAATATATATACCTTTAATTTGATCAGATTTGGCCTCAATTGAGTGTATATATATGCGGGGAGCGGATCCGCTGTCCCTTCCATGTCCCCTCTCTAATTTGCTGACACGTGTCTTAACTCCGTTAACTTTTTTTTTTGATAATTTTAAAAATTAAAAAAATTAAAAACTGCCCAAATAACCCAGCAGCCGGCGACTATCGTCTTCCTTGCAAAACCCAACGAACGTCGTCTTCCTTGCTATACTATTTATTAAAGACAATTTTTTTTAAAAAAATAGCAAAACCTCCCAGCTATATTATTTTTAAAACAAATTAGACAAAAAAATCGGGTATAGCCGCACGGCTATACTATTTGCTGCAGAATAAAACAGAGCAATTAAAAAGAATTTTAAAAAATGAGTATAGTCGTGCGGCAGTACTATTTTTAATATAAAAACAGAGGAAACCCCTTCCATTTATCGCCACGTGTCAACACAGTTTTATTTTTTAAATAAATTAAAAACACGGAGTATAGCCGTGCGGCTGTACAAAATTTTTTTTTTGAAAGAGGATGACCCTCTTTCTCTAATGCGCCATGTGTCAAAAAATAAGTATAGCCGTCCGGTTATACTGTTTTTAATAAAATAATTTCGTAGTATAGCCGCCCGGCTATACGTTTTAAATACATTGTGTTTAAAAGGGGCTATTCCCTTTAGTACAAAAATAAAAAAATAAAAAAGGACTCTCCTAGTTGCATTAGTTTGTCTCTTATAAATATTAATTTGCTAGTTTCAACATATCCAAAGTATATATTAATCTTCCACTATATGATATTTTCATGTAATTTTTATAACATATGTTATTCTTATTCAATAATATGTGAGAATTATTTGTATAATACGCGGATTTTGTACATCTTACTGAAAATTTTGAAAACAATACGTGTATAAAACATTACAAATATGTACGTACAAGTTCAATAAGACTATTGTATGTTTGCTTTGTAAAAAACGGGAGATGCATGTATAGAACACGAAAGTATTATTGAAAAATATGTACCTACGTACATATATATATTTATATATTTATATGTGTGTGTGTGTGTGTGTGTGTGTGTGTGTGTGTGTAAAAGATCATAGCCGCTCGTCTATACTATTTATTAAAGACAATTTTAAAAAAAAAAATAGTAAAAGCCCCAGGCTATACTATTTTTAAAAGAAATTAGACAAAAATCGAGTATAGCCGCACGGCTAGACTATTTGCTGAAGAATAAAACAGAGCAGTTAAAAAGAATTTTTCAAAATACGTATAGCCGTGCGGCTGTACTATTTTTAATATAAAAATAAAGGAAACCCCTTCTTTTTGTCGACACGTGTCAACACAGTTTTTTTTAAATAAATTAAAACCACAGAGTATAGCCGAGCGGCTGGACTATAATTTTTTTTTCAAGGATGACCCTCTTTCTCTAATGTGCCACGTGTCAAAAAATAAGTATAGCCGTCCGGCTACACTGTTTTTAATAAAATAATTTCGTAGTATCGCCGCCCGGCTATACTTTTTAAATACATTGCGCTTAAAAAGGGCTATTCCCTTTAATACAAAAATAAATTAATAAAAAAGGACCCTCCTAGTTGCATTAGTTTGTCCCTTATAAATATTAATTTGCTAGTTTCAACATATCCAAAGTTGATATTAATCTCCCACTATATGATATTTTCATGTAATTTTTATAACATATGTTCTTCTTATTCAATAATATGTGAGAATTATTTGTATAATACGCGAATTTTGTGTGTCTTACTGAAAATTTTGAAAACAATACGTGTATAAAACATTACAAATACGTACGTACAAGTTCAATACAACTATTGTATGTTTGCTTTGTAAAAAACATGAGACGCGTCTATAGAACACAAATATATTATTGAAAAATACGTACCTACGTACATATATGTGTGTGTGTGTGTGTGTATTTAAAAGATCATAGCCGCTTGTCAATACTATTTATTAAAGACAATTTTAAATTCAAAAAAAAAAAGGTAAAAGCCCCCGGCTATACTATTTTTAAAAAAAATTAGACAAAAATCGAGTATAGCTGCTCGGCTATACTATTTGCTGAAGAATAAAACAGAGCAGTTGAAAAGAATTTTTAAAAATGAGTATAGCAGTGCGGCCGTACTATTTTTAATATAAAAACAGAGGAAGCCCCCTCTATTTATCGCCACGTGTCAACATAGTTTTATTTTTTAAATAAATTAAAAACACAGAGTATAGCCGTGCGGCTGTACTATAATTTGTTTTTGAAAGAGAATGACCCACTTTCTCTAATGCGCCACGTGTCAAAAAATAAGTATAGCCGTCCGGCTATACTGTTTTTAATAAAATAATTTCGTAGTATAGCCGCCCGGCTATACGTTTTAAATACATTGTGTTTAAAAGGGGCTATTCCCTTTAGTACAAAAATAAAAAAATAAAAAAGGACTCTCCTAGTTGCATTAGTTTGTCCCTTATAAATATTAATTTGCTAGTTGCTAGTTTCAACATATCCAAAGTAGATATTAATCTTCCACTATATGATATTTTCATGTAATTTTTATAACATATGTTCTTCTTATTCAATAATATGTGAGAATTATTTGTATAATATGCGAATTTTGTGCGTCTTACTGAAAATTTTGAAAACAATACGTGCATAAAACATTACATATACGTACGTACAAGTTCAATACGACTATTGTATGTTTGCTTTGTAAAAAACGTGAGACACGTGTATAGAACACGAATGTATTATTGAAAAATACGTACCTAAGTACATATATATGTGTGTGTGTGTGTGTGTGTGTGTGTGTATTTAAAAGATCATAGCCGCTCGTCTATACTATTTATTAAAGAAAATTTTAAATTTAAAAAAAAAACAGTAAAATTTTAAAAGAAATTAGACAAAAATCGAGTATAGCCGCACGGCTAGACTATTTGCTGAAGAATAAAACAGAGCAGTTAAAAAGAATTTTTAAAAATGCGTATAGCCGTGCGGCTGTACTATTTTTAATATAAAAATAAAGGAAACCCCTTCTTTTTGCCGCCACGTGTCAACACAGTTTTATTTTTTAAATAAATTAAAAACAAAGAGTATAGCCGTGTGGCTGTATTATAATTTTTTTTTAAAGGATGACCCGCTTTCTCTAATGCGCCACGTGTCAAAAAATAAGTATAGCCGTCCGGCTACACTGTTTTTAATAAAATAATTTCGTAGTATCGCCGCCCGGCTATACTTTTTAAATACATTGTGCCTAAAAGGGGCTATTCCCTTTAATACAAAAATTAAAAAATAAAAAAGGACCCTCCTAGTTGCATTAGTTTGTCCCTTATAAATATTAATTTGCTAGTTTCAACATATCCAAAGTTGATATTAATCTCCCACTATATGATATTTTCATGTAATTTTTATAACATATGTTCTTCTTATTCAATAATATGTGAGAATTATTTGTATAATACGCGAATTTTGTGCGTCTTACTGAAAATTTTGAAAACAATACGTGTATAAAACATTACAAATACGTACGTACAAGTTCAATACGACTACCGTATGTTTGCTTTGTAAAAAACGCGAGACGCGTGTATAGAACACGAATGTATTATTGAAAAATACGTACCTAAGTACATATATATGTGTGTGTGTGTGTGTGTGTGTGTGTGTGTGTTGTGTATTTAAAAGATCATAGCCGCTCGTCTATACTATTTATTAAAGACAATTTTAAATTTTTTAAAAAAACAGTAAAAACCCCAGGCTATAATATTTTTAAAAGAAATTAGACAAAAATCGTGTATAGCCGCACGGCAAGACTATTTGCTGAAGAATAAAACAGGGCAGTTAAAAAGAATTTTTCAAAATACGTATAGCCGTGCGGCTGTACTATTTTTAATATAAAAATAAAGGAAACCCCTTCTTTTTGTCGACACGTGTCAACACAGTTTTTTTTAAATAAATTAAAAACACAGAGTATAGCCGAGCGGCTGGACTATAATTTTTTTTTTCGAGGATGACCCTCTTTCTCTAATGCGCCACGTGTCAAAAAAACGTATAGCCGTCCGGCTATACTGTTTTTAATAAAATAATTTCGTAGTATAGCCGACCGGCTATACTTTCTAAATACATTGTGCCTAAAAGGGGCTATTCCCTTTAATACAAAAATAAAATAATAAAAAAGGACCCTCCTAGTTGCATTAGTTTGTCCCTTATAAATATTAATTTGCTAGTTTCAACATATCCAAAGTTGATATTAATCTCCCACTATATGATATTTTCATGTAATTTTTATAACATATGTTCTTCTTATTCAATAATATGTGAGAATTATTTGTATAATACGCGAATTTTGTGCGTCTTACTGAAAATTTTGAAAACAATACGTGTATAAAACATTACAAAACGTACGTACAAGTTCAATACAACTATTGTATGTTTGCTTTGTTAAAAACGTGAGACGCGTGTATAGAACACGAATATATTATTGAAAAATACGTACCTACATACATATATGTGTGTGTGTGTGTGTGTGTGTATTTAAAAGATCATAGCCGCTCGTCTATACTATTTATTAAAGACAATTTTAAATTTAAAAAAAAAACTGTAAAAACCCCAGGCTATACTATTTTTAAAAGAAATTAGACAAAAATCGAGTATAGCCGCACGGCTAGACTATTTGCTGAAGAATAAAACGTAGTAGTTAAAAAGAATTTTTAAAAATTCGTATAGCCGTGCGGCTGTACTATTTTTAATATGAAAATAAAGGAAACCCCCTCTTTTTGTCGCCACGTGTCAACACAGTTTTATTTTTTAAATAAATTAAAACCACAGAGTATAGCCGTGCGGCTGTACTATAATTTTTTTTAAAGGATGACCCTCTTTCTCTAATGCGCCAGGTGTAAAAAATAAGTATAGCCGTCCGGCTACACGGTTTTTATTAAAATAATTTCTTAGTATAGCCGCCTGGCTATACTTGTTAAATACATTGTGTTTGGAAAGGGCTATTCCCTTTAATACAAAAATAAATTAATAAAAAAGGACCCTCCTAGTTGCATTAGTTTGTCCCTTATAAATATTAATTTGCTAGTTTCAACATATCCAAAGTTGATATTAATCTCCCACTATATGATATTTTCATGTAATTTTTATAACATATGTTCTTCTTATTCAATAATATGTGAGAATTATTTGTATAATACGCGAATTTTGTGCATCTTAGTAAAATTTTTGAAAACAATACGTGTATAAAACATTACAAATACGTATGTACAAGTTCAATACGACTATTGTATGCTTGCTTTGGAAAAAACGTGAGACGCATGTATAGAACACAAATGTATTAATGAAAACTACGTACCTATGTACATATATATGTGTATATATATATATATATAATATATGTGTGTGTGTGTGTGTGTGTGTGTGTGTAAAAGATCATAGCCACTCGTCTATACTATTTATTAAAGACAATTTTTTTTATAAAAAAAACAGTAAAACCTCCCGGCTATACTATTTTTAAAAGAAATTAGACAAAACTCGAGTATAGCCGTGTTGCTGAAGAATAAAACGGTGCAGCTGAAAAGAATTTTTAAAAATGAGTATAGCCGTGCGGCTGTACTATTTTTAATATAAAAACAGAGGAAACCCCTTCCATTTATCGCCACGTGTCAACACAGTTTTATTTTTTAAATAAAGTAAAAACACGGAGTATAGCCGTGCGGCTGCACTTAATTTTTTTTGAAAGAGGATGACCCTCTTTCTCCAATGCGCCACGTGCCAAAAAATAAGTATAGCCGTCCGGTTATACTGGTTTTAATAAAATAATTTCATAGTATAGCCGCCCGGCTATACGTTTTAAATACATTCTGTTTAAAAGGGGCTATTCCCTTTAGTACAAAAATAAAAAAAATAAAAACGGACTCTCCTAGTTGCATTAGTTTGTCTCTTATAAATATTAATTTGCTAGTTTCAACATATCCAAAGTAGATATTAATCTTCCACTATATGATATTTTCATGTAATTTTTATAACATATGTTATTCTTCTTCAATAATATGTGAGAATTATTTGTATAATACGCGAATTTTGTACATCTTTCTGAAAATTTTGAAAACAATACATGTATAAAACATTACAAATACATACTTTCAAGTTCAATAAGACTATTGTCTGTTTGCTTTGTAAAAAACGGGAGATGCGTGTATAGAACACGAAAGTATTATTGAAAATACGTACCTACGTACATATATATATATATTTATATGTGTGTGTGTGTGTGTAAAAGATCATAGCCGCTCATCTATACTATTTATTAAAGACAATTTTTTTTTTAAAATAGTAAAATCCCTAGGCTATACTATATTTAAAAGAAATTAGACAAAAATCGAGTATAGCCGAACGGCTATACTATTTGCTGAAGAATAAAACAGAGCAGTTGAAAAGAATTTTTAATAATGAGTATAGCCGTGCGCCTGTACTATTTTTAATATAAAAACAGAGGAAAACCTTTCTATTTATCGCCACGTGTCAACATAGTTTTATTTTTTAAATAAATTAAAAACACGGACTATAGCCGTGCGGCTGTACTATAATTTGTTTTTGAAAGAGGATGACCCTCTTTCTCTAATGCGCCACGTGTCAAAAAATAAGTATAGCCGTCCGGCTATACTGTTTTTAATAAAATAATTTCGTAGTATAGCCGCCCGACTACACTTTTTAAATACATTGTGTTTAAAAGGGGCTATTCCGTTTAGTACAAAAATAAAAAAAATAAAAAAATAAAAAAGGACTCTCCTAGTTGCATTAGTTTGTCCCTTATAAATATTAATTTGCTAGTTTCAACATATCCAAAGTAGATATTAATCTCCCACTATATGATATTTTCTTGTACTTTTTATAACATATGTTATTCTTATTCAATAATATGTGAGAATTATTTGTATAATACGCGAATTCTGTGCGTCTTACTAAATTTTTTGAAAACAATACATGTATAAAACATTACAAATACGTACGTACAAGTTCAATACGACTATTGTATGTTTGCTTTGGAAAAAACGTGAGACGCATGTATAGAACACGAATGTATTATTGAAAAATATGTACCTACGTACATATATATATATGTGTATATATATAATATATGTGTGTGTGTGTGTGTGTATGTAAAAGATCATAGCCGCTCGTCTATACTATTTATTAAAGACAATTTTTATATTAAAAAAACAGTAAAACCTCCCGGCTATACTATTTTAAAAAGAAATTAGACAAAACTCGAGTATAGCCGAACGGCTATACTATTTGCCGAAGAATAAAATGGTGCAGTTGAAAATAATTTTTAAACATGAGTATAGCCGTGTGGCGGTACTATTTTTAATATAAAAACAGAGGAAACCCCTTCCATTTATCGCCACGTGTCAACACAATTTTATTTTTTAAATAAATTAAAAACACGGAGTATAGCCGTGCGGCTGTACAAAATTTTTTTTTTGAAAGAGGATGACCCTCTTTCTCTAATGCGCCACGTGTCAAAAAATAAGTATAGCCGTCCGGCTATACTGTTTTTAATAAAATAATTTCGTAGTATAGCCATCCGGCTATACGTTTTAAATACATTGTGTTTAAAAGGAGCTATTCCCTTTAGTACAAAAATAAAAAAATAAAAAAGGACTCTCCTAGTTGCATTAGTTTGTCCCTTATAAATATTAATTTGCTAGTTTCAACATATCCAAAGTAGATATTAATCTTCCACTCTATGATATTTTCATGTAATTTTTATAACATATGTTATTCTTATTCAATAATATGTGAGAATTATTTGTATAATACGCGAATTTTGTGCATCTTACTGAAAATTTTGAAAACAATACGTGTATAAAACATTACAAATACGTACGTACAAGTTCAATACAACTATTGTATGTTTGCTTTGTAAAAAACGTGAGACGCGTGTATAGAACACGAATGTATTATTGAAAAATACGTACCTACGTACATATATATATATAATATATGTGTGTGTGTGTGTATGTAAAACATCATAGCCGCTCGTCTATACTATTTATTAAAGACAATTTTAAATGTAAAAAAAAACAGTAAAAGCCCCCGGCTATACTATTTTTAAAAGAAATTAGACAAAAATCGAGTATAGCCGCACGGCTATACTATTTGTTGAAGAATAAAACGGTGCAGCTGAAAAGAATTTTTAAAAATGAGTATAGCCGTGCGGCTGTACTATTTAAATACATTGTGTTTAAAAGGGGCTATTCCGTTTAGTACAAAAATAAAAAAATAAAAAAAGACTCTCCTAGTTGCATTAGTTTGTCCCTTATAAATATTAATTTGCTAGTTTCAACATATCCAAAGTAGATGGTAATCTTCCACTATATGATATTTTCATGTAATTTTTATAACATATGTTTTTCTTATTCAATAATATGTGAGAATTATTTGTATAATACGCGAATTTTGTGCGTCTTACTGAAAGTTTTGAAAACAATACGTGTATAAAACATTACAAATATGTACATACAAGTTCAATACGACTATTGTATGTTTGCTTTGTAAAAAATGTGAGACGCGTGTATAGAACACGAATGTATTATTGAAAAATACTCCCCGTTATGTTAGTTGACACGTGTCAGCAAATTAGTGAGGGGACACCAATTTGGGGACAGCGGATCCACTCCCATACATGTGGTAATAAATTTTACACCACATATACATTCTTTTTTGAAAAAAAATCTATGCCGTGCAAAGCAATGCAACCAAACTTCCTATATCTTAGCAGAAGTAGCTAGCTTCACACAGTACATATATATACACCTACCACTAGACAAGTCTTCGTAACTCAAACTAATCTCTGAGTGAAGAGCTACTACACATAATAAGAAGTCAAGTCATGCATGTGTCTGTTGCAAGAAATGTTGCGAGAGATGTCTTTGAATACTTTCGGGCACATATGGACACAAGGAAGAATGCCCGTGCATATATGCTATGGGTGGGCATTTGAACCGATGAAAAGTGTAGGAAAAAACCGGAAAAAAATATTTTTGCTGACCGAAAAAGTCAACCTAGGCTCAAAAATCGAACTGAATTGCTTTAGATAAGTTAATATCCTGGTTCTTGTTTTGGAAAAATATATATAAACCGAACCGGATCAGTTATGTTAATTTTAGATATTTATTTATATCCAAAATTATTAGTAATCCTAATTAATATTTAAATAACATAAATAACATTAGTAACTCCAAGAAATATCTAGATATTTTAGCCCAATTTCTTTTTATTTTCAATGAACCATATTCGTTCTTGTTGTGCTTCCATTTCTCTCTTTTCCACCTATTTCTTTCTATTTCTCTTCCTTTTTATATCTTCACCTCTTTCTCTCTTCTACATCTCTCTGTTATTTTATCTTTTTATTTTATTTTTACATCTCTCTCTTATTTTATCTTTTCTACCTCTTTCTCTCTTATTTTATCCATTGTACATATTTTTCTATTCTTCCTATTTTTCTGTACATCATATTTCCCTCTTCTTCACATCTTTATATTTTTATCTATCCAAATTGAAAATCGAGTCGAACCAAACTAGAACCGCATAGGTCCAGTTTAATTCGGTTCTTCTAGACACTTTCTATGAAAACTAAACTGAACCGTGTGTAAATTCCAATTTTGATTTCAATTCAAGAAAAAAGCTGAACCGAATCAGACCATGCTCATCCCTAATATATGCTACACGACCCAACAGATAAGCATGGGCAGCAACACACAACCTAGCGAATCAGTGGTACAAAATGTCTAAAGTTGACCCATACATATATAGGGAAAAAAAAATATACCCTTCGTTGGAAGGAGGAAAATAACTCGAGATTTAGCTAAAAGTTGGAATTTGAGGAGGAGAAATCGATATTTCCATTGTTTGGCAACTTAATCATGGAACTTAATAAATGATACACGGAAAAAATTGTGGAAATTGTGGAGTAAGATTCTTGAATTTAATTTTTGCCAAATGAAGCGTCATTTCACAATTTTTATTGAGCATGAATTCCTTTTTCACTGTAATTTCTATCATTTACAAAATTCGACATACATAAATCCAAACACTGAAATTATTAATTGCTATAAATTTAAATTATGGAGATCTAAATTTTGTCATTTAAAAATTCTATGCAATTTTCAATTCCTTCATCCAAACAGAGGGTAAAAATATTAGAAATATAGAAGAAAATAAAACTATTGTTAAAATCCAACTCTTTTTGTTTAGGAGGCCCAACTCAATTTTGTTCAGCGGCCCAAAATTAATTGTTATATTAACAAAATATCCTCCTCTCCTAATATTCCTGGTAAGAAAATGATAAAAATATTTATTTTATTTGCTTTTACTTTACTTGAAATGCATAAAGAAATCAATTGCCATATATATATATATATATATTTGGCTCCAATCGAGTATGGTTTTTAATTTTGCAAGCACACTTTCCCATATATACATACATGTATATAGGAAGTGATCCTACATTTGGCTCCAATTGAGCATGGTTTTTAATTTTTATCTCATTGAACATATCTAATCCTAAATATATAGGAAGAAATTGCCATATCTTTGGCTCCAGTTTAGTATGGCGTATATCTAGTTAAATATATATCCAGTGTAAACACACCTCCTATATATATATGCATGTATCCTATATATACATATGCATGTATATATCTATAAGGAAAGAATATATATAGAGAGAGGAAGAAATTACCATATAGTTAAAGAAACATATATGTGCCCTCCCATATAAGTATATGTATGCACATATATATATATGTGATGACCTTGCTCACATGCATCATATTCCTGAACAACGTTCCATTCTCCCTGAAACTAGATTGAAGGTAGAAAATTTACAATTAATTAAACATGGCCAGGCTCTCATATTTTTCCACTGCTTTCTTTCTCAGCTTTGCCTTGATCTGTACCATTGATGTCATGGTAACTCTCTCTCTCTCTCTCTCTCTCTCTCTCTCTCTCTCTCTCAAGCATACTAATCAGCTAGCTGTATATCTATCTTTGTTCTTTAAAAAATAAAATTGCTCATCATATATATTTTTACTGCAGGCTCAGCGTCCGGGGCGTGCTGATGCAAGTGTTCGTCCAGTAAGTTACTGAATTTTGGAAGCAATCACTTATGCATGAAAGTTAGGGATTTTGAAAACTGTTTACATCAAATAATAAAAACTAAGTGCTATATCTAATCAATGGCTTTCTTATAATTTTACACTCAAATCCTAGAACCAACCTCATCTTGATATCCATGAAGGTACTCATGAACGAGATTTTCACAACTAAAATGGCCGTTATTTATAGAATTGTTATTTTGTTAATATCTTTGAATAATCTACCTTATTTTCTGCTTTCTTTGTGGTTCGATTTTTTTACAGACCGGCGGTGAGGGATCACTTCGTGCTGAACGTACGTAACTCATTTCTCAAAGTTTTACTTTCATTTCAAACATAACCCTCATTTTTCTCAATAAAATTAGGGGCTTTTATAAAAAAACCCAAAATGGGTGTTGAAATTATAAAAAAACCCAAGTACTATTTAAACTTAGAAACACACCCAAAAAGTACTATTACACACATTCAAAACCCCCAAAAACTACACCCAAAAAATACTATTTTAATACACTTTTTGGGTATGTTTCTAAGTTTAAATAGTACTTGGGTTTTTTTATAATTTCAACACCCATTTTGGGTTTTTTTATAAATTTGTAATAAAATTATTCTAGTTTAGCTAATTTACTAAATAATTGCATAAGGAAAAAAAAAACAACAACTTGATACTTGTTGATACCTTGTTTTTTATTTTTGATAATTTTTTGTTGGTGTATTTGATGTTTTAATCAGAATGCGGAGGGGCATGTGCATATCGATGCTCAGCAACTTCACACAAGAACCCATGTATAGAATTCTGCAACATGTGCTGCAAGAAGTGTCTATGCGTTCCATCAGGCACATATGGACACAAGGAAGAATGTCCATGCTACAACAACTGGAAGACCAAGGAAGGAGGCCCCAAGTGCCCATGAAACACAAACAAATAATTAATTTACCCAATGTCTTGTATGTTTGCGAGAATAAATGTATGAAAAAATAGACCAAGTAATAATGAAAAAACACATCACCTTCTTCGGGGTGTCAATAAAATTTCGCATGTGAGATAGTCATACTATTCAACCTTTTAGTACTTTGTCTACCTATTTGTTGATTACATATGATATAATCACCAGAAAAAGAAAAAAGAAAAAAAAAAGTAGTATATATCTACTCAATCAGATTTCTTTGTCAATAAAGTCGCAGTATCTCTTCTCCTTAAGTGAGCCAAAATTAGTTTAGGGATACAGATCAATGTTCAAGGCGAAGTTTCTTTGCAACTAGCTGACCACGCTTGTGACAGATCTTTTTTATTTATTTAATTTGTTTTATTGATGTGATTCTCTTATAATCACATTGGAATTTATAGGAGTTTCGGGTTTAGGCCATCTCCACCGTAGCACCAAACCTGGGCAAAAGGCCCCCCTTGGCAGCCCAAATCCCCTCCAGCGCGCAAAAAACAACTCGGGCAATGGCTGGGTCCCACCACCCGGGCAGGCCCAAGGGCAAGTTCTGCATGGGCTTCAAAACTAGTTTTGTGACGTCAGCGCATAGAAATTCAATTTTTTTTAACCATTGTGCCATGTGTCGCGACAGAGACGCTCCGATCATTTTTTTTCCAGAAATTCAACGGTCCTCTTTTTTTTGGCTTAAAAAATTGCAAAATATTCAAAAAAATTCTGAAATTTTTTTTAAAAAATACCAAAAAACTATGTATTTTTTCCCTATAAAATACATAACCATTTTATTTTTTTCCCTATAAAATTTTTTGTATTTTTTCCCTATAAAATTCTGTATAAAATACCCGAGACAATTCTTCTACATCTAATATTTTTTATCCAAAAATTTAATTACAAAAGATTATCAAAATTAATGGTTTAAAGTATAAAAAAATAGAAAATAAAGTACAATGAATAGTAATTGCCCTTGACTTTGCCCTCATGGGTGGAACCAAAAATGCAAAGGCTGCCACTATTCACGTGAATAGTGGCAGCCCTTGCTTGCCCTTGCCCTTGCCCTTGCCCTTGCCCTTGCCCTAGCCCTTGTGGGTGGAGATGCTCTTAGCTCAAATGTTTCAAACTTCGATGTATGGGTAGAATGTTAATATTAGGAATGGAAGAAGTCATGAATCGGGAAATTTAAATAGGGAAATCAAGGAATTGAAATCGGATCAACTATTCCCTTAGCTGATTTCATTTCCGATTTTGAGGGCATTCGATTATGAATTTTAACGTGGAAGCAACATAATTCTAATTTTTTTTTATTCCTTATGTTAGTACACGCAGGAAAAGTGAGGGATATAAATAATTTCAATATCCATGTGTTAACAAACAAACAAACAAAAAAAAAAAAAAAAATTCATTTTAAAGCGTAATCCATGTAATGGACATGTTACATGTATCAATAGTCAAACGCTGTCACTGCGGTAGGATGGCTGTAGTGTGCCTCCTCATACCGCATGTGAGCCGTATGATTGGGTACATCACATATTTAGGGTAAAGAATTGGTGCCGCGAGCCTAACTTGGCTACAACTTGCAACTTTGAACAGAAAAAAACAAAAAAAGACCAAAAGCCTTTCTACTTGGAACCCCAATCTCTTTCCCAATTGACTTGCTATTGCTCTCGGCCTCTTTCCCTTCTTCGCTTCTTGGCTCTTGACTTGGCGCTTCGCATCATGACTCATATCCTTTCCATTGTTGATTTCATACATCATGTTAGGCTTTTTTTTTTTTTTTTTTTTTGTGTTATTCTGTTTAATCTCGTGTTTCTCAACACTTCAATTCTGTTCCGTTATTATTCTTGGAAGTAATTTTGGTACGAACAAAAACAAAATTGGGTGTTTTCTTTGATTCTGAGATTTGATCACGCGGCAACCAGAGAGAGAAAGATCGGGAAAGAGCTCAGGCTCGGGGCGGCAAGGGTAAGAACAAGGACGATGGCTTGACCCCAGAACAGCGCCGAGAGAGGTCCAAGTTCCAATCTTTTATCTTTTTCTTTTCTATTTCTTTTTGGGTTTTTATTTTTATTTCTTTTGAGACAACCCAATTTGTAAATATTTTGTTTCTTGAAAAATGGATGGCAGGGATGCGAAAGCGCTCCAAGAAAAGCAGGCGAAGAAGGCCGCGGGGGCAGCGCCGGGAGGGAATTCCTCCGGAGGTAAAAGCAAATAGTACGAAATAAGAGAATGAATGGCATTGTCTAATTTGGGGATGTTGTCTTAACTTTGGCTTGATTAATAGCTGTTGAGATTTCATTGTTTAAATTTGTGGTGTGTTGAATAATTGATGTTGGAAAATATGTCATTGTGAGTTTGTTGTATAACTTAGAAATATATGAAGTGAGCCAATTTCATGTACCATTGATTTCTGTAATTCTTATTATTGCATCATGATTTAGAATTGATTGATTATTTGGAATTTCAGAAAACTGAACTGAATTTGTAACATAATAAAGCAAAATATATAAACTATAATCAATATTGAGGTACCTCTATAAGAGCTTTAGCTTAGTCTCAACCTTGGAAGTTTATTGAATCACCATGGACCTGTGGAGATGCTTGTTGGCCAACACAGATACAATTCGATATAGGAGGATTTTAGACACAATGACGCTGGGTTCTGTTACAGATTGTGAAAACTCATAACTTATTACATCTCTAATTCTGTTTGCGACTTTACAAATAAAGGTTTTAGATAATGTATCTTTTACATCATGTGTGATGTGAGTCGTTAATTGCTAGATATTATAAGCCTTGGCAATGGTGTTTTGATGTAGATGTAAGGGGTTGGACCTAAGAGGTCATAGGTTTTTTTGACAAGAACAAAATTTTGTGGCGTCATGCCCATGTATGTTTTCTAGTCTCTAGAGCATGGTCCCTTGTCCGTAGCTCAAGGATTGATTGACCATTGGCTAAAAGATGTCAACTTCTGTGGTTCGTTTTTCTGTCCTCTACACTATTTGCATTTGTAATCTGTTACTGTAGGAAAGAGTCTCATTAGCTAGGGATACTGCTTTGATGTGGATTCGTATATATGGAGCATGTATCATCCTCTAAATGTTTGAGTGGGTTAATATTCTGTGGAGGAGTAGAGGACTGAAAGGAAACAATATGATATTATAATCAGATAAAGGAAGGAGAAGAGGCAATCACCTTTCTTGTAGGTCATCTCTTGCCTTTCCGTGTTAGTAGGCGTGCTCTGAGTGGCTAGTACAAAGACCATTGAGATCTACTTCTGTTAGTAAGCCTTCTTTTCCTTTAAAAGGGAAATAGGAAAAGTGATGCACACCCTCACTGCGGGTTCTTGTTCAACTTAGAAGCATGCCTAGATGCACATTCCATCACAACCCGTCACTGAAAATTGTACATGTAGGACATCAAAACTACTATGCCATGTTTTTGGGAAATGAAATTACAAGATTAATGCATGGCATGTTCTTTGGGTACTTCAAACATGGGGAGAACCTGTGTTGGCTGTGTTTCGACATGAATGGAAAATTAATCACGTCCTTTGCGGAACAGGAATGTCGTAATAGTCTTCTGAAGCAAGAGAAGAAAGTCTTTACTCTGGTGGAAGTTATTTAAGGAGATTTTTTGTTTTATCTTACGTTCTTTACTTATTGTGATAAGAATCTAGCGTTCTTTACAATGAAAAATAAAGATGTGCACAGCAACCTAGTCATTTTAAGAACTATCAAACTACCCAGAGACAATGATCATTAAAGTTTGGATGCTTTGATGTTTCATTTGTCTCCATGTGCACTAGATGATTCTGTTGTGTTTTCCATTGCAATGAAATGAACGCATTCACATGCTTCGCATCCACATGTACACCTTAGAACAATAAAATTTAGTATCATATGCTGTGGTCCTAGATTATCTTTATGTTCAAGCTTACTGCATACAGAACCCAGATATAAGGCAAGGCCCTTCTAGCAAGAATGAAAATGAGAATTTGAGATAGCTGTGGCAAATAGATGCCTTTATTACTAGTTTAACATACTGCGTACAGAACCCAGATATAGGGCAAGGTTCTTCTAGCAAGAATGAGAATGAGAATATGAGATAGCTGTGGCAAATAGATATAGGGTAAAGTTGTTGAGAAAGAGATGACTGTTGTAGGAAAAAAAATAGGGTCTTCACCAACAGCCATGGAAAAAACCAGAGGCTCCCAAGCCACCCAAATGAAAGCTTCATCACATTGCATGGCATGGTAACATGTCATGATCAGATCTACATTCGTAATTGCTGAAGGTGGATGTACATCTTCATGCAGACAAACCCCGAGCTTCTTTTTAAGTTGACCTCCGCAAGAAAAACTCACATGAAACACTAATATGTGATGGAGAGAAAGAGAGAAGGGATTCACGAATGTGATGGTTAAATTTCTTAAACCTCATGAATGTGATCGATTGCTCATTGTCTTCTTTGAAACAAGGTTTTCAAGAATGGTTGGAACTTCGACCATGAAACTACATTGCAGAACAAACACAAGTTCCAGTGCAGCTCAAGTGGATAAGAGCATTTACCTTTGCATCCTAGGTCCTAGGTTCGATTCCCCCCTTTCTCAGTATCGCTTTTTTTAAAATAAAATAAAAAAGACTCCTTCCAGTTAAACACCCTCGCGTTTAGAAACTCTGCTCTGAATGTGTCACACTGATTTTCTCGACCCCACAAGTGTTTAGACAAACAAAAATTACAAGCAAAAGAAAAATGGATCAAATAAACAAGTGTTAAAACTTTATGTAACGGAGTTGGTGCCATTGTATTGTATGATATATTCAACGGTGACCTTTGTGTTATTTGGTGAACTAAAGGCTTATCCTAAGACTTGAACATGTCAATGGGGAATCAATTTCTGCAAATAAAACGCCATGACTTCATGCAAATAAACCCGTACAGCTAATTGCCAGTTTAGACAAGTTTGTCTATTACAAGTTTCAACCATGAAAATATATTTAGACTTTTTATTTAATTATGAATTTAAGGAAATAAAGCTATTTCTGCAATTCAGAACAGTTTTGATGTTTTAACTAAAGTTTTGAAAAGTGAGACATTTTTTGTGCTCTGGAGCGAGGCGTAAGCCTTGAGGCGTTTTATGAACACCTTCTTAAATTTGCATAGATAAATTGCATATTAGAGACAATAACCAACCAGACAATTGATTTCGCAAGAGAGAAACCTTTTAAAATTGAAATTGATAAACTACTACTACCTAGACATGGTCATGTTATGAGAAAGAGTCGATGGTTTAATTATATATTAATTAAAAAGCATATTGAAAAATATAACTAAAAATTTAAAGCAATGTCTTTGATTTCTCTTTACATTACATTACAAATTTACAATGGCCCACATTTTTTCTCTGCCTACCTTAGTTAGCCATGATTTAACTAATGATAAGTTGATAACCACAACGGCATTGGTAATCATGCTTTGTCAAAATAAACGATAAAGCGCACTCCATGCTATTTTTTTAATTAAAATAAATTAGTTTATTTGGATCAATTGGTGGTGATGGTGGAAGTCATGATGTTACTCATGAACAGATAAGCAAAGTTCAACTTAGTTTGGGATTAAAGAAAAAAAAGTACAACTTAGTTTTCAGCAAGATAAGGTTTTCTAGTTCAACTTCCAAGAGGTTTTGCTGCCTGCCTACGTATTGATTTTTTATACATATCGCAAAGATTATTAAATTCATGCATGTATATGCATCCATGATTAAGTCTTAATTTGGTTCTTAATTTGGGTTTAGAAGATGGATCCATAATAATTAAGAGAAAAATATAGAAATATCATAATATTTGGTACTTTATGACATGATCAGAACATTTCTTTGGAAGGCAAAATCGAACTTGAGATGTCTTCCAACATTGTAGAATAAAAGTACCACTATGTCTCAACTATCAGATATTACGTGAGTATATGTGGCAACACTAATAATCTTTAGGAAAAAAAAAATATTGCGATTCCCTTCCTAGACAAATTCTTTCTTGTTAGCTAGAAAAGATGGAAAGACTAGGTGATGTAAAACAAAAGATGGAATCATTTGAACAAGAAGAATTCCACTTTGATGCAGTTGTTTTCATCTTTTACACTATCTTTTGTCATGTTTTCATCTTATCTAACTTTATATATATGGTGCTTCTGTGTAGGATTAGCAGCAGTGAGGGAAATTAAAGGGGGTTGGCGTGGAGGGATGAACTTCCTTGCAAAAAGGTTGATCAAAACCCTTTTTAAAAAAAAGTTGATGAGAAGAATAAAGTAAAAGGGAAGTCATATATACATATAATAGTCAAATTCTTGAAGTAGTTGCACCAGAAATGAACCTGTTCGTTTTTCTTTCTTTCTGATTTGAGGGTCAGCTTAATTAAGCTCCAATGAGCAATTAATTAATTGGTTATCCATGATGCCATGATACTTTAAACTAATTATAGTTTTGAGGGTAGTTGTTGTTGTTGTTGTGAGCGAAGGTTATAAACTGTTGACAAGGGACAAATTTCTGTGTCCTCCATATACTTAAATGTTCGCAGACACACACACCAGACCACAGATGTAGAATATTCAACATGTTTACAAAAATAAAATAAAATATTTAAATGATAATTACAAATGACTAGATCTGTTGTTTATATGCAATGTACCCCAGTTGTATATGCTGTTATTATATTATCAATTTATCATAGTCCGTAACCACATGAGCAGAGCCACCTCTGAAAGCTCCTATAACATGCATCAGACAACATGAAATAGCAGCAGAAATCGTGAGAAATGTTCTCTTACTGTATCCGGACCACAAATTAGTTTGGTTCTTTTTTAAATTTGGGGTTTAGATTTATGCGAGATAAGTATTTGTCTGATAACGTAAGTTTGGTAAGCGAACATTACTCCTCAAACCACAAGAGAAATGTGACTATAAATAGATAATGGTAGAAACAAAGAAACTGGACAACCAGGCACAATGAATGTGTCTATTTTGCTTTGCTAGGCTGCAAAATTCTTATCTTCAAGACAGAGAAACTGATGGAAGATTGTAAGAAAATTAAGCAAGGCCTGTCACAAGAGTAACAATATTATATATAGATAGGGGCACTGAGTCCCCACTCATGACTTGTCATCCACTCATTGATCAAGCTCCTTCTCCATCTCTAATTTAATCTAAAAGCTGTTGCTGATGTGTGTGTGGAAATGAGGGCATTATTTGTTTATTTTATTTATTTCCTTCTGTTTCATGGTTTTGAGGTCCAAAACACAGGAAGGAATAAAGATATATATGATCAGGGAAACAGAAAGCAAAAGCTAACATTTGAAAACATGGCATCGTGCCCTCTGCCTACTAATCCTCCTCAATTAAGCATGTAAAAAAACATAATATAGGTAGCTTAGCCTCAGCCATAGCCATGTGCTTGTTTTGTAAGATAACATTGACAAACAAGTTAGCCTTAGAATAATATTGCAAAACTTGCCAAAACAAAAAGTGAAAAAATAAAGAGAGCTCCTTTGAGATTCTTTATTCTCTCCTTTTCCTTCTCTATAGTATAATATATATTTGTATTTTCCTCACTTGGAATGGTTCCCTCCAAGTGGCGTTGACCCAAATGGTTAGCTTAAAATGGCTGCAAACTTAACAGCACCACGCAAATGAAGGAAATTATAATCATTTCAAAGCCAGCCTCACCACCTGAGGTGGAGAGAAATTAGTGGCAGTACTTGCTGGCTATGGCTTTCACCTTTATTTTCTTGAGCTGATGAGGTGCTTGAGTGTCTCCAAACCCTCTTCAAAAGACACATATGCTCATGATGCCCCAAGAAAAAGCCAAACAAGGTATACCTGTGTTGATAGCTTTCATCACTATTTGTTTAATGGTTAGATCCAGAAAAGACAGTCATCATTTCCTCATTCTTATAGAATAATTAATCCAACATCCCGGCCTAAAATAAAATTAGTTAACTAACATAATAGCTGAATTAAATTGGGTTTAAGGCCGGTTCAACGCTAATGATTATTTCGATGATAATATTGATAAAGGCAGCCTCTGGTATCAACATTTGTATGAGCTTTCCACTAATTTCCTGCAATGTAGGACCAGTCATAAGGTTGGCCATCTCAGTTGGCATAAAATTAAGACTAATTAAGCAACTATTAGCAGATGTACACTTGTATAAAACAAGCTTAACTATCAGAAAATGAAGTTTTGTGTTATATATAGAGTGTTGCTAAATGAACCCTAAAATTAACTGAGTACACCCTACGATCTAAGTATACCATAATATTTAAACTAAAATGTAAAATTAACAAAGTACACCCTATTTAAATACCAAAAATATCTCTGGTACACCCTAACACTGCATCGCTGATTCACACATCCCTCCTCTTCGCACGTTATAGATCCATATTTTGAAGAGTAGGTTGAGATAATTTCATTTTTCATTGTTCGTGAAGTTTGTCACACAAATTTTTAGACTCCAGCTAGGAAGCCTTTTGGGATATTATTTTGATGAGCAAAATAAGACCTGTCCAGATCCACATCAATAGTAATTTAGTTGAATTTTTTAGATGGTCAAGAGAGTATAAGGTTTCTATAGGATTAATTTTTTTCAATTGTCCAGCGATGCTAGAATTGATGTGGAGAATGAATGTAATGATATGATCCATATAGGTGGAGTCGTGAGAAACTTTCCGTGGAAAAGAAGGTTGGGGAGGGCGAAGAGGGGAAGGGAGAAAATTTGTTGTCTGAGTTTTTTTCAACCTTAACCAAAAAAATCGAAGTTAATACATCTTTTGATGACTCTCTTGACATGCCTAAAGCATACATGAAACATCCATGAATTGCTAAATAATAATGAAACAAATTGGTGGAGTTAATACTAAGATTTTGGGAAGTAGGGTTTTTCGCTTGCGTTTGATTATAGTTGAATATGGTGTGTAGGGTGTACTTATTAAAATTACATTTATTTCACAATTCAATATATCCTTTTTGGTCATTTTATATTATGGTAAATTAGTAATTCAATAATTAGTTTGGCAGTAAGGTGTACTCAGTTAATTTTAGGGTTCATTTAGCAGCACTCTATATATATTGAAAGGTCTAAACTTTATATATAAAATTCAATTGGAAAGTAAAAAGAAGGGGAATGAGGCATGTGGGTGTTAGAGAAAATCACATGATCAATGACATCAAAAATCCATGATCATGATATATAAAAAGCCATGAAAGTAAAAGGTTGAAATTTTCATGCAGTCACCATCACTGGGGAAGATTCACTGCATAACATGTAACCCTACATGGCAAGTTAGCTAAGAAGGGCCTGAGCTGTCAGGTTCTGATTGGCTGCAATGTGGCATGAAAGAATATTGGCAAGCACGAATTTGCTTGGGGGAGGAAATGGAAGATGGTGAGCTTATTCTTTTTGTCAATTGAGCAGAGAGAGAGAGAGATCTGACTCGGACAATAGCTTTGCTTTATCGACATAAAGTAGGTTCCTTTAATATTCTAATAAAGCAGCAAAATACTTGTCACATGATGAGGAGAGCTTTAGCCTTCAGAGGTAAATATATATAACATAGTGCATTCATGATTTCCATTATTTCTGTGCCATTCTTTTCTTTGTGTGTTCTGTTTGCCCTCAAAGTTTTTATTAGCATGGATGGTAAGTTTCCCAAGTTGGAAACCTTCATAGAAAAGCAATTGCCATCTTATTTTCCAAGAATGGCAAGTGGTATTAGATCAAATTTGTTTGGTGATTCAGCCATTTGGTGTGGCAGTGGATCAAAATCATCACTGTCACCAGAGTCTAGTAGTTCTTCAACAGAGGAGTTTTCTTCTTCTTGTTCCAATTTGATTGACAACATGCCTGGATTGACCAAAAGTCCATTTGTTCCTGTAAATTTCTTGGAAACATTTCCTCAGCTGAGTAGAGTTCAAGTTTCTGATCAACCACGTACTTCTCCACCTTCCTTGTCATCAAACAGGTCAAAATTTCCAAACTTAACTTTGTTTTTGCAGGAGCCAAATATGTTAGATCCATCATCATCATCATCATCATCTTCGTCGTCCATGCAAGTTGAAGTTGTAGACTCACTTGGCAAGACCAAAGGGTGTGATGAGCGTAGTATGTTCCCCTATTTATCAATCCCTTCATTTCCTACTCCTCAAGTAATCGACCAAATTCAGCGTCAACCGGGCATGATTGAGTGGCTTAAATTGAATCAAAATTTAGCAAGCCATTCATCTAAAGGCTTCAATGATTACTGGCTAAGCACGACAAAGACGCAGCCAATGAAACGCACTGGAAGGTCATCAAGATTGCAGCAGCAGATCAATCAACACCACAAGCAGCCTCATAACAATTTGTCATCAGCATCATCATCACCAGGGAAGCTATTTAGAGGAGTTAGGCAAAGGCATTGGGGGAAATGGGTGGCTGAGATTCGATTACCAAGAAACCGAACAAGGGTCTGGTTGGGGACTTTTGACACAGCTGAGGAGGCTGCCATTGCATATGACACAGCCGCCTACATGTTGCGTGGCGAGCATGCCCATTTGAATTTCCCAGATTTGAAGCATCAACTTAAGGCCAATGCTTTGAAAGGAAACACAGCTGCTCTGCTTGAAGCAAAGTTACAAGCAATATCTTCATCACAAGCACATCAGAAGGCCATCATGGAGTCCAAATCATCACAATTAGCATCACCAAACAAGCACTCAGCTGATGATCATGATGATCACAAGTACTCAAATCTCATGATCAATAGTAATTTCAGCCAAAACCCAACAAGAAAAGAGTGGCAGTATGGATTGGAGAGCAAAGTTGGATCCGATCATCAGGTGGTAATTGAAAGCAAGAAAAGCCAGCAGGAGTTAGTATCAGCAGATGTGGATGCTGTTCAGCTAAGTAGAATGCCCTCTTTGGACATGGACATGATATGGGATGCTCTTCTGGTTTCTGATTCATAACCTTTCCTTGTTTTTTTTTCTTTCGTTTCAAAAAATGATATGTGATACCGAAACCACGATTTCACTGATTAAATTGATGTCGTGTTGAATAATTTTTTTTTTTTTGGATTCAGTATATAGGCATGTAACTCATCTTTTGTCTTTTCCAAATTTTTGCAGTGAATGGTTAGATTATCAGATTTGTGCTTTCTCCAATTTGGTTTTTTTTCCTATCTTAAAGGATGTTCTTTACGCAGTGATATATTTTCCTTTATTTTTCTTATGAAGTTTAGTTTCTGTGGCTGTTGATTTTATTTCTACTACTTTTCTGTTCTGTGACGAAGGTTTTGCACTTTGAAACAGGCATGATGCATGATTTTCCAACTATGCATTATGAAATGGAAAGATGTCTAATGTAAATATCTTTTTGAATAGTACTGTTGCCAAATTTGGAACGTTGAATGGGGCTTGAAAAAGGATCCATATATATAAAGAGTATAGGCACTGGACTATACGATTAATTTAAAAAATTAAATTTAAATAAATAAATAAATGCCGCGTATAGCCGCGCGGCTATACTATTTATTTAAAAAAAGCCTCCTACCGTATGCGTACGTGTAAAAAGAGTATCGGTATACTATTTTTCTCGAGTACAGCCCTTCGGCTATACTCTTTTTAAAAAAAACTTCCATATAGCCGCTCGGCTAGACGTTTATAGAGGACAAAAAACGGCGCGTCTAGCGATTAGGTGCCCACGTGTCAAAACAGGTGTAGCCGATCGGCTATACTATTTCTTTAAAAAAATTACCGTAGTAAAGCCGCTCGGCTATACGATTTTTATAAAATAACAAAACCCGAGTATAGCCGCGCGGCTATACTATTTAGTTAAAAAAGGGACCCACGTGTCAAAAATAGTATAGCCGCGCGGCTATAACATGTTTAACAAATCATGTCTTTGATACTTTGGGCCCTAAGTACGTCACCTTGGGCCAGGGCCAGTCCTCTCTCCAAACTCGTGAGGTCCACTGCTTTTCAATCTTTTTTTTTGTTTTTGGTCTGAAACAGCTTTTCACTCTCAAGTCAAAAGTTAGACGAAAATTTCACTGCATTTGGGAAAATGGCGCCAATCACTCATCCACATCCCACATGATTTTGACTAGTGACTCCAAATATTGCCTCTATTGATCTTGCTCTAAAGCGAAATTGTAAGTTGTCCTTTTTTTTTCTTTTTTCAATTGCGATGGGGAATTACTTATAATCTCGTTTTTTGATAAGATAAATACCATTAGATCAAGAGTTAGTTGATATTAGTTAATAACTATAAAAGAGTGACCATCCTTCAACCAGCCATATTCTAGTAACTGGCAAAAAACTGGGTCAATGCTCTTCCTTTGGAAAACAAGGAGCGAAACTGCGCAAGAATTTCCCTCACGCGATTTTTGTACGTCACTTTTCCATTTAGACAAGATTTTTCTTGAATTTGACGCGGTTGAAGTCAAGCTCCAAGAAAAGACTACCTCTTTTCCAGGAACATGGAAAAATCAAAATCATAAGATAAATAAAGCCACATATCGGAGGTTCCCAAGTAGAAAGATTTACCTTCTTCTTTTTTCATTTTCTCTTGTGCTTATTATCCATCGAAGCTTTGCTGGCCATAAATTAACTGTTGAGATTCTCACTATCTTGCTTTGTTCATCAAACTTCTGCTGCACTGCATGCACACAGAGAGCATGCCGGATAGGTGGTTTCTCTTCTCCTTCTTTTTTTTTTGGGGATCAACTTAACTTCTCCTCTTATGGGGTTTGCATTTTTTTTTGCTATGATGCTTGATCAAACTAACAAAAATATAAGTTGTCATGAAGGACAGAAAAGTTACAGAGCACTGGATTTACAAAAGGGAGGGGTTCAGAAAAGTAGACTTCCCAACACACTGCAGTTATGGACCAGTAAATGAAGATGAGCCTTTCAAATGGCAAGGTGTGATCATGGGGCCTTCATATTCTCCTTATGAAGGAGGTGTCTTTTTTCTCTCCATTGATTTACCACAAGACTATCCTACCAAACCTCCCACCATCAAATTTTTAACCAAGGTAATGTATCTACTGTCTACACATACATCTTGTCTATTATAATTTTGCAATCGGATGATGATGCATGTGATTAAGGTGAAAACATGTGTTAAGAGTAATGGAAAAGGCGGATTAAACGACAAGCATCACTCTAAAGATCAATGTCAAAGACTGCATTCTGAGTCAAGTCAACAGAAGTCTGTTTTTTTTTTGGACGAACAGAAGTCTGTTTTCAAGTTGGGTTCTGAATCATTATGTTTCTATAAACTAAAACTAGTTGCAACTTGCATTAGATGTTCTGAAAATTTTCATCCAAATCTTTCTTGTCATTCTGCATGGAATATTATACTTGCTCATATAATTCACTTGCATAATTTTCATGTCGCCGTTATAAGCTTCAATAATGAAATTGTTGTAGCCTTTGTCCTTTTTCCAACAATTCATTTACAGATGTGCCATACGTTGGTGTTATGCAGGTTTATCATCCAAACATTGGTGAGGATGGGACAATTTACATAGACATTTTGGAAGAAGAAGAATGGAACCCAGTCCAGACCATTGAGAGCCTGCTGCTCTCCATATGCTCACTTCTTAATGATCCAAATCCAATGGACCCTCTCAATCCTTGCTGCCTTCTCTTCCGAACAGACAAACAGAAAGCCATTGAAATAGCAAAGGACTGGACTAGGAAGTATGCAATGTCACATTAACTTTAAATTAATTTTTGAATGGCATCCCTTGCCTTTATCGACATGCATATAAACATTGTTCCTTTCCTTCTACAACTTTAGCTCTTGGAAGTAACGTTTTATATTGAATGGTTGAGCTTTCATTTGACGTTTTAGATTTCCCATATTTCAAGCAGCAAAATAATCCAAAAACAAAGATCCAGGCCACACTCAACAGAAAATCACCCTGCATAGATGTACAAAATAAATCATTAACCATTCACCACGTGAGATGAACATATGCTCCATCTTCTATCTTCTCTTCCCTTAATAAATAGATAGAAAAGGATAAATAAACATTACTGGAGATTATATAATTAACAGATCCAAAATTCACTATTCACTATACATTGTTTAAGGTTGAAAAGGTGAATTTCAAAGGTTAGGAGGAATATTTTTTTTGGTCTAAGGTTAGGAGGAATATTTGTTCCAACCAAAAACAAGTACTATCTGTGGCATTGGACACTTATACAAGCACATGTGGCTCACCGTACAAAAGTAGGCCTCACATAACTGTATGTGAGTGACTGATGCAATGTGCCGGGCGTATCCAAATTTGGAAGTTAGGTAGGCTTTGTACATTCAGTTTAGGAAGCGATCTCGCTGTACATCATTCATATAAAACATAACAGCTTCATGCAATTTCAAATCACCTGCGTAAAACAAATAAGACATCCAAAACAGTCCCTGTGAAACCAAAACCAAATTACATAAAGAAAAACATATATAAGCCAGCAAGCGAAAAACTTTGAAATTGGGGCATAAAGACCAAAGAATTCAATTGCCTATTGCATGACCAACACTCTCAACTTGTAATACAGATTATAAGTCAAAGATGGCAATTACTCTGCATCACTAAGCTTTTCATGTGATCCCTAAGCATACAAGCATAGATCCCAAAGCTCAAGGTCTAGTGTCAAATTTATTACTTTTATTACCCATGGAGTTTCAAGGCATGTACTGTCAGGTTAATGTCTCTTTGCTTCTCAGGGTATGCACGAAAATCTGTCCTCTGGAGGTACATTGACAATGCTACACTCATCAAATGTACTTTTGAGGCATTCAGAGAATGAAACTCTTTCACTACCGTAATTAACTACAAACTATACAACAATGTAAAAAAAACTCAGCTGTTCCATTTTTCTTATTCAGTCACACATCTGTCAGAGAAGGCATCCACGAACAGCCTATATCGATTAACAGATGTGTTGATACTTTCAAGTATGAATGATCGCCACTTTCAATGACTGGCTCAAACTGGTAATTAGACAATAAACAAAGAAAAATACTACAGAGACCCAATAATCTAACCACGTGATGTGGCAGTTCATATGTATTTAGTACATCGCTACTAAGTCCAATTGTTAATTAACACATCAACTGCCTGAGCATTTGATCAATTGATGTGGATAAAAACTCTGACCCCACTAGCATTACTCATAGACATGTCATCTATAAAATCCTTTATACAAGTATTTACAAATGGATGCACGTAATATGTTTATACCTCAAGGGTGATACTAGTAACATTTAATGCTGCCACTAAAATAACCTACAGAATAATTATTCAAATATTCATTGCTGCCACTATAACAACTGTTCTATGTTTCACATCCACAGAAATGCTGTGAAAATACATACAAGCGGGATAAATAACACTATTCCTTTACGAAGATGCTACTAAAGCTATCTACACTGAGAACTACAAAAGCTAGAGAAAAGTACAGCTCAAGAATGACAAAAGCATAAACGTCGATTTAAAACTTAACAAACAATGGATAGGATTTTCTAGACTAGAGGCAACATCAACCACTATCAAGCTGTTTTAGAATATCAAGTTTCCAAATATAACCTGGCACGACTCAGGGATTTACTTTAAGGATGTTGTAGTCCTATATGTTATATGGTTTGAGTGGCTAAAGTGATTGTGCGGGTAGTATGATTGATAAACTGTGACTGGATAGTTTTAATAAAGGAAAATAAATTGGCTTGCAAGTGACGACTTTTAAACAAGTTTACCTATGTGAAGACACGAGTACAGGGTCATGGTTGTTGGTTGTTCCATGGATCCCTACGTTGCATTAGTAAGTAAAAGTTTAAAAAATAGAAGCTGTAAAAATCCTAGATCAGATAAACTTTCAAGGGGCAGCATGGTAGTAACTAAAGGATTTCAAGTTTTTCTCCTACCCAAGATGTAGAATTACATAAGTCTCTGTATGGGTGGCTAAAGATGCAAGGGGGCCCTTGCATTTTTCCTGTGCACTTTGGATTTGGAGGTAAAACATTTATAGTAATTAACAACTTGGATTGTTTTCTTTTCCAACAATTTCTCAGGAAACATGCAGATGCAGTGTTTGGCAAATTGAGAAAAGCAAAAGAATCCTAAATCAAGTGAAAAAAAAGTCACAAACTTGAGATATAAGGTAAAATATGTGAAAAGAAATCTTTGGACTGTACTCACCGGACTTAACACCAAGAACCGACAAGCGGTCATTGACGGGCTTCCACGCAAGCAACTCCATGAAGTTCTTTAATATTTGTAACCAAACAACTGCATGGTAAATCTTAGGCTTAGTAGCATCAACTGTCTCCAGTGTAATATGGTACAATATGCTAGAAACCATAGTGTGGCTTGCCCCCAACACCCTCACATATTGAAGATTCTTACTCTACACAAACACAAAAAAGAAACATTGACATTCTAAACAAAATTAAGTAGAAGTGCCGGAAGAAAGAGGGAGAAACCATAAGAATGTCAGTAACTACATCTTTGGGGCCAAACATTAAAACCGTAGAATGCTAGCAGAACAAAGGAAATGAGATTGACAAAATTAACAAACATACACCAAAATTCACATATAGTACCAAAAAGTAACTTTTCACTGAAACGTTCCTAACATCCCATAAAGATGCATTGGATACAATCTTCTCCACAAAAGGTACACACCCTACAAAGAAACCAAAACGGATTTCGTATAAAATTTAATTTGCCGGAGTTTATGATATTTTATGAACTGGGTTTGGAACAAAAGACAGAAAATTGGCGTAAAGATGGAGAATTTAAAACAGGAAAAGGAAAAAGACCTCTTTGAAATTGTGCTGCTCTACTGCAAACTTGGCGAGTCTGATGATCCAATCATCCTCGTGGGCACCCATGTAAATGCAAGTGCCACCACATGGGGGTGATGTTGTACAACTTTGTGAACCTGAAATTGGGTTTGCAGAAGAAAAAGAAGGAGAGCCATGGAGAAATACAAACGCTGAAGAAGAAGAAGAAATGGGGATCAAAGCATTGTGATTTAACAGTGCACAGAAGCCAATATAGGGCTTGAGCATGAGGTGAGTATGGTTGACAGCGGTGTGGGTTACTCCGCCGAAGAGGTAACGCAGAGCCATAGAGGGTATTAATCCTTTGATGAAGTTCCGCCCCAAATTTGGAGTGGCGACATTGTTGGGCTTTTCCAATAAAACGAGCCATTTAAATCTCAAAATCAAAAGAAAGGAGCTATGGTGCAGCCAAAATTATGTTTCTTTCATGTGGTTAATAATTTTAGTTTTTTTTTACATAATACGAGGAATTTGAATAAAGTATGGGACTCGAACTTTAGAGCACTTCCACCCACAAAGGTTAAGTCTAAGGCCAGGGCAAACAAGGGATGCTACTATTCATGTGAATAGTATCAGCCTTTGCATTTGTGGTTCCACCCATGAGGGCAAAGTTTAGGACAAGTCTAAGGCAATTACTATTCACTTAAATTTATTTTTTATTTTTTATACTTTAACCATTGATTTTGATAAGCTTTTCGGATAAGATTTTCAATTCCCAAGTGTTAATATTTATCGTAAAATCCTCACCTAAAAATCAAGATAACATTTTCGGATAAAATTTTGAAATTAAATTGGTGTGGAAAGTGAATAATATTGGTAGGTATGTATAGAAAAAATTTCCAGAATTTTTGGATATTTTTTTCAATTTTTTTTAGCCAAAAATTGGACAACCGTTGGATTGTACACGATTTTTTGATCGGAGGCTCCAGGAGAAGCCACACGGCTTGTAATCATTGGGCAATGTGGGCTGGTGGGTCCAACAGTAAAAAAAAAATTGAAAATCAGCTGCTGACATCAGTAGCCCGAGGTTTGGTACCCAAGCAAGATTAGCCCTTGGGCTTGCCCAGGCTGGTGGGACCCACCATTTGCCTAGGCTGATTGCTGCGCGCTGGAGCTCCTTGGGCTCGCTAGGGCAGCCTTTTGCCTGGTTTTGGCTTCCACGTTGGACTTGCTCTTACTAGGGAGAAATTGTTCCATACTACACTAGTGGGTTTTTTATAAATTTTAAAAAAAATTTAATACAAGCGATATTGAAAAAGAAGGGAATCAAACCTAGGATGCGATACAAATCCCTTTTTTTCTTTTTTTTCTTTCCCAAAAGGGTGTTTTCCCGTGTTTTTTTGGCGAAGATACAAATCCTTTAAGAGCCCTAATTTTGTTCAAAGAAGATAGTATTAAATTTCCATAATGTCCTTGGTATTTCTCCATTTAGCAAGTGTCGTTATTGGATACAATATTTATTCAATATCTTTTGTTTTATGTTTTGTTTCTTTTTTTACTTATTGTGTAAGCGTGCAACTTGCAAGTTCATCCTACGCTTTACAAATCAACAAATAATGAATCTGATTTGAGAGACCTAAGAGCATCTCCAACCGATATGTCAAAAGTGCCACATAATCATTTAATAACTAGAAATAACATCTCATATTACTCCAACCGAATTGTCAAAGCTGATGTGGAATGAAGGTTGGAGGTTCAGCTGTTATTTTTGACATCCCAAAAGCAAGATGTCAAATGAATATTTTATTATTTTTAAAGACAGCTAGCTGTTATTTTCATTTATAATTTTACTTTTTTATTTTTTTTTCTTCTTTATCTTTAATGATTTGACTATTACAATAATTATATATTTGACATATCGGGTGGAGTGTAAAACTGTTTAAATATCAAACTGCCACATCAGCCATCAAATTTAAATTTGATGTTTGATATTTGACATCTCCCTTGGAGATGCTCTAACGGGGCTCTATGCATAATGGGCCTGAAAAGGGGCTCTTACACCATGAAATCCGATCTAATATATCACAATGGGCCTGAAACCTGGCCTCCCTCGTTCCACTACCTCTTGTTCTTGCTAAAGCAATGTTGTCTTTTACAATGCAAAGTTCTGAGCATAAAAAAGATCGTGAGGTTATGATATGGTATACACTTCCACATTTGCAACTTCAGCTACAAAGGCATGGTTCGAAGATGCATAAAATGACATTATGACAAATCTGGCATCCAGTTCTTCGATTGTGCCCATCGTCCCAAGCCGTCATAGATAATATGTAATAACATTCTTTCATGTTTGGTAGTCGGTTTATGTACGTATGTGTTTAATCAAGTATTGTTCTAGTTTGTTGTTGTTCTTCAAATTTTGTATTGAAAGATATAATAAATATATGAGATTGAGATAAGACAATTTGATCCAATGATTGGTGTGATATAAAAGATAAACATTTCACAGATGAGATTAAATGTACTTTACTTGGTTCAATGGTTGATATGAGATGAAATCTTATCCCGTCAAAATTTGAATTTTTTTAATATCAAAATGTTCATAAAGAAAAATTAACTAAGAAGAAGGTAAAAAAAACAACCCACAAAAAAAAAAAGAATATAATCAAATTACAACCTTAGGAGCCGTTTATTTATCAGGAATGGAGGAAGTAAGGAATCGGTATGAGAAGAATCACCATGTTTACGTATCAGTAATGGAGAAACTAAGGAATCAGAGAATTTAGGAATCGGAGAACTACTGAATCGGTATGGGAAGAATCATTCCCATTAAGCTGTTTACTAAACATATGGAATTAGCAATGGAATGGGATTGATTCCCATTGTTATTGTTTACTAATTTGCATGAATCATAATCCAAATTAATTTTAGAATTATGGTAAAGTGATAAGGGTATTTTTTGAAGTTATTAAGAGAAAACAGGAATGGGAATCGTATCGACTACTCCCCCCTAGTTGATCCGATTCCTAGTTTTGAGGGAATGTGATTACGGATTTTGAGGTGGGGCCCACTTATTTTTTCATTCCTGATTGCAAGTAAACGCAGGAGAAGTTAGGAATGGAAATCATTCCCTTTCCTCTCATTCCCATTACTGATACGTAAACATGTTGTTTACTAGTCATATGGAATCAACACAGGAATGGAGTTCAATCTCATTGTTATTGTTTACTAATTCTCATGAATCATAACCTAAACTAATTTGATTACTAAAATGCCCTACACATATAAATATATATATTTTTCACATAAATAACTTGTTAAAAAAACAAATTGAATAATATAAGATACTATATAACGAGTGATGAAAAAAAAGAGTATATAATAATATAAGGAACATAATATATATATTTTAAAAAAAATAAATATGACACAATGATAAGAAGTATAACAAGACAAGTAGAGGCTAGCAACCAAGGTGAAAATGGAAAAAAAATTGCTCTTTTTAACGGTGATTAATAAACAGCCATTAAATTTTTTTTTAAAATAAAAAAAGGCTTCAAAGTTTGGTTTCTACATTTTATGGGATGGAATAACATAACAAGTGTCAATAGTTTTCGTTTTATGTCCATGTTCCTCCAGATTGTGGTGCTAAACTAACCAATTTCAAATAATATTTGAACGAAATAAAATAATAATAACCTAAGCATAATCTTGATAATATTAAAGTGGAGTGAGTTTTTATTTTTCTAGGGTTGGGGTGTTTTGTAATTCTCTTAAAATGGTAAGGGCATTTTTGGAAGGTAGTAAGGAAAAAAGGAATGAGAATTAGATCAACTATCCCTTCCTAGTTGATAATTTCTTGTTTTGAGGGGATGTGATTACGAATTTTGAGGTAAGATCCATGTATTTTTTCATTCATAATTGCAAGTAAACGCAGGGAAAATTAGGAATGGAAATCATTCTTTTTCTTCCCGTACCCATTACTGATACGTAAACATACAGTTCATAGTTTTCTACCTCAATGTAATGCTAAGGTAAGAGTGCATTGTTTGTGTATTCACTTTCTAAGAAGTTATAACAAACTCTACCAAGTGCCAAAAATAACCACATATATCTTGACCATTCTAAATAAATTGAAAAAGTCTTAATCCTATTACCAGAAATAGTAGCATATTCAAGTGCCCTACCATTTTTGGCCACCCTAAAGAAATCATGCAGATCCTATATTTATATTAACCACACACAATCTTAAATATCCCCTTCAACATTTAAAATCTTGAAGGTTTGGTTGGTGATGATAATTAAAATGGGCATTAAACATGCTAAAATAAGGTGTGTATAATAAAGAGAAGAAGAAAAGAAAGGGGAGGGTGGGAAAAATTCTAAGGTGATTTAAATGCCATATTAATTACCAAAGAAGCTGCTGTTACGGCACCCATGTCTCTCACCCCCACCCTTTATTTTTGCTTTCTTTCTTTCTTATCCTTGTAATTTTTGTTTTACTTTTACGTACATAAAAAAAGAGAGAGAGGTTGTGCCGTTTCAACCGGAAAGTCAATAGGGCACGTTTTGCTAATCTCACGACACCTTTCACTTTCACCCACTTTCATTATTATTTCTTTACCTTAATTCCATATTTTATTTCTTAATTAATCACATCCCATTGTTTTCCCCTTTTCTTTTTTCATACGGTTCATTGAATTAATTGCTGCGTAATACCAAAACTATCCTTCAAAACATATGGCATGCAACACAACTAGATAGGGGATAAATTTGTCACCTGAAACAAATTTGTATGTTTTATTAGGGTTTTCTTTCTTTTCTTATTGAGCATTCTGAAATTACCAACAAAAAAAAGAAGAGCATTCTGAAATTGTCACCACTCAAATAAAAGAAAATACCAAAAAAGAAAGAGAAAAAGAAGAGAAGAGTTTGAAAAAGAACAAAAATAATATCCTCCCTTTGGTTATAATACCCAAATAAGCTTTCTTCCTTAATGTCATTTCATTTTGCATGCTCAAATTCTCCCTCTCTCTCTCTCTCACACTGTTGGTAAGTTTTATTTTATATATATTTTTACTTATTTATGTGAATGACTGGTTTATGTTATGTCTGTCATTTCTTCATCTGGGTTTTATGCAATATGCATTGTATATTCCTCAAACATATATTATTCTATTCCTCATTAATCCAAAGGATTATAAAGCATAGAAACACATAGAATACAATAGACAAATAAAATAATGAATAGTTTCGTATTCTATTGAGGGTAATTCTTAGTTTTACAATATCTTACTTAGGCCTCCATGGAAGTGGAAGGACACAGCTCCTGATTTGAAATTTCAAAGGGTGGGGGGGTGTTCATTGGCAAAGGTGGAGTTTTGGGTCCTTGTTTCAAAGGGGTGCTCATTTTGATAGATGGGCACACCGGGCACTCTCAGCCCCAAACCCAACATGGTATTGATATTGGGTATCTTCTAAATCTTTCGTTTTTCTTGAGATGAGTGTCAGAAATTTGCAGAAAGGAGATGGAAAAGGCATTGGGCATTGTAAATGCAGATACCCATTTGATGTGCAATTTTTTACTACTTATTAGATATGTGATATCTTTGGAATGTCAGGCAAGGCAATATAGGCTTATAATAGGCTTGTCAGTCTGGTTTCACAGAGAGAGAGAGAGAGAGAGAGAGAGAGAGAGAGACAGAGACAGAGACTTTAGTACATCTGAGTCTTTATTGCCGTAGCCTAAAAGGTTTTCTGCTTTTAGCCTCTGTGTGCTTCAAAGGCCTGAGCTTTTATTCTAGAGATTTTAATGGGTTCTTGCTGTTACATCCTCGGTACTCTGATGGAATTTATGGCTGTGACAGCTATGCTCTACCTTTTGCTTATTTTGGGCTTTGAATCTCTCCCTTGTTACTGAGAGTCATTTCATCGGCTCAGAGTTATCGTCAAGGCGGTCTTCATTGTTATTTCAGTTTCGCTCTGCTGCAATCTGCATGGTGGGATTTTAAAAACTTTTTGGGGTTCTCTATTTGTTCTTTCTTTTCAACAAATATTTATGTTTCACTTATCCTTTAAGTTTTGTCTTCTTCCTCTCCACTTTTTTGGCTTTTTTCTCATCTGTTCGGATTGTGTCTTTGGCAATATTCTTGATGTGTTTCATGAGTTCCTGCCTGCATTTTGCATGCAGTTAGTTTCACCTACAACTGTTGCTCATTGGTTGATTTTCAACTCTTTTTCTCATTTCATTTTTTTAAGTAAAACCTTTTGTTTTATTCACTTGTATTTATGGTTTTATGCAGTGAAGAATAAGTAGGGAGTGGTCTGGTTAATGTTTGAACAGGAAAGGGCAGGGGAGACTTAGATGTGGTGTGACGGTTTTGGCAATGGCATCCACATCTTGTGCCAGCAAGAGCCCACTGCTCATGAAAGACACATCCTCTCTCTATCTTCCATACCCAGCACCTCTTGCTAAACACGAGGAAGTTGTAGCCAATCCTAAGCTGTTCATGGCTACTTTGGAAAAGCTCCATGCTTCAATGGGAACCAAGTTCATGTAAGCTTTATCTTTTCATCCTCTACCTTCGACTTCTCAGCTTTTTGCTAGTACCAATTAACCTGTAATGTTAAAATTTTTTGCTATTGAAGGCAAGAATCATGAACTAAGGATTTTGCTTCCATTGTTTTGGGTCTGCATGTTTGATTTATGGTGTGTTACTCGTGCGTAGTCATCATTTCCAGTTCCATGATATGCCGATCAAGTTCTCACCTTTTCTCAAAATCTCTTTTAACTAATTGGATTTTTCTGAGATATCTAGTTTTGGTGGGTTTTTACATATTTTTCTTTTCTGTCGAACACAATTTTCTGTTAAATTGTGCTGAACAGAGCACAAAGACCGCACTTTTACTTAATTGGTACATGGCCCTTTTTCGGTAAGGTGATCATGCTTCCATCTTGCAAACTTGAAAAGTTAAAGAAAAGTTTTCCTAACTGCTCACTGAAAAGGAACTTTATCCAACTCCTAGATCTGGTACTTTTGTTTTTGAGGATTTTTCTTTATGTATATTTCTGTGACAATTATTTAAGTCAGTGTTTTCCTTTTCATGATTCCTTGAAATAACTCAGCCTTGATGTTATTGCCAATTTGATGCCTACTCATGTTGTATAGGAATGCCGATGTGGCACACATCTACTCCAATTTTGTTTTTCGTTGCGGGTTGGTTATGTAGGATTTGTTTAAATTCTAGGAAGGTGAACTTTACATAGCAGGTGTACAGATCATCAAGAACTTTATAAAGGTAGATTATCAAGAGTTCTACTTGAATTGGATGAGATCCAAATCTTCATATGAAATTCTTGAAGAGCTTGGGGTTTCTCAACGATGTTTTATGTTCCCGCTACATATCTTATAAACCATTGGGTTAGTTGAGGGTTGATGGGGATCGTGTGCATGAGCACAATGTTAGGATGACTGTATGAATATGGTCCAGAATATATTTCCATCCCACTAGACACTTCAAGCTCTTTGGCAAGTCTATGATATAATGGTTAAAAAGTCATTTGCTTATTTATTGTTGGCAACCATCATATCAGTTTCAGCATTGAAAAGCATTGGCTGCCTTTTTAGCATCTTTAAATTCCGGAGTCTACTCACTGCTCTTTCATGAAATTGACAATTTCAGACGGAATGCTTTGATGTGGTGTTATGGAGGAGTAGATGTAGATCAGTAGTGTCCAATAGCATATCACCCCAATATAGTTGACGACCTCCAAATTTAATTTATAATTTTAAGGCAAGGCTGACTTGCATTGGACTGGGGAGGTGTTGTTTGCATGACAAATATTAGAGCTATGTCTTTGTCATGTAGATTTATAGGTACCGTCTCAATAAACTTTTTGACTAAAACCACTCTTTTGTGTGTTATAATATTGCTAGGCAGGGTAGCATGCCTGCAAGGTAGAAATAGCTTGTGCTTTTGTCGCACATTGTGGAGTACCTATTATGGGCATGTGTTTTCTCTTTTGTCCTCTATCTGTCTTATAATTCTGGAGTTTCTGTCCTGCTGTTGACGTTGTCTCTGTTGTAATTGTAGGATCCCTATTATAGGAGGAAAAGAGCTAGATTTGCATCGACTCTTTGTGGAGGTAACTTCCCGTGGGGGTATTGAGAAGGTAAGAAATTCTATATTTAAATAGTCACATCAAACCTTCTTACATACATTACATTGAAAGTTAAAGGTTATGTGCTTATTCGAATTTGCGTGTGCTTTCCTTTTCAATTAGTTTGCTTATAAATTAATCTTATAACTTTCGACCAAAAAAATAAATTAATCTTATAACGGTCAAATGGTGTGCAAAATATTCCTGCTGGATTTAAAGTTGTGTAATAATTGCTTTTATTATATGTTTATCTGCATACATGTGTGTGTGTGTTGGCCTCTGTTTGTATCTGATTCTGATTCTGGGTATGGTATGAGTAATCAATCCGTCGAAGTGCTTCAATCCTTGTGAAAATCTTAATGTGTGTTTAGACTGTCTAAAGTTTCATGTTAGTCTGTGTTTCTCATATTTACTTACTTTTCTGATACCGGGTGGCTGCATGTGACAGTTTGAGGCTGTATATGGAAGTTAGAACTGTAAACTTTTACATTTATGACTAGTCTTTTCTTAAAAGTTGGATAGGGGTGCCTAATTACATGTAACAATTGTTTTTCTTGTTCTCCAAAGAGGAGTACTACATAGTTCACTGATTTTATAGTCCAATGGAGTTTGCAGATTATTAGAGATAGAAGATGGAAGGAAGTTACCGCTGTTTTCAACTTTCCATCCACAGCTACAAATGCTTCTTTTGTGTTGCGGAAATATTATAATTCATTGCTTCTCCACTATGAACAAATTTACTATTTTAAAGCTCAAGCATGGAATCCTCTCTCTTCTGGTGTGCCCATTGAACATGTAGCTTTCATTTGAATAAGTTCTTTGGAGCAGTGCATTTTCATAACGCAACAATTTTTTTGGCAGATAATTCTCACAGCCCTTCAATGACAGCCGTTCCAGCTGCAAGGGGAGGAACTAAACGAAAAGCAGCTGAAGCTCATGCTATTATGCATCAGCCAACACAGATAAACTCAGAATTACCTGGAGGTTCCTTCATTTCCTTCTTTCGAGCTTAGTTTCTCTTTTCTTTTCTTTTCTTTTTTGTGGAAAAAAATTGGGGTGGGGGGTTGTAGAGGCTTGTTTAGTACTGCCTTTGAAAGTCTTGCTGATTTGGTGCTTCTCCTTATTATTTTCCCACCCCCTCTTATTTTTTTTGAAGAAACCTTTCTTTGGAGCAATTTTTGGTTTGGAGGATTGTTTTTTATATTTTCCATTTCACATTTTGTTCTAGCAGTTGTTAAACCGTTATGCATAGATTCAGTATGAACAAAGTCTTCAATCTACCCAGACTTATATGGTATTGAAAGAAATGATTTTGTTGCATATTCCTCTTTCTAATTTACTTAGTAGAGAATGAACTTTGGATATTTTAAACCAGAAATCACTTCAGTTATGTGGACTCTGTAGGAGAATGCTTTTGACTTACTTCAGAACTGGTAGGAAACTGGATGTGTTATGATTTTGTTTCATTTCAGTACTGCATGGAACTTTCTTCCCAAGGGAACTGTTTCTGAAATTTCTGTTGAGTTTATTATATCCATTAGTTCTTTTTGCTTGTTGAGATGTTCTGAGAATGAAAACAGAACTATAATTCTTGAGGCACTTCAGTTGTAATAAGACTGATTTTTGGTTGATTCACATATTTTCTTTGGGTAAATGCTAACGATGTATAACTTATAGTTCTCCTGTAACATTTTCCTGTTGCAGCCAGGACAACAGCATCATCAGAAGATACTGTGACAGGGGTTATTGATGGGAAATTTGAAAATGGATATCTTGTTACCGTCATTAAAGGCTCAATGAAGCTAAGAGGTGTACTTTATCAGGCTCCAATGAACCCAGTACGTGGAGTTCCACAAGTCCCACAAAATTATAGCATGTTGGTTAACAGAAATGAGAGTGCCTCAGCTATTATTCCTGGTGTACACCGTCGTCGCCGAAGGAAGAAATCTGAGATTAAAAGGAGGGATCCTGCTCATCCAAAACCCAACAGAAGCGGATATAACTTTTTCTTTGCAGAACAGCATGCAAGGCTGAAGCCACTTCATCCTGGGAAGGATAGAGAGATAAGTAGAATGATTGGTGAACTCTGGAATAAATTGAAGGAGTCTGAAAAATCAGTAAGGACCAATAATTTTATTATAAGAGCCCAGCTCATACAATATCATGTCCAAGCAGTTTCAACAGGCACTGACACTTTTGCAATCTATAGGTGTATCAGGAGAAAGCCGTTAAAGATAAGGAGCGATATCGAATAGAAATGGAGGATTATCGGGAGAGGTTGAAAGCTGGTCAAGTCATTAGTGATGCAGTGCCACTACAACAGCGGTTTCCTGAAGCCAATACAAGCATGGTTGAATCAGATGCGAAGATCGAAGAAACCGAGCCAAGAGACTCTCCACAAACACCAGATGAGAGCAATGAGAGTAATTCTAGCAAAACAGATAAGTGATTCTGATGATGATATAGCTACAAAAAGAAGGATCTGGATGTAGAGGCATCTGCAGGAGCTGGAGCTGGAGTCGGTGCCTAGCATTGTGGACATGGAGATGTTTTCTGATGAGAGTATGCATCTGAGGAAGCATGAGAATGAGGTGGTGAAAAAGAAGAAAGCTTAGGTAGTAATCTAACCTAGACAGAAAGAATCGATAGCTAATGAAGACAGCTTAAAGTCTCTTTGACCAAGTAGGACTGACTGTTTATTTCTATCAAAGCAAAGCTTTTGCTTCGAGTATAGTTTTCTATATTTAACTTATAAATTTGCCTTGTATTAGCTTAAGTTAGCATGCTTTCCAAATTTCGTTACTTGTTTCATGATAAGTGGTGCAGAAATTTGTATTTACTTTGTTCAACGGTTCAGTTATATGTTCCCATGAGTTGCCAAAGATGGTCGATTTTCATTCGAGGTTTTTTTTTTCTTTAAGGAAGATGCTACACTTGCGACCTTCACAAATCAAGATTTATTTGTTCTGTGGATTTGTCGGAAATATTGTCGACCGAAATGTCGGGCTATCGGTGGACATTGGCATCGTTGCGCTCATTGAGTTCTACGGTTCTGCACCACCCCCATGTTTTTTCAATGCAATGAGATAATATATGCTTAACAAATGCCAAATAGGCTGGGCTATAAAAGTAGGGAGAAAAAGCAAGGATATGTAGCATTTTCCTTTTTTTATAATGGAATGCTTGTTGGATGAAATTTGCACTCCTCTGGTAATTGGAGCCCTGTTCTTCTTTTCCTATTAAATGCAATTTCTAAGATCGTCACTAGGCTCATCAAATTAACTTTATCAAATAATGTTTACCAAATATAATACCACAGTTTCATTTTTATTAGAACTCAGTATACTTTAAAGTTTATATTGCTCCATCCGATATCTTGCTTGCAACTCAAGTGATTAAAACGATATATTGTTTCATCTGATAGTTAAGATGGTATTTCATCCGATAATTAAGACGGTATTCTTCTCCATCAAGGTTATGTGTTCGATTCTTCCTACTCAATTATCATTAAAAAAATCATGATATGTCTATATCAATTCATCACTTGGCCAAGTTAGTTTCCTAAGAAAACCTTTTACCGTGTGGTGTGGGGACTGGGCCGGGTAGGCTTCCAACAGTATACATAGCAGCAAAAGCCGTTAAACAATCTGTTACGCAGTAATTAAATGAAAAGCAGAAGGCAAATAAATAAGGGAGACTTCGAAAAAAGACAAAGGAGAGAGAAATTTTTAAAAAGAAGCCAAAATGAACAAAATTGCCCTTATTTATTTTTTGATTTCCTAAAGAATCCTTTACATTTTCATGTCTTTGATTGGAAAGTTGAGAGATTTTTTTGTCTTTTTTGAAAATTTTTTGGCTTTTTCCAAAAGTGAATTTTTTTTTTTGGCTAAAACCTAAATTTACTAATAAATAAATAGTATCTATCTGAAAAGCGCAAGTCGAACAGGTTCCTTGTTTCTCGTCTCCTGAAAAAAACGAAAAGCAGGGTTTTCTGCATCAAATTATAAATCCCAACACAAACCAAAACTGATGCTTCGACACTTGGGGCAGCCTTTGCCTTGTTTTGGAGGAGAGAAAAAAACTAGTCCTGGGACACTTCCATTTATAAAAAAAGCTATCACCCACCCAGCTGACCCAAAATAAAGGGAACTATTATGATGGAATATTACTTTTCATATGGAACCTACAGTGCTTTAACATGGCCAAAATCATAATCTTATACCATCAAGAAGAAACTAATGTATTCTTTAATCACCATTATCCAGCCACCTCCTGTTTGTTAGACTCCCATGAAAAAGGATCCTGCATTACTTATTGGATGTTCTCTATTTATGCGTCAAGTGAAAACTAGGTAACCAGACAGAAGAAACATTTAGGTAGGAGTGTTGCTAAGCTGAAAGCGCTTCCCTGCATTGTCTGAAAATCAACATAACCAGCTTCCCATCAAAATTACCAGCTTCCCAGCTCTGTTACTTGTATGAGAGCACAGCTTCCACCCTTTTAAGTGCTTCTATGCACTTGTAGAGGTAAAGTTCGCCATCGTCTTTTCTTGGACATAACCTGAAAATTTAGTTTTCAGCAGTCAGCAACAGCCATTCATGGGATAGAGACGGTAAAATGGCGATCACTAAAATCTATGTAATCTGATAATATGATAAGGATTAACTTTTCACATATGCGCACAAACACATGCAAAAAGAAAAAAAAATTATGACATGAAGGTCCACAAAAACTCCTCAATGACCCATTCTTTTTCCAGCCTCTCATTATTTATCCATGCTACCATCAAACGATACCCTTGCCTCAATTCTAATTTTCAGCACAAAGCAATATTAAGCAACATCTACGCAGCTACACTTCTTTCTCCAGCCTCTCATCATCTATCATCAAACCACTCCCTTGTAATATTTTAATTTGCAACAGAGCACTTATAAGCAAGACCTACAATGCTACACCAGAAGAGCTAATTACAATTTACAATCCCTAGCAACTGGACAAAAGCCAGCAACATAAATGCAGCCAGCTGGCTAAGTATGCCACAGACGAATATCATTTAAGATATTATTAGATACTAGTTAACAGAAGAAACAAGGGTAAACAAAATAAAATAGTAAATAATAATGTACACCACATATTTATTGGGAACAACATAGTCAATGCAGAGAGAAAAGAATGCAAATTCTGACAATTCACCTTAGATAGTGGAGGCAGCATTCCAGCCTGGGACTCGGCCTTTCCAGGCTCAGTTAACTGCCGAATCTCTCGAAGCTGGCTTGCTATATCTTCCAAAAGTTGCAGCTGAATTCTATCCCTTTCTCTGTGCCCCACTGAGAAGTTGAGCTTCTCTCTTCCCTCTTGCACAATCCTTAACCTTTCCCTAAGCCGCTCAACTTCATTATCAATTTTAAATCTTTCATAATCAATTGCAGACATGGAATTTCTCCGCATATCAGAAGGTAAAGATCTGCCTCGAGGGCAACTCATTGTTAGCAATACACTAGCCGTGTCTGAACTACCTCTCTGGATTTTACGCTGAGTTTTCAACCCAGTTGTAGTTGGAATATCACGTTTTCCAGAAATGTCTAAGGTAGCATTCGCTGGTAGCTGTTCACTTTTCTCAGCACTCATTTCATTACACAGATGAGACTTGTCATCAATGACATGAACATCGAGAACACCAGCCTGTGTATTAAACACTGTGCTACGTGGATCTTTGCTTCCCTCATCCTGGTTGTTCCCATGCTTGTCTATCTTATCATTATTGTACGGAATAGAAGTCCTATTTTCAGTACCAATCCCAGATGTCTTTGAAGCCAACCCTTCACATATGTTAGTGCTACCAGCTAAATTGAGTTCCTGCTCAATGGGAGGTACAATATTTTTATGCAAACCCAGTCCCTGGGGATTAGGTGACTGGCTGTGTTGTTGATATACCTCTAGCCTCTGGACATATTTTCCTTGAGAAACTGGTTTCTCATCCATAGACACCACTCCTTTTTCTTGAAACTCATGACTGATATCATCAGTACTATCTAAGAAACGTGGATGGCTGTCAATGCTTGGATGCAAATGCATGTCAACCTGCTTCAAAGAGTCAACATCTCCCTCCAAGTCCGGAATTGGTAGTTTGGTTCCAAAAGTAAGAGTAAGATTTTTTATCTCAGTTGATGGGACCTCATAATCTGGAGAACTATGTTTCATTTCCAGCTTTGGCTCCTCAGCAATGGATTCACTCGTCCACTGCAGCATGGGTACCTGATACTCACTTGAACGCAGTGCAGGCTTTTGTGCTTGTGTAGTAGCCACATCATGCATGTCAAAATCCACTTGATCTTCTCCAAAAAATATTTGCCTGAATTCTTCAACTTCCTTCGCCAAGAAATGTTTTTCCCTCTCCCTCCTAACTAAGATCTCTTTGAGAATGTTCATTTCCTCAGCATCGTAAGCAGATTTTTCCTCTATCATCCTTTGATATTGCCTTGCCTCCATTTCTATTGATGCCTTCTCTTCTTGCAGGCGCAATATCATGGCCATGGCCTCATCTGCAGCAGTAGCCGCAGCACTTCTCTCCTTCTCCAGTTCAAGATAGAGAGCAGCACGAGCAGCATGCTCTTCTTCAAGAGCCTGTTCCAGTACTCTAACAGTAGTTGTCTCATTACTGTCAAAACCTAGCTTCTCTCCTGCATTGCACCCAGAATCTTCAACAACTGATCCATCCTTCCCCGTCGGTTTAGTTTCATCAATAGATTCTTTAAACTCAGGACGTGAAACGCTATCCGGTGAACTAATATATGTAGGAGCTTCAGTGCAATCTAAAAGTACACAAGCATCCACATAACAAAAAGAAAGCAATATTAGCATAATATGTCCAGAAATAAAGCAATGATATGAGTCGGCAGGATCTTACATATCATTTCCAAATAGTTTCCACAAATATGTGTGAAATTTGGCTGAAGGAAAACACCTCAAAACTCAAACTCGAAAGGTAATATCTCAGAGTAAATCTATAGTTTAGAATGAAGATCCAATTCAATATTTATGAATTTCCTACTACGAATCAAATGTCTCATACTGTTTCTTTTTTGGAAAAAAAAATGTAAGAGATGTTAGTTTCTAAAAAAGAAATGTAACAAATATCTCTTCAAATGTTTGAAAACATAACAAAAATGGTATAAGGTTCAATTCTACCACATTATTCCTGCCATGGGCATCAAGAAAAGCATGGAACCATAAATGTCCATTTCGTTCACATGCTATACGAGGCAACCACCTTGTTATAAACAATATTGTTTTAGTAATAAAATAAAAGTACTAACTGTTTTCCCCCTTGGTCATCTCTCTAAAAGGTACTACTTATGAAGTCTACGCAGGCAATTCAGCATTAATTTACTGGCTCTAAACAATGCCTTAGAAGTACATTATGAGAAAGAAATTGGCACCAGAAAACCTAAAACAGCATTACAAAGACTCAATAGTCAGCTTTAGATTAAATGACTATCACCTCCTGAATTGACAAGAACTTCAGTAACCTCATTCCCCATTTTACTAATGCTGGAAGGAGATGTAGAAATGTCCCCTGCATCTGAGTAGAACACGTCATATGATGAAACTGATACTGGATTTCCATAATCAACAGAGCCCCCTCTGCAGCGGCGGCGGCGGCGAAGTCTCGGCCTTCGACCTGATACCTTCTTTGGCTTAAGTTCAAAATGTTGTTCCTTCCCAGCTTCCAAGTTTGCTACACCAAACACAACACTCTGGTCATTCTCAGCAACTGAATCACTCTCAACCATATCTAGCAACCTCCTTTCTGACAATGAGCTACATGACGCTTCACCTTCAAACTCAAAATGCCCATTCTCATAATATGTCTCATTTATGAACTTGGACTTAGAATCGATATTTGAGTCTTCAGACCATAGTACATCAAAAGGGAACTTGCTCTTCACTGCCCATTGAACTGCAGAGATTTTCTCACATGGGGCATCCGCGAATTGCCTTTGAAAGCAGTGACTTTTCCTGGGGGTCCCAAAAAACCCATCACAAGGGCATGGCAGACACAATCCAAACAAACTCACAAATTTGGAGGTAAAAAAGGCAACAGCTGCGGCACAAAGTAAAAGATAGGCTATTGCAAGATCAAGAAATGCACCCACTAGCTCGTTAAACCTCCACGAATGTATCATTTGGCATGTCATTTTCCTGAAAAATCATTTATCACTGATGCAGCTAACCAAACCAAACAATTGAACCTCTGCTCGAACACCGAAACACTAATTCAATAGAAAATCAAAATAAAAATTTCCATTTTGGTATGTTTCCGATATCATTTAGCACACAATGAACAATAATGAACCAAAGAAATTAAAATATATCAGAAGTTTGGATCTTGAATCCACCACCATTCAAATGACCTAATCAAACTCCAAATTTCCGTGCTTTCCATTGTTATATGAAACCCAACACAGTCCATTGTTATATCAAACAATTCTTAATACCATAAAAAAAACAAGGAAAAAAATCAAACAAACAACGGACAATATAATTTAATATTGACTACAGAGAGGTGAGATACAACAATAATATCAATCAAACATGAACACAATTGGAGTAACAAGCAACAGAAAGCCATGGAGAGTTATTTTGACTCACCGAATTTGACAATACCGAGTTGAGTGAACGATTTTTGCTCTCTGAAATTTTCTTTTTCTTCCTTATTGTGGGGAATGAGAGAGAACGGTTTTATCTTTAATGATTCTGTGTGCCGTTAAGGGATGAAGGTGAAGGCGTTGAGGAAATGGACAGGCTTGGCCACTTCGGGCAGTTCCCGAGGGCGATACGGCGCCGTCTTCTGCCACCGACTTCTCTCATCTTAATCCGGTCGAATCACACGTTATGATTTTGTCACTACTGTATATGTTGGAGCTTCGGATTTACTCTGATGAACTGATTTCAAGCACGTTATGATTTTGTTATGATCTCCTCCTGTAACAGTAAATTTCCTATAATGGTGCGCTTTTATTTTCCACCAAAAGAAAAATGATGCTATTTTGTATCAGTTTATTAAAAAAAATGGGGAAATGAGGAAAAATCCCAAAATACACCACCACCCAAAAACAACCCAGTGTATATTTTAAAGGCTTATTTTTTGATATGCCCTATGAAAGTGTATTTGAGTCTCACGTTTTCCTCTAAAACTTATTTTGTCTCACTTTACACCATTTTTCAGCTAGTGTGCGCCTTGGGGTCACACACTAGCAACGCTTGGGGTCGCTTGAGACCTCCACGGTTGATTTGCTGGCTGCCATGGGGTCACTTGACCCCATTTGTCCCTCTATGCATCCACCCCGAGGGGGAGGGGTGGGTGGTGGCTCTGGCTAAGGCGATGGTTGGGTGAAGGAGGTGGTGGTTGGATTGGTCATTGTTTTTGTAATGGTTATAACAGTGTTTTGTGTTTTGCTATCTCAATGACATGTGAAAAAGTTATCTCATATGTCATTGTTTTATTGGTCGGGGATAACAAAAAGTGGTATCCTCGTTGCATGAGAGTATCTCTCGGATGGGTGGGGTGGGTCAGAGAAGGAGACATTTTGTTTTTTGTTATCTTTAACCCATGTATACAAAAGGACTAAAATACCCCTACCACGTTATCAATTTTAACAGAATTTTGGATAGAGTAAACTGTAAAGGGAAAAATGGAACAACAAACTTGGATCAAAGGGATAAAGTGAGTCATTTGAACTCAAGGGCAAAGTGAAATATATCCTTCAAATAAGCTTATTTAGAATGAATAGGTTTTACATTATATGACTTGCTTTTTAATTAGGAAACACTTCTTACGCATAAACCTCACCCCAGTCTGGAAACAAATTTCAAACAACACACTAAAACCAATACTTGTTTCAACAAAAAAACATACACAAACACACAACACAAACATGATCGAGTCCTCGTTACTCCATGTATGTCTGTTGTGGAACCTTTGTGAAGATTCCCTTTATGAGATCATAGTAGAGGGGCAGTTGGGCAAGAGCGAATATTGTGATCGGAATGCAAGTTGTTGCATTTAATGGATATGCCACGTGTCTCAGTTGTTGATTAAGGAGAAACGTATGCCCTGTGCAGAATGAGACTAATACGGAAGCTATAGATGCGAAGAGTGATGTTAAACCCAGCAAAAGTTTCCGAGGCAAGCTGATGGAAAAATCATCTACTTCGTATCGAGACGTAATAATGGAAAGAAAGAAGACCAGGGCAGTTACTGACAAGCAAAGAGAAAGCAGCGACGAGATGGTGAAGGCATTGAATGCTGGCTTGTCTTCTAAAACCGGTTCACCGTATTTATCGAGTCCGCCCGGTACAGATGCTGATGTTGCGAAGGCAACTGTTGCAATGAGTGCAGCAACCACAGAGCATGATTCGGAGGTTTTGACGAGCCAATCGCTGCCTTCTTTTCGAAGATCTTTGTGTGAAGTTGTGAAGATCTCCTGTGGTATCTCCTCTTTTTCGTTGCGGATAACAGATGAACGAGGTGGCATGAAGTTTTTGACAACCTGCATGCATGCATCATAGAGAGATTTAACTCTAGAAAGTTTAATACTCATGAGATTGTATGTGCAAAACATTTTGAAATTTAAACAATTAATGTGTGAGTAGTCAACAAATCAAATTTTAGTGGGTACTTTTGGAATATGAAAAGCACAAGAAATCCAAATTTAAGCTTAATTAGGTAACTTGGTGAGTTGGATCTTAGTCACCATGTTTTACTTATAATAAACTAAGTTTTCTCATAAAAAAAATAAGACGATGGGTTGTAGTTAAGAAAACATTAGTTTGAAGGGGAAAAGCGACATTTAACTTTTTACTATGTACAGTACGCTTAAAAGATCGATCAAGTTCAGTGACCTTAGTTGTTTGAGCCGAGTTTGACAAGATATTAATTAAAGATTAAGTATCAAAGCCTAGGTTACCTAGTGATGATAGATCGATGAATATCAATAACAGTGTACATACCATATACCACTTGAGTTCCCACTGCATTTGCAGTGCCGCACCTGGAGTATGCCATGGCCGATAACTTCCATATTTAGCAGCAAGATGCAATGCATTGTTGCCGTTGATGTCCACCTGACGTAACAAGTTTGCGATTGATTTCTTTTTCTCCATCAGCAGTAACTTGAGAACATGGGATTGCCTGTTCTCAATTGCCAGGAGCGCAACATTCTTGTTTTCTGAGTCCACATCGTGAATAGCCACTGGAAATTTTTTTAGGATTTTCTCCACCATTTCGCTCACTCCCATCTTTGCTGCAATTAAAATTGGTGTCATCAGCTGCCTTTTCATTTTCTTATCTCCCACGTTTTTGTCCTTCTTCCTCTTTGTATCTAATTCGGGCTTCTCTAATTCGGGAGGTTTAGGAACTTGTGTAATTTTTGATTCATCTGTTGGTCGAGTTTCTTTGGGATTTTGTGCATACATGTATGAAGAAGTATGGTCAAGCAATTTATTCATGACCTGAGTGGCCCATTTATGTTTCCTTTTGTCTTGGTGGATTTTCTGTATCCTCGAAATTCCTAGAAACACAAATGACATTTGTCAATTAAAAGCACTCTATAGATATGTCCAATTGATTTTTCTCTATTACATTAATTTTCTTTCAATTAGAACGATGCCTTTTATTTTATATATGGCCAAGGTTATTGGTATAAATAGATATATATGTATAAACGAAAGTGTAAATGTATTCACCCAAAAGTCCTCGCAGAAAACGATACATCTCTACCAAACCCTCCGTGATTAAGTAGCAAATTGTAACAAATGATGCATAAATATAATTGGGATGCCTTTGTCTCCCCTGTTCCTCTCGTTGGTTTGTACCTGCAGTTGGAAAAAGAGGAAGGAAAACAATGCTAAAATAATGAGCACCCAAAGGACATCATGAATAACACCATTCATGAGAAGTGATAAGGTTCACTACAAGTTCAAAGGACATTATAGTTACCCAACTTTACCTGACATTGAGCTGCTCTCTTGTTGGGGGTTCTCTGCATCTTCCTTTTTATTTCCTCTCTTAGCTAGACATAGAGAAGAGCACATCCTATTTCCCCATGATTTAGCTGGAAATGGAGAAACTATGTTATATTAGACTTGTGGTGATGAAAAAGCAACGTATAAATTGGATAAGTGACGAGCACTCACTTAATGCTTGATGAGATTCAGAACCCGTATCGATGGTATTTATTCCTCTTTTCTTGAGGGGACAAATACCCTTTTTGTCCTCTTTTCCCCCTTTTAGCTCTTCAACAATCAAACCTGATAAATGAAATGTAAAAACTTATTTGGACAGAAGTACAGTTGCAAGATATACCAAGGTCTATACAGTTACAAGATATAGAATATATATTTATATTTTCTATTTCAGCCCCTTAATTTTACAATTCTAACTCCGCTATTAGATTTATGATCAAACAACTATATATATTTTTATTTACTCTTCAAAAAGCAGGTACATGTATGATGTATACATACTTAGAAAGGTCATATCATCATAGTTCTCTTTTTTAATAATTTTGTCCCCTTTAAGCCTAGTAATTACCAAGTGAGACATGAAACTGCGAAGTGCAAATGCATTAGCATTGTATTACATGAATTAAACATCCAAAAGCTTGATCATAGACCACAAAATAAAAAATAAAATCGATAGAGATATTCTTACATTGGTATATGAGACGATCGAACAGTCTAAGGCGGCAACTGCTTTTGAATGCTGATGGAGTATTGGCTAGAATACGCAGGGGAGATAAGCCACTGTGATTAATATATTTAACAAGTCGTGGGTGCCACAGAATGATCTTGAATGCCAAACCTATATATTTAAAAAGGAAATTAATAATAAAAAATAATGTTAAGTTATAATATATATATATATATATATTTAAAAAGTAATAATAATGCTATTTGTGCTGCCCACCAATGTATATGAGATGAGACCCACTTGTATCGAGATGTGGTCAACAATGTGATGGTACAAATAGCAGTACTCTTTAAGAAGTGGGTATTCACTTACTGAAGTATTCACCGGACATGGCTGCATGGAGAATGGTATCACCATTCCTTGCTCTAAATGAATAGCATCTTTCTTCATCACAGTGACTATGAAGGCAAAGAAAAACGTTCTCATGCCCATTAAGAGCTGCCAAGAAGAGAGGGGTCTCATTGTCATTGTTGAGAGACGACACGAGTTTGGGTTCTTTGGTGGCCATTGCATGACACGTTTCCACATCCCCCACTACAGCAGCTAAATGGAGAGGTGTGTTGCCTTTGTTGTTTTTTATTTTCAATATCCTGGATGCATCGTTTCCAATGATCCGTAACAAGCGCCGCACAATTTCTGTTTCGCCATCCGAAACAGCGATATGTAGAGCGGTGTCCCCCATTTTGGTGATACGCATATCATGAACATTCTCTGATGATCTATAGACCCCCACAACTTCTTCCCACTGGCCGTTCATGGCTTTATCGAACAGCTCATGGGCCAATTTATATAAAGCGGCATCTTCGGGGGTAATGTCCACTTCCTCCACTTCATCCTCTCTATATATATCCAGCGCTTCCTCCTCTCTATATATATCCAGCGCTTCCTCCACTCCCTTCATGTCTGACCTCTTGCACTAGCTAGTCTAACGATTACATGATATATATATATATATATATATGACAAAGAAAGCGTGTGTGACGCCACTGTATAGAATTGTTATATATACACTATACATTCATTTATAGTGTTTTTTATAATTAAGTTTTCTTTTAAAGATAAAAAATTGATTAACCATTTATCATCATACCTTACGTACATATGATATTTTAGTGTTTTTATTCAAACCTCAGTGTTCCTCCATTTATAATTCATTAGAGTTACGTGACTAGTATGAGATTTACAATTTTACTTATTTTTTGCAAGAATGATTTTGGAAGGGGGGTCCTAAAAATAGATATATAGTTCGGATCATGAAATCACATTACGTGTATATAAAAAAAATATATGCTAATGTTCATGCTGTATAAGTTATAGTTGTGCATGAATTGAAATTTGTTTTATACAATATTGTTCGCTATTACTTATGTTTGCTGATGGAGTAGAGGTTAATTATCTCCAATTAACTAACTTTGATTAATAACTAATTTCTATCTTTCTTTTTTTCTAGAAGCATCTGCTCAAAAAAAAAAAAAAAAAAGGAAAATGGCAGAGAACTCGGGACAAAAGATATCTTGGATTGTGCTCATTCTTTATATATTTTCTGAGAAGGAAGGCATTAATTGCTTTGTTCCTTCCAACTCCAAGCGCGATAAAAGCCTTGTATACCAAAAAACAAAAACAGATAAAAATAAAAGCAATCAAAAGCGAAATCGTAAAGCGCATGCTTGTCCATGGATGTTTTTTTTTGGTCTGAACTTGTCCATGGATGTTAGTTTCTCCATATACTTGGTTCTCCTGTCAAGTCAAGTTGATCGTACTTGGTTGTCTAAAGTAACAGGAAACTTCAGAAAGTTAAAATATGCAAGGCGCATTTATGCTTGTGCTATGCTCTGCTCATGAAATATATGCGTACATATCAAGTTATCACTTTGTTGATCTCCTGTCACGTTCATCCTCCTACTTGTTGTCCAACAGAGGAAGACAAGGCTGTTACGCAGTAGTATACTACTTTTTTTCTTTCATTCCTCCTCGTCATCACTGTGTGTGCATTCTCCCTCACTAGAGGTCTTGTACTTGGGGCTGGGCGCGATCTGATTTGATCCAATTTTGACCTAAAGTTATTGGGAGAACCAACCAACCTGGACTTGTTCGCCTCTTGCGGTTTATCAGTTTGGGCATGAGCCCAAAATTTTATTTAGTAAAATACGCTTGAGCCCATTTTATTGGGTACTTTTGGAATATGAAAATCACAAGAAATCAAAATTTAAGTTTAATTAGGTAACTTGGTGAGTTGGATCTTAGTCACCATGTCTTACTTATAATAAATTAGGTTTTCTCATAAAAAATATAAGACGATGGGTTGTAGTTAAGAAAACATTAGTTTGAAGGGGAAAAGCGACATTTACTATTAACTTTTTACTATGTACAGTACGCTTAAAAGATCGATCAAGTTCAGTGACCTTAGTTGTTTGAGCCGAGTTTGACAAGATATTAATTAAAGATTAAGTATCAAAGCCTAGGTTACCTAGTGATGATAGATCGATGAATATCAATAACAGTGTACATACCATATACCACTTGAGTTCCCACTGCATTTGCAGTGCCGCACCTGGAGTATGCCATGGCCGATAACTTCCATATTTAGCAGCAAGATGCAATGCATTGTTGCCTTTGATGTCACCTGACTTAACAAGTTTGCGATTGATTTCTTTTTCTCCATCAGCAGTAACTTGAGAACATGGGATTGCCTGTTCTCAATTGCCAGGAGCGCAACATTCTTGTTTTCTGAGTCCACATCGTGAATAGCCACTGGAAATTTTTTTAGGATTTTCTCCACCATTTCGCTCACTCCCATCTTTGCTGCAATTAATATTGGTGTCATCAGCTGCCTTTTCATTTGCTTATCTCCCACGTTTTTGTCCTTCTTCCTCTTTGCATCTAATTCGGGCTTCTCTAATTCGGGAGGTTTAGGAACTTGTGTAATTTTTGATTCATCTGTTGGTCGAGTTTCTTTGGGATTTTGTGCATACATGTATGAAGAAGTATGGTCAAGCAATTTATTCATGACCTGAGTGGCCCATTTATGTTTCCTTTTGTCTTGGTGGATTTTCTGTATGCTCGAAATTCCTAGAAACACAAATGACATTTGCCAATTAAAAGCACTCTATAGATATGTCCAATTGATTTTTCTCTATTACATTAATTTTCTTTCAATTAGAACGATGCTTTTTATTTTATATATGGCCAAGTTTATTGGTATAAATAGATATATATATATGTATGTATGTATGTATGTATAAACGAAAGTGTAAATGTATTCACCCAAAAGTCCTCGCAGAAAACGATACATCTCTACCAAAGCCTCCGTGATTAAGTAGCAAATTGTAACAAATATGATGCATAAATATAATTGGGATGCCTTTGTCTCCCCTGTTCCTCTCGTTGGTTTGTACCTGCAGTTGGAAAAAGAGGAAGGAAAACAATGCTAAAATAATGAGCCTCCAAAGGACATATTTTATCAACGTATTGTATTAATATATTATATATATCTTAGAATTGAATTATTGACTCTTACAAGATGCACTTGGTGCAGTTGGGGATATATTTGTTGTGAATTGGTTCTCAATTTGGATATAAAATTGGAAGCATGATTCAAGTCTGGTACATTACAGTACAGGGATCCGACTGTCTTCAGTTTTTGGAGGACCGGCAACTCCTCATAGTTTTTGTCGCAGTGTGAGTGACCGATCAGTCTAGGTAATTGACTAGTTGCCTTGCCTACTTTGGGGTCTAATTGTAACATAAGTCCTATTACCCAACTTACCTTGCATTGAGCTGTTTTTTTTTTTTTTTTTGCTTATGTGCTTCTGTTTAGGTTTATTTTCTCTATTTAAGAGATGTATTCTACAGTTTAAGGGTTGTTTTCCATAGAAAACATCATGAATAACACCATTCATGAGAAGCGATAAGGTTCACTACAAGTTCAAAGGACATTATGGTTACCCAACTTACCTTGCATTGAGCTGCTCTTTTGTTGGGGATTCTCTGCATCTTCCTTTTTATTTCCTCTCTTAGCTAGACTTAGAGAAGAACATATCCTATTTCCCCATGATTTAGCTGGAAATGGAGAAACTATATTATATTAGAGTTGTGTTTTCTACTTTGTCCCTCCTAACTTTACAATTTTAGCTCTGTCCCTAAATTTACTGATTGTATGCGAAACTTTTATTAGAGACTGGGTTTTTCTTCTGGAAACATTAATATAACACCCTTATAATGATCAAACAACTATATATATTTTTATTTTCTCTTCAAAAAACAAGTACATGCATGATGTATGCATACTTAAAAAGGTCATATCATCATAGTTCTCTTTTTTAATAATTTTGTCCCCTGAAAGCCTAGTAATTACCAAGTGAGACATGAAACTGCCAAGTGCAAATGCATTAGCATTGGATTACATGAATTAAACATCCAAAAGCTTGATCATACACCAAAAATAAAAAATAAAATCGATAGAGATATTCTTACATTGGTATATGAGACGATCCAACAGTGTAAGGCGGCTACTGCTTTTGAATGCTGATGGAGTATTGGCGAGAATATGCAGGGGAGATAAGCCATGTTGAAGAATACATGAGTTCCACATCGGAAACTTAATAAAATAGAAAGTCCCATATAATAAATGGTTCCACTCCTAATAACATCGAAGCTTTTTGTATAAAACCCCACACCTGCTAAACAGGTAATTAAGTTGGGGACAATATCGATGTTGCTAGTGGTGGGCCAAGGGTCCGTTCCTCTGAAAGCTTAGCATGGTATCAGAGCCTGGTTTCTTGTGACCTGTGCTTGCGTTCCTTGAAATTTAAGTGCTCTCCTCCCTCCTTCAAGGGGGGGAGGGGGAGTGAAAATGATATGTTTATTGACGTATCCCTATTCCCTTGACGTATTCCCATGAAGATACTGCATATCTCTTTAATTTGACGACCCCTTCTCTTCAGGGGAGAAGTTGTTTTGTCTCTAAACCCTTATCTCAAATTTCTCATATTCAAATCCAAACCCTTATCTCAAATTTCTTCAAATTTCTCATATTCAAATCCAAAACCCTAAATCAAATTCCTCATACTTTTTTTTCCCCAAATCCAAATCCCTCAAATCTAAAGTCCTCAAATCCTCTTATCCAAATCCCTAAACACATACCATCAAATCTTATACACATACCTCTTAAATCCAATTCTTACATCAAATTTCTCACATCACCTTCCTCACCTTCTCATATCACATCTTACTTTCGCTGCGATGTCAGGAACCCATACGATTCTCCATCTTATTGCAGACTCACAGAAGCATGCGGTCAATCCTGCTGACCTGGCTACCCAGACTCCTTCTTTTATCACCACCACCAAATGTTCTACTCTTCATACGTCTTCCAAGATCAGATATTGCATATGTTGTGAGTGTGGAAGAGTATTTCAGGACTCATTTACCAAGTTGGGCATTAGTGACATATATGCACCAACTTGAGGAGGAGTGTTGACGTGAGTCTCCTAATTAATCAAGAAGATTGACTTCCTTGATTAATTAAGGGATTTACTTTCCTATTTTTTATATAAGTGATAAATCATTATACAATTATGAGATACTTTCCTAATTCCTTACTGTATCCAATTCCTTGTAAGACCCTCATGTAAACTCCTATATATACCTCCTCATGTAACCTAAAGTATTCAAACCATATTCATATTTTAACATGGTATCAGAGCGGGTCAGTTGACTGGGCCCGATTAAACCCAAATCAAACAAAAAAAACCCAAATTGAATCAAAATCAAACAAACCCCAAATTAAAAATTATATAAATAAAAAAAGTGACTGATGTGGAATTGATTGCATGTGTGGCCCACTAAAAAAGTGGTCCCACGTGAGGAGAAGTGTTGAAGAATACACGAGTCCCACATCGGAAACTTAACAAAATAGAAAGTCTCATACAATAAATGCTTCCACTCCTAATAACATTGAGCCTTTTGTATAAAACCCCATACCTGCTAAACAGATGATTAAGGGCTCGTTTGGGAATGCTTCTTCCCGAAGCGCTTATGCTAGTAGCGCTTACCCCAGTAGCGCTTATGACATAAGCGCTTCTACAAAGTAGCAGTTTGTCGTTTGGATGTCACATTTAAAAGTGCTTTTACACTATATAAAAACGCTTTTGATATTTTGTTGAGTGTTTGGCTGACACAGTAAAAGCACTTAAAAAAAATTTAAAGAATCCCAAAATATTATAATAAACATAGGAAATAAAAATTCACAGGATCCCAACTGATCCCAGTAATATTGCTAAAATAATATGCATCTCAATAAACTTACCAGTAACACTTGCACTTTCATTAGCAACCCACGCACCTTCCCCTTCTTTCATGACCTTCTTTATTACCTTGGCATCACCAGTAACATCAATAACAGGCTTGAAAGACACCAACTCGAGACCAATGTTTAGCACAGAACTTGGAAGGATAGAATGAAATCCATTGTTTGAATCCCTCTCCTCCACACCAAAGGCATCTGCAATTATTTATCAACTTTCATCATTAGACGATTCAATTTTTTTTCTTTTTGCCAGACATAGCAATTTGATAACAAGGATCCAAAGACATACACTGAGGTTGAACAATTAATCGGACCTTCTCTCCCCTTTTCATTGTCTTGATTGCTTTTGGCAATGCTGAACAAAAATGGCATGAAACAGACACAAACCCCTCGTTATTCAATTATTACAAATTGGTATAATCACAAAGGAATTGCCTTTCCCCATTAAAATCAAATCAGATTAAAACAAAAAAAGAAAATACCATCTTTCTTCACATAGAATTCAATTCCTTCTTCTGGTGTCTCTGCAACAATAGTACCATCAACCAACGCCACCCAATACTTGACTGCATTAACAACAAAATTCCAATAAAAACATCAAAATTGAGGTTGACAGAATTGTGATTACATGCTAACACAGAATAATAACCAATAAAGAATTCAAATTGAGAGGCTCATCTCTGTCTTTGGTCGACTCGAACTTCATCCCATCAAGTAGGGTTCCAACGTAGTGCACTAAATTCAAACTTCCACACTCAAAATTATAACATAATTTTCGTGGGTATTGTTTTGATTTTAATAGGAGAGAAAAAGAGAGAGAGAAAAAAGAAAGAAATGGTATTTTGGCATTTAAAAAAAATTAAATATGGGTATTTTCGGCATTTTAAAAGTTTCATTAAAAGAAGCCAAGTGCTTCCCTTGTTTTTGTCCTGCAGCGCTTTTAAGAAGAAGCACCTCTCAAGTGCTTCTTCCAAAACCACTCCAAGTGCTTTTGGATCTCACCAAAAGCGCTTTTGCAATTTTTGCCAAACACCATTTTTAAAAGACAAAAGCGCTTTCACCCATTTAGAAGCGCTTTTCGCTTCTCCAAAAGCACTCCCAAACGAGTTGGGGACAATATCGATGTTGCTAGTGGTGGGCCAAGGACCTGTCCTTTTGAAAGTTCTGGGTGCCACAAAATGATTTGGAATGCCAAATCTATATATTTAAAAAGGAAATTAATAATAAAATATGATATTCAGTTAAAATATATATATATATATATATATATATATATAAGAAGTAATAATAATCTATTTGTACCACTCCGGAAACAATAATAATCTATTGGTTTTACATCATATGACTTGGTTTTAATTGGGGCACACTTCTTACAAAAGCCTCACCTCACTCCGGAAACAAATTTCAAACCACACACTCAAACCAATTAATACTTGTTTCCTCAGAACAAAAAAAAAACACACACACACACACACACTTGGAAAAACACAATTTATTTATAGCGCCAAATATAGATGATCGAGTCCCACTTAATTAGTGTCTATATTCCTTGTAGCTGCGCTGTGGAACCTTTCTGAAGATGACCCTTATGAGATCATAGTAGAGGGACAACTGGGCAAGAGCGAAAATGGTAACCGGCAAGCAAGTCGCTACATATAATGGATATGCCACATGTCTGAGGTGTCGATCAAGGAGAAAAATATGGCCACTACAGAATGAGACTAACACGGCAGCTATGGATGCGAAGAGTGATGTTAAACCCAGCAAAAGTTTCCGGGGCAAGCTGATGGAAAAATCACGCGCTTCGTATCGAGACGTAATAATGGTTAGAAAGAAGACCAGGGCAGTTACTGACAAGCAGAGAGCAAGCAGTGATGAGATGGTGAAGGCATTGAATGCCGGTTTGTCTTTCAAAACCGGTGAACCTGTTTTATCATCGAGTCCGCCCGGTACAGATGCTGTTGTTGCGAAGGCAACTGTTGCAATGAGCGCAGCAACCACAGAGCATGATTCGGAGGTTTTGACGAGCCATTCACTGCCTTCTTTTCGAAGATTTTTGTGTGAAGTTGTGAAGACCTCCTCTGGCATCTGATCATCTTTGTTGTAGCGAACAGATGAACGAGGTGGCATGGAATTCTTGACAAACTGCATCCATGCACAATAAAATTTAGATCATTTAAAACTTTATTCAAAGATTGATATCTGTTCAATTAATGACCTTATTATTAGTTTGAGTTAAGTCTCAATTGAAAAAGAAACCATTTAACTATTTGTTATTATCATTATAAAAGTTAAGTGTTTAGTTGTATTATTCTTGATTTGTCTGAGTTATATATTCCATTTTAATGAGGAATTCCTCAAATAATTTTATTCGAGGGACACCTATTAGGATCTCTTAGAGTATCTACAATCATGATTCCTATTTTTTAGTTAAAATTTAGGTAAAAACACACAAAAGCTGTTTTAGGAGCTCTCTATAAAATTTGAACTCCAACCATACTCCCTAATTTAGAGAGTCATCAATACTATAATTATTTTTTAATTCAATATAATTGGTTCATCTCTATACAAAATAATATTTTTAAAAAAAATTGCATTAATTAAAAGTTTAAAATCTGCATAAAACAAAGCAACATTAAATTATGGGGAGCTATTAGGAGTCATTTCTCTTTCCTCAGATTTAGGAGCTCCAAGAGGTCTCCCTATTTTAGGAGGTGGATAGGGAGCATGGTTAGAGTTGTATTTTTCCAATTCATCCCTAAAATTTGTCTAAGTGGGTGTTTTTAGGGAGCCCATTGTGGATGCTCTTAAGAATTTTTTTTCAACAATCAAAACCGTCTATTTTCCAAATCTTCATTCATAGATCAAATCATGCAAATTGAAAATCATTAAGGCATATAATTGGGACCAATAAAGTAGACAAACACGGTGCTTCATTAAAACAAATAAGATTATTGTTAGATATATATGTACCGTGTACCACTTGAGTTCCCACTGCATTTGTAGTGCGGCACCAGGAGTAAGCCATGGCCGATGACTTCCACATTTAGCAGCAAGATGCAATGCATTGTTACCCTTGTTGTCCACCCGACGTAACAATCTTGTGATTTGTTTCTTCCTCTCCACTAGTAAACTGTAAACATGGGGTTGCCTGTTCTCGACTGCCAACAGTGCAACATTCTTGTTTTCTGAGTCCACATCGTAAATAGCCATTGGAAATTTTTCTAGGATTTTTTTCACCATTTCACTCACTCCCATCTTTGCTGCAATTAATATTGGTGTCTTCTTATCTTCCAATTTGTCCTTCTGCTTATCTTCCGTACTGTCTTTCTTCTCTGTATCCAATTCGGTACGATCAGGAAAATCTCCAAATTTATCTTTATCGTCTGGAGCTTCTCCAGAATTTTGTACGACATTCTTGTATAAAGTACTATGCTCAACCAATTGATTCATGACCTGAGTAGCCCATATATGTCGCCTTTTGTCGTCGAGGATTTTATCTATGCTCCAAACTGCTAGAAATACAAATGATGACATTCTAATTAAAAACAACTTTAGCATGCCTGAGGGGGTTTCAAAGAAATATGTGCAATTTATTTTTCTTAATGCATTAATTTTCTTTCATTTGGCTCCTCAGAGCAAATGGGATTTTGACTTTTTTTTTCTTCTTCAAATTCTTTTAATTTTCTTTGTTTTGGAATTTGCCAAGTGTCAAAATTCCATTTTCTTTGAGGATAAGCTTCTCCTTAGTTTTAAGAAGCCAAACGTTGCTCATAAATGAAAGTGTAAATTAACGAATTCACCACAAAGTTTGATAGTACTGACTGCTTCGCGGAGAACCATTGATCACGTCCAAGACAGCTCTGATTAAGTTGAAAAACTTAACACATGAGGAGTAAATATAATTGGGATGACCTTCTTCTCGTTGGTTCATACCTACAATTTGAAAAACAGGAAGGAAAACAATGCTAAAAAAGTTGCACATATTGAAATTAATGGGCATCCAAAAACATTTTACCAATGTATTCGTAATGTCTTATAATTGAATTATTGACCTTGACAAGATGCACTTTGTGCAGTTGTGATCACATAAAATTTTAAGGCATAAATATTCAGAGTTTTTATATTAAAATTCAATTTCAAGATTATCATGGAGTCAACGAAAATTCAGATTCGAGGATGAGTTTTTTTCTGACTAGGGGAGTTTGATATAGGGAAAATCAAGGGATTCTCATTATTTACTGCTAAAATTTAAAGTTACTTATTTATTTTCCATGTTTACTTACTAGACGAAGAAATTATAACCCTTGAAATTGAGAGAGATGATGAAAGGGGAGGATGAAAGGGAGGAGTAATAAAAGTGAAAACAATTTCCAATAGATTTCAATTTTTAGTTTTCGTTTTCACTTTTGTTACTCCTCCTTCCCATCATCTCCTCATGTTTTCTCTCAATCCCATCTCCACTCTCATTCTCACTTCCATTCTCCCTCTTTTACTTCTATACTCCAGCACAAAAAATGAAAACTTAAAACTACAATTGAAATGGTTATCAAACGAGCCCTTAATTATTAGTTTTCAATTTTTTTTTATAAAAAAAATGAAAAATGAAAACATATTTGGTAATAGATTTTGTTCTTTGTTTTCAAAATAGTGAAAATGAATTTTTTTTTGCTTGTGTGCTTCTGTTTAGGTTTATTTTCTCTATTTAAGAGATGTATTTTACAGTTTAAGGTGGAGACACCATTCATGAGAAGTGATACTACAAGTTCAAAGAACATTATAGTTACCCAACTTTACCTGACATTGAGCTTCTCTCTTGTTGGGGGTTCTCTGCATCTTCCTTTTTATTTCCTCTCTTAGCTAGACATAGAGAAGAACACATCCTATTTCCCCATGATTTAGCTGGAAATGGAGAAACTATGTTATATTAGACTTGTGGTGACGAAAAAGCAACGTATAAATTGGATAAGTGACGAGCACTCACTTAATGCTTGATGAGATTCAGAACCCGTATTGATGGTATTTCTTCCTCTTTTCTCGAGGGGACAAATATTCTTTTTGTCATCTTTTCCCCCTTTTAGCTCTTCAACAATCAAACCTGATAAATGAAATGTAAAAACTTATTTAGACAGAAGTACAGTTGCAAGATATATACCAAGGTTTGTACAGTTGCAAGATATAGAGTATACTTGTATTTTCTATTTCGGCCCCCTCAATTTTACAATTCTAAATCAGCTATTGGATTTACTGATTGTATGATCAAACAACTATATATATTTTTATTTTCTCTTCAAAAAACAGGTACATGTATCATGTATACATACTTAAAGGTCATATCATCATAGTTCTCTTTTTTAATAATCATGTCCCCAGAAAGCCTAGTAATTACCAAGTGAGACATGAAACTACCAACTGCAAATGCATTAGCATTGTATTACATGAATTAAACATCCAAAAGCTTGATCATACACCAAAAAATAAAAAATAAAATCGATAGAGATATTCTTACAATGGTATATGAAACGATCCAACGGTCTAAGGCGGCTACTGCTTTTGAATGCTGATGGAGTATTGGCTAGAATATGCAGGGGAGATAAGCCAATCTGATTAATACAATTAACAAGTTCTTTGTGCCACAGAATGATCTGGAATGCCAAGCCTATATATTTAAAAAGGAAATTAATAATAAAAAATGATATTAAGTTAACATATATATATATATATATATATATATATAAGAAGTAATAATAATGCTATTTGTGCCATATTTATTTATCATTTTGTCGAAGTGAACCCCACCAATGTATATGGAACTCACTTATATTAAAGATGTGATCAACAATATGATGGTACAAATAGCAACACTCTTTAAGAAGTGGGTATGCCACACACTTACTGAAGTATTCACCGGACATAGCTGCATGGAGAATGGTATCACCATTCCTTGCTCTAAATGAATAGCATCCTTCTTCACAGTGACTATAAAGGCAAAGAAAAACCTTATCATGCCCATTAAGAGCTGCCAAGAAGAGAGGGGTCTCGTCCTGATCATTGCGAAGCGACACGAGTTTGCGGTCTTTGGTGGCCATTGCATGACACGTTTCCACATCCCCCACTTTAGCAGCTAAATGGAGAGGTGTGTTGCCTTTCTTGTTTTTTATTTGCAATATCTCGGATGCATTTTCTTTAATGATCTCCAGCAAATCCAGCACAATTTTTGTTTCGCCATCGAAAGCAGCGATGTGTAGAGCAGTGTCCCCCATTTTGGTGATACGCAAATTATGAACATTCTCTGATAATATATAGGCCTCCACAACTTTTTCCCACTGGCCGTTCATGGCATTATCGAACAGGTAGTCCTCTTCCTCCTCTCTCTCCATGTCTGGCCTCTTGCACTAGCTAGTCTAATGATTACGTGATATATATAGCAAAGAAAGCGTTTGTGACGCCACTGTACAGAATTGTTATATATACACATATACATTCATTAATAGTGTTTTTTTATCATAAATTTTCTTTTAAAGATAAAAAAATTGATTAACCATTTAATCATCATACCGTACGTATATATGATTATTTTAGTGTTTTTATTCAAACCTCAGTGTTCATCCATTTATCCTTCATTAGAGTTAAGTGACTAGTAAGATATTTACAATTTTACTTTTGTTGTTGTTGTTGCAAGAATGATGTTTGAAGGGAGGCTCTAAAAAATAGATATATAGTTTGGATCATAAAATCACATTGCGGGTATATATTAAGTTATAGTGGTGCATGAATTTGAAATTTGTTTGATACAATATTGTTCGCTATTACTTATGTTATGCTGATGGAGTAGAGGTTAATTATGTCCAATTAACTAACTTTGATTAATAACTATTTTTTTTTTTTTTCTAGAAGCATCTGCTCAGAAAAAAAAAAAAAAAAAAAAAAAAAAGGCAGAGAACTCAGGACAAAAGATATCTTGGATTGTGCTCATTCTTTATCCTAGTTTTTTTTTTTTTCCGAAAGGCGCTTACTTACTGTCATATATTTTCTGAGAAGGAAGGCATTAATTAATTGCTCTATGTTTGTTCCATCCAACTCCAAGCGCGATAAAAACCTTGAATACCATAAAACAAAAAGAGATGGAAATAAAAGCAATCAAAAGCGAAATCGTAAAGCGCATGGTTGTGCTGGACGTCAGTTTCTCCACATACAAGTAGAACTCATGAAATGTGACCACCAACAGACCCAGGATCTCAAATTAGGATAGGCTAAATTTACCTTACGCATATAGTTATTAAAGTTGACAGTAAATAATGAAATTCATTAATAACAAAAGACAACACCTAATCATAATGACATAATGAGTTTTACCTTTCAAAATGCATCTAGTACATAATTATTTCCGATCTTCTACCGTGTGTGTGGAGTGAAGGGGGGTTATTTTGTACCAAAAAAATAGAAAATAAGAGGGATTGTTTTCGAACAAAAAATAAAAGAAGCATGAGTTGTTTGTGTTTGGCCTTTGGCCCCTTTTGTACCAAAAAGAAAAAGAGAAAAAAAAAGGTGAAGGGGGATTATGAGAGTGCATGGCTATTCATTGGGTGGGATGGGTATGTTAGTTTAGGCTAAAAAAGACAAAGTCACTGGTCGAAGAGTAGGTCCGTCTCTGAATGTGACTCATGAAATACGCTGGAATAACAAGTTATCATTGTGTTCTCCTGTCAAGTTAATCGTACTTGTCTAAAGTAACAGGGAACTTCAAAATGAAGACGTTTAAAGTCGTAAGCTAGCTACCCCAATTGTACCCAAAAAGCAATCAAAAGCTAAATTGTGCAAGGCATGCTTATGCTTGTGCTCTGCTCTGCTCATGAAATGTGATTCATGAAATATATGCTTACATATCAAGTTATCACTTTGTTGATCTCCTGTCACATTCATCCTCCTACTTGTTGTCCAACAGAGGAAGACAAAGCTGGCACGTACTTTTTTTTCATTCCTCCTCATCATCACTTGTGTGCATTCTCCTACACTAGAGGCCTTCTAATTGGGGCTGGGTCTGATCTGGTTTGATCCAGTTTTGAATTTAAATTATTGAAAGAACCGAACCACTTTGAACTTGTCCACTTCTTGCAATTTTTCAGTTTGGGCCTGAGCCCATTTCATTTCACTTTCTTCTGTTCCATTAAAATTAATTTTCCCTAACTGAAATTTTCAGCATTCATTTTCTAATAGGCCCAAGCCCAAATTCATCCTCCAACAAAAATTTAACACTTGGACCAAAAAGTCCAAAAAAAATATGCAAAGAGATTAAAATAATACAGTCCTGATCTCTTGGACTACAGGGGTCCAAGAGATTTGTGGTCACCCACCGTTGGATGTAAATTCAACGGTTCACTCACTCTTGTACTCCTTTTAAGAAATTTTTTTGAACCATTGGATTAATATCCAACGGTGGGTGACCATTGGATCTTGAAGTGAACCAATTAAAACAAAGCAAAGTCAATCACTAATGTCTTTTATTTTCTCCGTTAGGGTGTTTCCTTGCAGAGGCCCCAGGTAAGTGCTTCAGAATTCGGTTTTTGTCTTTCGTGCCCCTTTTTTTAGTTTGTTTTCTTAGTGGTAGCCTTTTAACTCCTTTTGTTTATATATCTATTTGGTTTTCACCAAATCACGGTGAGTCACATCAATTTTCTCTAAAAAAGCGATTATTTCTTCATTTATCAAACATGATGAAAAGCTAAAATTGTAAAAATAAGTGATTTTGGCCTCAAATAAGTAATGCCAAACAAGCAATTAGTATAACATTTTTCTTCCCTATTTTCAATATATCTAAAGAGGTCATAAGTACGAATTACTCCTCCTTTATTGATCAAAATTAAGTAATTATCTTATAGTTAGCAAGCACTAATTTTTTTTAAATCGTTTTTTGTATATTTATTAACTATACAGAACATGAGCATTTTGAAAAGAAAAAAAAAACTACTATATGAATATCAGTATAATGCAAATGAAAAATACATAAAACTTTTGCATGGACACACAACAAAGCAGTTTGAAAAGCTCATTTCACTTTTAATTAATATTTCTTTTGGGTGCTAATTTTTCAACTATTTTTTTGTCCATTTGCATTCCCTTTTGTTTGAGAAAAAAAAAATGCCATTTTGTTTTTTTAATATTTTTTTACTATAACATATAAAGGAGTGTACATGGACAAAAGAAGAGCTGGAACATACAATTTCCAATAAAAAAGTGTAAGTGAACAAAAGAGGAGTGAGAAAAATGAGCTCCCTTTCTTTTAACACTAATTTTTACGCCAAAAATTAAATTTTATTAAAAATTATGAGAATCTTTTATGTACATTGTTCTTGTTAGTAAACTGGACCTAGCATTTATGTCAATATGGATTCATGTTATTGTGTGGTGTGGTGTTAAGAAATTACGTACCACCATTAGTTATAATGCTATAAGCATCAATTTTTCCTTAATCAAATTCCATATTATACATGGATATATATATAGTAGTATTAGGTCTGCCAGGGTAAAAGTACTACCCTAATTAACCCTAGCTAATTATCTTTTAATATATGTCATCATGCATATGGCATTATTTGTAAAAACAATCTTTGTTTATTTCTTCATCCTTTATTCTTGAACATACATATATCTTAGCTGGGTTTTACATCATATGACTTGGTTTCAATTGGGGCACACTTCTTACAAAAGCCTCACCTCACTCCGGAAACAAATTTCAAACCACACACTCAAACCAATTAATACTTGTTTCCTCGAAAAAAAACACACACACACACAATTTATTTATAGCGCCAAATAGATGATCGAGTCCCACTTAATTAGTGTCTATATTCCTTGTAGCTGCGCTGTGGAACCCTTCTGAAGATGACCCTTATGAGATCATAGTAGAGGGACAACTGGGCAAGAGCAAAAATGGTAACCGGCAAGCAAGTCGCTGCATATAATGGATATGCCACATATCTGAGTTGTCGATCAAGGAGAAAAATATGGCCAGTACAGAATGAGACTAACACGGCAGATATGGATGCGAAGAGTGATGTTAAACCCAGCAAAAGTTTCCGGGGCAAGCTGATGGAAAAATCATGTGCTTCGTATCGAGATGTAATAATGGACAGAAAGAAGACCAGGGCAGTTACTGACAAGCAGAGAGCAAGCAGTGATGAGATGGTGAAGGCATTGAATGCCGGCTTGTCTTTGAAAACCGGTGAACCTGTTTTATCATCGAGTCCGCCCGGTACAGATGCTGATGTTGCGAAGGCAACTGTTGCAATGAGCGCAGCAACCACAGAGCATGATTCGGAGGTTTTGACGAGCCAATTACTGCCTTCTTTTCGAAGATCTTTGTGTGAAGTTGTGAAGATCTCCTGTGGTATCTGACCTGCTTTGTTGTAGCGAACAGATGCACGAGGTGGCAGGGACTCTTTGACAAACTGCATCCATGCACAATAAAATTTAGATAATTTAAAACTTTATTCAAAGATTGATATCTGTTCAATTAATGACCTTATTAGTTTGAGTTAAGTCTCAATTGAAAAAGAAACAATTTCACTATTTTATTATCATGATAAAATTTAAGTGTTTTGTTGAAATATTGTATTATATTCTTGATTTTTTTCCCTTTTAATGAGGGATTCCTCAAATAATTTTATTTCGAAACAATCAAAATCGTCTATTTATAGATCAAATCATGCAAGTTGAAAATCATTAAGGCATCTAATTGGGACCAACAAAATAGACAAACATGGTGCTTCATTAAAACAAATAAGATTATTATATATACGTACCTTGTACCACTTAAGTTCCCACTGCATTTGTAGTGCGGCACCAGGAGTAAGCCATGGCCGATGACCTCCACATTTAGCAGCAAGATGCAATGCATTGTTACCATTGTTGTCCACCTGACGTAATAAGCTTGTGATTTTCTTCCTGTGCACTAGGAAACGGTAAACATGGGGTTGCCTGTTCTCGACTGCCAACAGTGCAACATTCTTGTTTTCTGAGTCCACATCCTCAATAGCCACTGGAAATTTTTCTAGGATTTTTTCCACCATCTCACTCACTCCCATCTTTGCTGCAATTAATATTGGTGTCTGCTTTTTCACTTCCAAATTATCTTTATCACTCTTCTTATCTCCCAATTTATTATCTTTGTCCTTCTTATCTACCATATTATCCTTCTTCTCATCGTCTTTATTGCCTTTCTTCTCTGTATGATCAGGAACATCTCCAAATTCGGTAGGATCAGGAACATCTCCAAATTTATCTTTATCGTCTGGAGCTTCTCCAGAACTTTGTACGTTCTTGTATAAATTACTATGCTCAACCAATTGATTCATGACCTGAGTAGCCCATATATGTCTCCTTTTCTCGTCGTGGATTTTATCTATCCTCCAAATTGCTAGAAATTCAAATGATGATATGCTAAATTAAAACCAACTTTAGCATGCCTAAGGGTGTTTCAAACAAATATGTGCAATTGATTTTTCTTAATGACATTATTTTCTTTCAATTGGCTCCTTAAAATTGAGGAGGAGCTCCTCCTAAGACAAATGAGATTTTGACCCTTTTTTTTTCCTTCAAATTCTTTTAATTCTCTTTGTTCTGGAATTTTCCAAGTGTCAAAATTCCATTTTCTTTGAAGATGAGCTCCTCCTTACTTTTAAGAAGCCAAGCCTTGCTCATAAGCCTTGATAGTACTCACCGTTGATCGCTACCAAGACAGCTGTGATTAAGTTGAAAAACTCAACACATGAGGAGTAAATATAATTGGGACGACTTTCTCTCCCATCTTCCTCTCGTTGGTTCCCTACAATTTGAAAAACAGGAAGGAAAACAATGCTAAAAAAGTTGCACATATTGAAATAAATGGGCATCCAAAAGTCGGTCTTAAACATTTTATCAATGTATTCGTAATGTCTTATAATTGAATTATTGACCTTGACAAGATGCACTTTGTGCAGTTTAAGGCATAAATATTCAGAGTTTTTATATTAAATTTCAATTTCAAGATTATCATGGAGTCAACGAAAATTCATATTCGAGGACGAGTTTTTTCTGACTAGGGGAGTTTGATATAGGGAAAATCAAGCGATTCTCATTATTACTGCTAAAATTTAATGTTACTTATTTATTTTCCATGTTTACTTATTAGACGAAGAAATTATAACCACTTGAAATTGAGAGAGATGATGAAAGGGGAGGATGAGAGGGAGGAGTAATAAAAGTGAAAACAAAAAGTTGAAAGTGAAAACATTTTCAAATAGATTTCAATTTTTAGTTTTCATTTTTACTTTTGTTACTCCTCCTTCCCATCCTCTCCTCATGTTTTCTCTCAATCCCATCTCCACTCTCATTCTCACTTCCATTCTCCCTCTTTTACTTCTATACTCCAGCACAAAAAATGAAAACTTAAAACTAAAATTGAAATGGTTATGAAACGAGCCCTTAATTTTCAATTTTCAATTTTTTTTTATAAAAAATGAAAATTGAAAACATATTTGGTAATAGATTTTGTTCTTTGTTTTCAGAATAGTGAAAATGAAAATTTTTTTTGCTTGTGTGCTTCGGTTTAGGTTTATTTTCTCTATTTAAGAGATGTATTTTACAGTTTAAGGGTGGAGACACCATTCATGAGAAGTGATAAGGTTCACTACAAGTTCAAAGGACATTATAGTTACCCAACTTTACCTGACAATGAGCTGCTATCTTGTTGGGGGTTCTCTGGGTTCTCTGCATCTTCCTTTTTATTTCCTCTCTTAGCTAGACATATAGAAGAGCACATCTTATTTCCCCATGATTTAGCTGGAAATGGAGAAACTATGTTATATTAGACTTGTGGTGACGAAAAAGCAACGTATAAATTGGATAAGTGACGAGCACTCACTTAATGCTTGATGAGATTCAGAACCCGTATCGATGGTATTTATTCCTCTTTTCTCGAGGGGGACAAATACTCTTTTTGTCCTCTTTTCCCCTTTTTAGCTCTTCAACAATCAAACCTGATAAATGAAATGTAAAAACTTATTTGGACAGAAGTACAGTTGCAAGATATACCAAGGTCTATACAGTTGCAAGATATAGAATATACTTATATTTTCTATTTCAACCCCCTCAATTTTACAATTCTAACTCCACTATTAGATTTACTGGTTGTATGATCAAACACCTATATATATTTTTATTTACTTAAAAAGCAGGTACATGTATGATGTATACATACTTAAAAAGGTCATATCATCATAGTTCTCATTTTTAATAATTTTGTCCCCTGTAAGCCTAGTAATTACCAAGTGAGACATGAAACTGCCAAGTGCAAATGCATTAGCATTGTATTACATGAATTAAACATCCAAAAGCTTGATCATAGACCACAAAATAAAAAATAAAATCGATAGAGATATTCTTACAATGGTATATGAGACGATCCAACGGTCTAAGGCGGCTACTGCTTTTGAATGCTGATGGAGTGTTGGCTAGAATATGCAGGGGAGAGAAGCCACTCTGATTAATATAATTGACAAGTTCTGGGTACCACAGAATGATCTGGAATGCCAAACCTATATATTTAAAAAGGATATTAATAATAAAAAATGATATTAAGTTAATATATATATATATATATGAAGTAATAATAATGCTATTTGTGCCATACTTATTGATCATTTTGTCGAAGTGAACACCATCAATGTATATGAGACCCATTTATATTAGAGATGTAATCAACAATATAATGGTATAAATTCGTCCCCAAAAAAATATGATGGTACGAATAGCAACACTCTTTAAGAAGTGGGTAGGCCACACACTTACTGAAGTATTCACCGGACATAGCTGCATGGAGAATGGTATCACCATTCCTTGCTCTAAATGAATAGCATCCTTCTACACAGTGACTATGAAGGCAAAGAAAAACCTTCTCATGCCCATTAAGAGCTGCTAAGAAGAGAGGGGTCTCATTCTCATTGTTGAGAGACGACACGAGTTCGGGGTCTTTGGTGGCCATTGCATGACACGTTTCCACATCCCCCACTACAGCAGCTAAATGGAGAGGTGTGTTGCCTTTCTTGTTTTTTATATGCAATATCTTGGATGCATTGTTTTCAATGAGCTGTAACAGCTGCCGCACAATTTTTGTTTCGCCATCCGAAGCAGCGATATGTAGAGCAGTGTCCCCCGCTCTGGTGATCCTCATCTCTTGAACTTTTGAGCTCTGTGATGATCCATAAACCTCCACAACTTTTTCCCACTCGCCGTTCATGGCGTTTTCGAACAGGCTATTGCTCATTTTCTCCTGTGAAACCGTGGCATTTTGGGATTCAACCTCTGTACCCATGTCTGCCCTTCTCTAGCTAGTGTATGAGTGATGCGATATATATATAGCAAACCTTTCAAGTTTGTGATACCACTCGTGATAATTATTATATATCTAACCATCCCCTCTTTATATATATATATATATATATATATATATATATATATTTTAGTACAAGCGATAATCTAAACTATAGGGAAGATGGATTTCTCACAAACACACAAATGATGTCATAGAAATTTGAACGTGAGACCTCTAATATGAAAGTCAAGGGCCTTTTTTCTTCTTTAAGTTTTCCTTCAAAGATCAACCGTTCAAAAAGTAAGGACTGATTTGATAATCATAGTTTTTAGTTTTCATTTGATGTGGTGTGCTGATGGAGTAAAGATTAATTCTGTCCAATTAACTAACTTTGATTAAGTATCTTATTAGACCGTTTAAACTAACTTTAAAAAAAACAAAAACAAAAACAAAAGAAAAAAGGCAGACAAAAAGATTATCCCGGGGAGTAATGAGCTTATTCTTTATCCTACTTTCCAAAGGGGTGCTTCCTAATAAATATTTTCAGAGAAGGAAGGCATTGCTTGTTCCAAGCGATAAAAACCTCTTGTACCCAAAAGCAATCAAAAGCACAATCGTGCAACGCATGCTTGTGCTAGCTCAGTTGTGGACTTGAAGATGCAAGTTCAGTTTCTCTCCATATGGTATACACTCACTCATGCAATGTGATTCATGAATTGCGCTGGAATAATTACATATCAAGTTATCACTTTGTTCTCCTGTAAAGTTCCTTGTGCTTCTTGTCTAAAAACAGTTACGTATACTCTAAATAAAAATATTTTTCCATTCTATGATTCTAAATGCCTTTGTATCTTTGTTTATTATTTATACAAGAAAGTTATATACTTTGCTGGACTTCATCATGTTGTTGCAAATTCGATTCACATAGGAGTCGTCATGCACAGTGGTACACTTCTTGACTGCCACAGATATCTGAAAGTTACTATAGAGCGCTAACTAATAAAGCTACATATCAGTGTTGAAACGTGATTCATGAGATGCTTATCTTTGTGTTTTGTTTGGGTACGTGAATATGGTGTCTTTTAAATGATTGTTTAAAATCTGAAATTGAAATTGAAATTCATAGCTTAAATTTGTTTTGCAATGGGATCTAGCCTAGTGGAAAAGGGCCTTGATTTGTACACAAGAGGTCTCAAGTTCAAACCCTCATACCATCATTTGTGTGTGTGAGAAAAATCTCTCTCCTATTTAGTTTAGACTATCGCTTGTACTATAAAAAAATGCATCTTCATTTAAAATACATAGATTTGAACTGAATGGGCTTCAATCCAAATCCTTGGATTCAAACGGGTCGTAAGTAAGGCAAATCAAGAAATGGTGCCACCACCACCTTGTGTAACAATCCACCTCATGATTCTTTGATAAAAACAGACCATTAAGTTTCTCAATAAATTAGGTGATAAACTTTTCACCTCCTTATGTGGTAAGATTACGTGACAAGTTTTTCAATGTGTGACTTTGTGATGTTCTACCCACCTACTGGGGGCTGCCTTGCTATTGTGAAAAGGTGGGGATATTACGTAACAAAATTAAGTATTATTAACTATATATATGTGTGTGGTGTGGTTGGCAAACTGTCACCTTTAAATGGCAAGCTACTTTGTGCCACATAAGCTAATGGAACTTCTCTCAAATGTAATGGAATAGCTAATGCGAGACACTTATTGAAAGTGTAAGTGGTATATTGAGACATGTTTCAAAGAACAAGTGGTAATCTGAGACTACTTTAACAGCGTAGGGGGCATATACATAAATAAGCCAAGAAATTATGTGATAAAATTAAGTAAAAGAGGTGGGGCGCCATACTAGCTTGAGGGGTGGGGTCAAAAATTTAGGTGGGGGTGATTAGGCCTCTAACATCGGTTAAAAGAAATTAATTGAGTACATCTATATATATAAAGCAAAAGGCAAAGAATGGTGAAACATTCAAAATACCAAAAAATGCCCTTGGTTAATTCAAACATTAGAATTGAAATTATTAATTAAATGAGGATAATATAGTAAATTCACACTTTAAAAAAAATTAAAATTAAAAGAAAAAGATAATGAATCCTATTTTTACGGAATATAACTACCCATTATCTTTTTAATTCTAAAAAAAATTAAATTCTTTTAAAAAATGCCTCTCGTAGGCGCGGAAGAGCATGCAGAGAGGCTAGTATATACAAAGAAGAAAAAATTTAGGTGGGGAAATTTTAAATAATTTAAAGTAAAAAGATCAGGCGATATAAACGAGATAAGTTCTTTTTTTTCTCCATGTGAGGAGGCGTCAAAAACAAAATTTCAATCAATATATCTTTCAAACTTCGAATAGTAATAACATTTTTCAATAAGTAAATTGACATTTGTACCAAACAGTCGTGTATCCACTGGTATCTCATTCGATAATATATCTATATAATATAATTATATTATAACAAATAATTTATTTTAAAAAAATTTAATATAGGGTTTTGGGCTAAAACCTTGAAGGCTTTGTGACAGTGGGCCATGCAGGGGCTAAAACATGGTTACTAGTCAGCATCTTCATAATTTCTTTGCAAGTGTGGGCATTGCCTACACTTGTCATTAGGTAGGTAAGCCAATGTCTAACTAGTCAATTGGATAAAGGCCAAATTTCACTTCTTTCAGTCTTCTGCTTTTTTCTTGAATCAAAATTTTTGCATAGCCCAACTAGGTGGCCATTTGTAAGAACTTTGAAAAACATAGGCTTAAGAATTTTCAGATCAATTTTTTTTTTGTGTTGGAGAGGACTTCCACGATCAAATTAGACCATGAAACATCTGAATAGATGATAAACCCTTCAATACAGAGAGCGCCAAAGCTAGCTTGCTGCCATTGCCGCATCGCAAAACTTTAATTTGGTTGTTTTTTTCCCCTTGCCGGGCTGTTTTAGCTTTTAATTTCTTAATTTTATATTTCTTAAAAGATTTTGACATTATAATATGTCAAAAGACTGAAAACTCAACCTCCATCAATTAACGTAATTGTGATGTGTCCTTAATTTGCAATGGTTAACAAATTATAATAGCAAAATCACTAAAATTGAAATTAGGCTTAATTACATCAATTCTCTATGAAATTTCGGTCAAATTTCACTTGGCCCCTTAAACTCAAAATATTAAAATATAATATAAAATGAATTACAAAATAACAGAATACATAGAAGTTAGGTATTGTTACCTACCTCACTTATAAGTCTATCAATAGGGTGGAGGCAATAACAGTAAAGAGTCTACCACAATTAGTAGGGACAGAAATGAAAGGTGAATTATTTTTTTCTTCTTAATTAGTTTCTTTTATTAAATAAGTTAATTTTGTGAAAATTTATTGAATAAATTATTTGTACTGTCTTGTTCTCTGAAAACGAAGTTGTAGGTTTATCGATATTGAGCGGCATTTAAGGTATTTTTGAAAATACAAATTTATAAATAAACTCAATCCTAGACATGTATTTATAAAAAAAAAACCCAAGCACTATTTAAACATAGAAACACACCCAAAATCAACCCCAAAGTCAACTTTTTGGGTGTGTTTATAAATGGGTTTTGAGTGTGTGTAATGATAGGTTTTGGCAGTGGCGGATCCAGGATTCGAAAGCCAACTGGGCGGAACTTATATACTAAATTTGACGATACAAGTGAATTTCATTAATAAGCAGAAAAAGATACATCTAATCAGGGGGACATAATGAGTCTTACCCTTAAGTGCATCTATACATAAATAAAAGCTTAACAACAAAAAAGAAAAACCACAAGTAATTTCAACAAAATCACAAAATTTTAATTCAATCCCTACGTAAATCCTAGAATGCTCAATTTTAAATTAAAACTATAATTTAAGATATAGAAAATTTAGAGAATTAGAAAATACTTTTTGTTGTGGAAAGTAGATGAAAATATACTGTCAAGTTGTCCACTGCCTAGATAGGAAGATGCAACAAATAGAGGGGGAAAGAAGATGATGTTGCTGCCATCGGATTACTATAGAATAGAAGAGATAAACAAGCTGATGTGATGTAGCCAAAAGAGAAGAGAGAAAATATATGAGATCATTTTCTCTTGGATGGGCAACATGTGTATTGGGTTAGCTTTTAATTTTTTAAATTTGGGGCTGCCCTTATAACATATGTAGGTTTTAAAAATTAAAAAAAACTTTGGGATGGGCAGGCACCCATCCTGCCCTGTGAATAGATCCGCCACTGGGTTTTGGGTGTGTTTATATGTTTAAATAGTGCTTGGGTTTTTTTATAATTTCAGTTCTCATTTTGGGTGTTTTAGTGAAACTCCATTTTGAAAACTATCTTAAGGTTCCTTTAATGAACAACAGTCTATATAACGAGTATATCTGGCTTCAAAAAACATGGAGAAATCAACAATGTCAGCTATACTATTGGTGTTGCACCTTTTTTTCGTCCATCTTCAATATTCTGAGGTTCACTCGCTTACCAATACTCATCCTCATGGTAATACTTCTTCCTCCCTAATTCACAAAAAAGAAAGGAAAAAAAAAAGTAGATGCATGTACACATGTTCATGTATATATATACTTCAAAACAATAATCTTCATCTCTTTCACATATCGTAGATTTTCGCTACTTGAAATTTGTGTACAACGCCACTGATCGAAGGTTGGAAGGATCATATGACTACATTGTAGTTGGTGGAGGAACATCAGGGTGTCCATTAGCAGCAACTTTATCAGCAAAATACAAGGTGCTCCTCCTCGAAAGGGGCAGTCTTCCCATAGACTATCCGAACACCTTGACTGCATCCGGGTTTGCAGCTAATCTGCAGCAGGAAGATGATGGAAAGACACCAGTCGAAAGGTTCGTGTCCCAAGATGGTATTGATAATGTAAGAGGCAGGGTCCTCGGCGGAACCAGCACCATCGGTGCCGGCGTCCACGCCAGAGCTAACACCTCATTCTATAGTCAATCAGGAGTTAATTGGGACTTGAATTTGGTTAATAAGGCATATCAGTGGGTTGAGGACGCTCTTGTGGTCAAGCCAAAATCTCAGTCTTGGCAATCTGTTATGGGAAAGGCATACTTGGAGGCTGGTTTTCTTCCAAACAATGGATTTAGTTTGGATCACATACGGGGAACTAGACTTACCGGCTCAACTTTTGACAATAATGGAACGAGACATGCAGCTGATGAACTGCTTAATAAAGGAAACCCTGAAAACTTGCGAGTTGCAGTGCATGCCTCAGTAGAGAAGATCCTCTTCTCTTCCAGTAAATCAAGTATGTTGCATTTCCGGTATTTCCCTATATATTTCCATTTGATGTGTTTGACAATAATTAACTAGAACCCATTCTCTAATGCAGATCTGTCAGCTATAGGAGTCATTTACAGGGATTCTTTCGGAAGGCCTCATCGGGCATTTGTACGCGGTAAGGGAGAAGTTATATTGAGTGCTGGGACAATCGGGACGCCTCAACTTCTACTACTTAGTGGTGTTGGCCCAGAGCGTTACCTATTATCGCAGAGAATCCCAGTTGTTCGTCCCCATCCTCATGTTGGGCAGTTTGTGTATGACAATCCTCGTAATTTCATTAACATTTTGCCCCCACGTCCAATCGAACCATCAGTTGTAACTGTTTTAGCCATTAAAAGTGAATATTACCAAATTTCTCTCTCGAGCTTGCCACTTTCGAAACCAGCCTTTAGTCTTTTCCCTACAACATCTTACCCCCTCCCAAATTCGACTTTCGCTCATATTGTTAGCCAAGTTCCAGGACCTTTGTCTTATGGTTCAGTCACGCTAAAATCATCATCTAACGTGAAAATCGCTCCAAATGTTAGATTCAATTACTTTTCAAATCCCACAGACCTTGCTCTTTGTGTTAGAGGCATGAAGAGGCTTGGTGAGGTCTTAAGGACAGAGCCATTAAGACCATATAAAGCTCGAAATGTGCCGGGTATTGAAGGTTTCAATTATCTGGGAGTACCTTTACCAAAGAACCAAAACGATGATAAAGCCTTGGAAAGATTTTGTCGAGATAATGTAGCCTCATACTGGCATTATCACGGTGGAAGCCTCGTCGGGAAGGTGCTTGATGGTAATTTCCGTGTTATAGGGATCAAAGCATTACGCGTTGTTGATGGCTCCACAATCCCTTACGAACCATGTAGCCATCCTCAGGGCTACATTATGATGTTAGGCAGGTATGTTATAAGATTCTCAATAATCATTTGGTTGAAGTTGGCTTTCTACTGTGCCCCATTGCTCTTTTCGTGTATTCCTTCCAATTTGTGTTTTTGGCAGGTATGTGGGCCTTCAAATCATGCGAGAAAATTCGGTCTGATTGGAGGCTATTCATAATATTCAAGATTCCAAGTTCCAACCGAAGATCTTGGTTTCCTCCTTTGCTTTTTAAGATGAATCAGTTATAAACCCATGAGTTCTTGGTTCAAAAAGGGGTTAGGCTCATTATATCCCCGGCCAAATGTACCTCTTTATTTTACGTTGAATAAATTTCCCTTGTCATGTAGCGGTTATTTTAAAAATAAATTAAATAAATAAAAATCTTTTCGTAGAACTTGTCCTCGCAAAACAGGTTCGTAAGGAAATGATGCCCTACAGCTTCTTTTTAAAATTATTATTTTTCAGTGTCAGTTTATTACCGTCAAAATATTACAGTAAATTTAAGATTTAAGAAATTCCAGTATCAATTCGCCAACAACCTGATCGTAATGCGACTACTCATAGGCTTATTGTGTTTATACAGTTTTTTTTTTTTTGGTTAAAAACAACAACTGTTTTGCTCGCAGATAGAAGAAAGCATGTTCTTGTGCCCTACAGTTTACTATATATTATTCACTATAGCGCAATTGATTCTCAAAAGCCTACAACTAACCCAAGATAAATTACAACCCCTTCTACAAATCTCAAGCCTATGCATTTAGGAATGGTGCATTTACCCACATTTCATAAAATATGGATCATTCATCTAACCAATGCTTATAAATATGCCACATTGGATACAGTAAGTTAATTTCCTTTTTTTAAAACTAACGATGTTAGTGGCTTTGACAACAACAAAAACAACAGAAATCCCTCCATCTCCAGTCTCACCTACCGCTCTTGGTTCTTCCCTCCGTATCTTTCCAAGTGAATTTTTGGACATGTAATTTTGTAAAGAATTTTATCAGCTACAACTACAAGTAGCGTCCATTGTAGTGTCCATTATTGGATGTGAACATCCAGATAGGGAAAATGATTACAAGTGAAGGACACTTATTTCTGACTGACTGGCATGAGCCACATGTATAGTGCTGATTGGCCAAATTTAGGTTTGCATTGGGTCCTGATGGAAACAGGGACGGACCCAGGATTTCAGAATGGCGTGGGCTAAATTTAGCTTACATACAAACATATTGAAAACTCAACGATACAAGTAAATTTCATTGATAACAAAAAAAATACACAGGGGGTACATAATGAACCTTACCCCTCAAATAACACTTATATAAGTTGCACCCTTCGAGTCTTCACAGCATTAAAATCACTAATTATTGATTCATTATCTATAGTATCAGCTAATTGATAAACCTTAATTGTAAGCAAGAACACCAAAATCAAAAAACTAATTGATAAACCTTAATTGTAAATCCCTAATTGTTACTTCATAAACCCTAAATAATCCCCAAAATTTCAAAAGAAAAGAAGATGAAGAATGGAAGATTACCTCAGTTTGCTTTAATTAAGTCCGAGGACATGCATAATTTTCCTTCTTGTCTAAGAGCAGGAGTTAGCCGCTAGCGGATGCAATAGAGAGAATTCTTTTTCTTTTTTTTTTTTTTTTTTTGGTAAAGGAGAGAGGGAATGTCTATGCCTAGTGGGAGTCTAATTTTTTTCACGTGGGGTGTGGGGTTTAGTTCTTTTTATTTATTTGTTGGTCAGCCTAGTTCTAATGGGATTAGTTAATAATATTTCATTTGAATAGCCTAGTCCTAATGGGAATAGTTAATAATATTTATTTGGATGAAGGTTTGTTTGAAATTGAAAGTAATTATGATAAAATTGGTTGCCATTTGCAGCCACTGATTGACGGCAAAGAACCAATATTTTTCTTTTCCTTTTTTTCCCTTTTTTTATTTGATTGTTTTCTGACCTAGACTAGAGTATTAATTTACCTTTAAAAAAAAAAAAAGCTACCTGGGCTTTAGCCCAGGTTAGCATGCTAGTGGGAACGTCCCTGGATGGAAATATTCTTTCTTCAACCATAGGAAGGAATGAATGAAATATTTAATGGGTTTTGATAAGGCTTTTTATGTGGGGCTGTACTTTCAAGATTTCTTGATCTTAAAGCTTTCTTTCCATATGCAAAGGCCAAGGTGGGTAAGAGCACATATGTTTAAGGCTGTGGTCATCAACTCATGATATTGCATTGTTTTTGGGAACTCTCTTACCTTTCTACATGTTTAAAAGCAAGCAACATCGAAGACATTGGACCCTCCACTATTTTTCTCATTTGGAGGAATGGAATGAAGAATTGGTGGAAATCCACCCTACTCACTTTTCACCAAAATATTAGCCATTGGAATGATTATACCATATTGCAGCCATCTGTGTCACCTTCCTTTTCCCTATTCATTTTTCTGCCAAATCCCATTGTTTGTGATAAATAGTGTTTAGTAGGATAGATTAGCGACATGGGAATCGATGTCTTTGATCTGCCACAACATCGGTACAAAGTTTACTTCACGGAAGATATATTCTTAGTTATGTTAAAAGGGGAGTTTTCCTCAACCTATATATATATACAGTCCCCTTCAGTTGAGGGATCCCTCAAATAGTGTTATTTGAGGGATGGGGCGCTCAGCCGTTAGATCCCTTTTAATGAGCTTGTGTGGCTGTGATTCTTTTAAATATTTTAACCCGTTTTAACACTCCAGACTTGAAAAAATAAAACACCCGATCGAAACAGTAAAACACGCGATGGCTGAAAAATAAGGCACGCACGAAGAAGACGAAGAGCCCACCCTTCCAAGACGAAGGAAGAGCTGCCATCTCGAGTTGAGCTTGCGAGAATTCTATGCCAATCAGGTAGGTGTATCCATAGTAGTGTTTATGTTTCGTTCTAAATCTGGGTTGTGAATTTCAAATTGGGGTTCTGCGATGGGTTTTTAATTTTGACAATTTCTGGGCAAGGTTGAGAGACCAATTTCTGGGCAAGGTTGCCAATGAGGCCTAGCACAGTGGAAAAAGGTCTTGACTTACAGACTAGTGATCTCAAGTTTGAACTCTGATGGCACCTTGGTAGTGTGTATGTGAGAAACCCCCTCCCCAAATATCGCTTGTATAAAAAAAATTAATTTTTTTTCCTTTTTAGAATTTCCGCCATGACCAAATGGCACCTTGGTAGTGTGTATGTGAGAAACCCCCTCCCAAATATCGCTTGTGTAAAAAAAATTAATTTTTTTTCCTTTTTAGAATTTCCGCCATGACCAAATGGTGTGCCCTTGCGTTGTCTCTTGCAAGTGGGTCATGTGTTTCTCGCCCATAAGGCTTACCTCAAACTTTTAAGCCCATTAGATCACTAGGGGTAGACTTAAAACTGAGGACTGATTCTAATATATAGAAAACAAAAAAATAATGTTAGATATTTATGGATAGTTCAGTAACGTTTTCGGATAATGTGTTTTGAGAATATTTTCTGAGAATGAAATCGAAAAACAAATTTACATTTTCAAAAAATAAAAACAATGAAAACGTGTCTGGTATGACAATTTGAGAATAATAATATATGAGTTATTTTTCAAGTATATTTTTGCTAATTTTTGTTCAAAAAAGTATTTTAAATAAAGGCTAAAATTATTATAAACAATAAAAAAAATATAATTTGAGAATAATAATGTATAATTAAAATAAATAAATATTCTAATGTTAGAAAAACTCTATGCACGAGGAATCTTCAATGTATATAAAAGAAGAAGACGTTAAGGTGAAAGTTTCAAATACTATGATTTTAGTTAATGAAAACTAGCCTCTCTGCATGCTCTTCCGAGCCTGCGAGAGGCATTTTTTAAAAGAATTTAAATATTTTTAGAATTAAAAAGATAATGGGTAGTTGTATTATGTAAAAATAGGATCCATTATCTTTTTTTTTTTAATTTTAATTTTTTTTAAAGTGTGAATTTACTATATTATCCTAATTTAATTAATAATTTCAATTCTAATGTTTGAATTAACTAAGGGCATTTTTTGGTATTTTAAATGTTTCACCATTCTCTGCCTTTTGCTTTATATATATATAGATTTCAGTTACAAAAAAAAAATATTCATTTAACGAGAAACATATAAATTTTTTTTCTAAAACGATGATAATATAATTAATTCAAAAAAATTTAAAATGAAAAAGATTTGAGAAAAAAATTCAGCACCCATTGTCCTTTAAAACTAGGGGACAATTTTTCTCTTTTTCAGAAAAAAAAAACAATATATATATAAATGAATCAAAGAAGGTTAGGTAGGGCTTTTGGGAAATGGAAAGCCTGTTAAATGGAGAACACTACCATATGTTATAGAGTGAAAGACTATGAGCTAGTTTGGATTGTTGTCGCTTTAAAAAAAAAATTTATTTTTTCTGTGCTTTGAAAGTAATTAGTTATAAAGTAAAGCATCTCTATGTTTGGTAAATAATTCTTTTAAAGTGTTGTTAGTACGAAAAGCAATGTCAAAATTGTTTGGTAAATTTTAATATAAAACTGTTGTAATTGTGAATAATGATTCAAATAAATATGATGTTAAAGGTGTTATGCTCTGATTATGTGAAAGAGATAGAGGTGAAGATGGTAGTGAAAGAGGTGGTGGTGGAGGTGGTGGTGGAGGGGGAAGTAGAGGTGGTGGAGGTTGAGGAGGAGGTGGTGGTGGGGATGGAGGTTGTGGAGGTGGAGGTGGTGTAGATGGAGGAAGAGGAGGTGGTGGTTGTGGTGGTGATGCTGGTGGCGGTTGGTGGTGGAGGTGGAGGTGGTAAAGTGGTGGTGATGAAGGTGGAGGTGGTGGTTGTGGTGGTGGTGGGGATGGCGGTTATGGAGGTGGAGGTGGAGGTGGTAGAGTTGGATGTGAAGGTGGAGGTGGAGGTACTATCAATTTTAAAATGAATGATGGTATTTTAGGAATTTAAAAAATTCATTGAAGGCTTGTCCATGCTTCTTTTAGAAGTTGCTGTCAAAATGCCACTGCTTTTATAATAATCGAGATATTTTATTTTTATCAAATATCTTAAACTACTTAACTTTAAAGTGAAACAGGTTTTTGGGGAAAAAAAAAAAAACCAATCCTAAACGACACCTATATTTTACCAGTAAGTTATAGAGTGAAAAGCTTATATATATGTGTGTGTGTGAAAAGTCCAAAAACGCCAGAAGACACCGCTTGGATAAACTGAAGACACACCAACATAAATAACAAAATAAAAACTCTCCCAAGAAAAGAGACAATTCAACAATCTCACGGAGACAAACAAAACATAATGCCCTATCACCACCACCGCTTGAATCAGCCCCCATCAAACCAAGGGAGGATGACGAATAAATTTGCACATATTTGACATAGATCCACCAAATAACTTATTCACAACGTCGTCGCCAAGACGCACATATTTGATATAGATCCACAGCACTATTTAAGTGCACCACAAACTGGATATATAGATCTTGGACGTTAGTCTATAATAACAGCGGGTTTCTCAACCTCTGGCTCGTTATCTGTTCGGGTTCCTCAACTCGCGTTCGTCTTCCTCAACCTCTCGTTCGTGCGTGATTTGCTTCTTCTCTATTCTCTCACCTCTCTTCTATTCTCTATCCTCTATCTTCTCCTATCTTTGATTTTTTTTCTCTCCTTGTCTGGGAAAATCTTCATATTAATCTGATGATTTTTGTGTGAAATTCAATGTTCTGATAGACTGGGTTTATGAGAATCTTTGCATCTCCTAGATTGGGTTTATGAGAATCTTCCCCTCTTTCTCTATTTTGTAATATTTGGTTGTTGAAAAAATAATGCTCATTTGTGTTCTACACAATTCTAGAGAAGTCAAGACTTCAAAAGATGGAGATGGGAATACAATAATAACCTAGAAAAAGTGACAAATGAATGGCTAGAGTATGGCGGTGGAAGAAATCTCTAGAGCATACAAACATGTGGTTGGGAGAAAATGCCCAAGTCGGTGGACAAAGGCTAAGTCGGCAAACAATCATCCATATATAGGCATGCAACCTACAATGAAAGTGGAGTCATCCATCAACTCCCAATCTATGGGGAGTCTAACAAAAAGAACTCCCAAACTAAGGGAGTCAAGAGCTACTCAAAGCTAGCTATGTTTGAAAGCCAATAAGCCCACCAATCTAAATGAAGGGCCAAATAGTCCAAAACTAATCTAAACTAAGTGTGATGGCCAATAAGCATAAAGTTAAGGAGGCCAGTTAGCCTACACCAAGCTATGTACTATTATCCTCCAAATCTAATAAAATAACTTTGTTTCCCCTACAATCTAACAGTGGCATCAGAGCAACACCCTTTACACCTCCTAAAATTCTAACATTGGTGCTTAGGGTTTATGAGAATCTTCCTCTCTTTCCCTGATAATTTTTGTGTGATGAAATTCAAAGTTCTGAAGATTTTTTTGATAATTTTCGAATTTTCTGTTTTTTTTTAGTTTGGTCCAGAATGGTGTTGCACCAAATCATGGACAGTATTCTTGACTGGTCCTAACCAATCCTAGAATTTTAATCTATTCCTATCGTGTCCAGTCTTGGTCCTAACCAATGCAAATGCCCAGTTGCTACCAAAGGTTGCTGAATGCTGAAGCAAAGCACCAGGGTAATTGTCTGGTTGACAAAGAAATTCATTACCTTGCTTTATGGCATTATAAGAGTAGTTTACTGATACCATTCTTTCTCACCATTTATTCTTCGTGTTTTCTATCACACTTTCAGGTGAAGCTTGTTAAGAATTTGGTACGAAAAATTGAACTAAAACTTAAGTTGACCCCAAGACTCTTGTAGAGTTAAAATTTAGTTGAACCATTCGCAGAACCTTAATTATGCAGAAATTCTTGGATCTGGCGCTTGGTATGCGTTGCATGTTTGTCGCCCCTCACACGAATTGAAGACAAGTGGCATGTAATTACTATGTTATTTAGCCAGGTCATGCTAGGGAGAATACATTTATACCACATTATGTATCATCTCTCTAATAGAAGTGGAGCCCACCAATACAATGAGTTCCACACATGGGTGGTTATGTGCATAAGGCAGGTTGGGTGCCTGCCCAACCAAAATTAAAAAATATATATATAAAATATCCACATATGTTATAAGTCTAGCTCAAAATAAAAATAAAAATAAAAATAAATAAAAGAGATATTTAGTGATATACCCATTTCTAGCACTAATATTATAAATAAACCCTACACAATTGAATTTTTATAAACAAACCCAAAAAAAAATCCAAAAATTGACAGCTTGCCTTATTGAATTTAATATTAATTATTAAATTACTTTGATGCCCGATTAAGTGTTGTGGGTATTTTTATGAGATTTTGAGGTTGGGCTTGTTTTAAGAAATTGATGGCAATTTTGTAATTTATAAGAAGTTAAAAGCTTTTTTGTTATATTGTAAATGAGTTTTGGGTGTGTTTCTAAAGTCCATTTCATATGGGGTATTTTTATAATTTGGGCCCTCATATTGGATATAATAGTGAATCTCCCAAAATAAAAAGCAAACTCTACACATAGTTGCCTATCTAGGTGGTTCCATATCTTCTCTTTCCTTCTCTTTTGGCTATGCGACATCAACTTGTTTCTCTCTCTCTTAGCTACTCGACGTCAACATCTTCTTTCTCCCTCTATTTTCTATATATCTTTAATTATATTTTTAATTTAAAATTGAGTATTGTAGGGTTTAATTAGGGATGAAAGAGAGTTTGCTAATAATATCGACAATGCATTGATAATTGAGGAATTTAAGAGTTCTACGCCTTGCAGGGTTAAATTTTAGATTTAAAATAGTGTTCTTTTATTTTGCATTGCATTTACTTTTGGTTTTGGTTTTAGTTTTAGTTTTTGTATTTGTTGAACTTTTATTTATGGATAAATATGCATTTAAGAGTAAGGCTCATTACGTCATCCCTGACTAGGTGCGTCTTTTAATGTTTATTAATGAAATTCACTCATAACATCAAGTTTAGTATGTAATTTTTGCCCAGTTAGCTTTCGAATCCTGGAACCATCACTGGTTCCACATCTATTAAAAATGTGATACACAAGATGGTCTTTAAGTGTGATCTCCCTAACATTTTCCTATTTCGTCCGTCCAAGTTAAAGAGCTCTTTTCTTTGCGTTTTATTTTATGCCACTGCATTGCTGCTCTAATGTATTAGAATTTACCGATTAATTTGTGCATGACTTTAACTTGAGTCAAGTCCACAATTTGAATCTTTGCCCTAAAAAATCCATTTAACCACTCCCACTGGAGTTTTGGCGTCATACTTACTTCTTTTTAGTGACGTATGATTTCTTTGGCTCAGAGTGACGTCTATGTGTTTCCTTTAACGGTTAGTCTCTCTCTCACAACATCCGTTTATTTTTCGGTGAATGGGGTCGGAAAACAAAACTCAGCCTCTTTTTGAAACCAAAAAAAAACCTCTACAGCATTATAAACCCTCCTCTCAAAAACAAAAAGCATTATAAACCCCACTACAATGAGATGTAATTTTGTCTTGCAAAGTAAATAATTTGAAATCACGTGGATTTGGTTCGGTTGTGGGGTTTACATGAGAAGAATTTCCCAAAATACTATTCTTTTTTATTTTTTTAATATAAATATTGCTACGCTACGTCGCTCACGTTTTCAAATTCCAGTGGGTGCGGTATTGATACTCGTTTAATATTGGAAGCTTTCACCGACAAGTATATTGAGCCTGAAGATACCTTTTATGTATTAATTTGTTTCTCATACCGACCTTAATATTCTATGTTTTTTTAAAAAAAAAATAATACACTACATATATTAAACTATTTCAAAAAAAAAAAAACTTTGAAGCGATAATCTACTTTAAACTAATTTAAGCTAGAGAAAGGGGGATCCGAACTCGGGTGCAGAGTGGGGAGCACATATATTCTAGTCAACTTGATTAAGCCCATGTCTACTTCAAAAATAAAAATTTCGCTCTCAATATGAAATACAAAATAAGGGCTGACATAAAGTACGGCGGTCCTTTTTTCTTCTCTTTTTCTGGGTGGTTTCCCGGAGCCTGCTGCTAGTGCGCGTTAAGTTATTTTGGTCTTCTCTACAACTTCATGTACAAGTTTCCGATGAGAAACATGCTCTTATTGTCTTCCTCTTACAAAAGAAGATTATAAGTAGGCCTCTTCATGCAAGGTGGTGATCCTCGTACTACAATTGCATTCTATAAACAATTTAATTCCTTAAAAATTCCCCAAAACATTTTCTCTACTTTTCAGTTTTCCTTGAGAATTGTCAATCTTGTGTCCATAACTCCTTGCGAGTCAGTTGGTCAGAATAGTCTTTCCATCTCTCTCCCTTAGTTTTCATCACATTCTTTAGTTTTGCGGTTTTCAATTGAGCTCAGCAGCAGCATGTCGACCACCCTGCATACGAAACTTGGGTGCATTGAAATTGCGTTGCTTTTTGCTGTTCCAAAAACACTCTTACCAAACACCAAAGAAAATGGCATTCTGCTTTTGCAACCATCTACTGCTCCAGAGCCTTCAACCTTTCTTCTCTATCCAAACCCAAATTCACAAACACCAAAATACCTCGCTCTCCCTCTTATGCCACTCTTACTGTCGAGCCAGATAATGAGTTCGAAATTGATCAAACCACCCTCACTGACCTTGTCAAGGAGAGAAGCCTCAACCAGCTCCGGGAGCTGGGAGGGGTTGAAGAAATAGCATCAGCTCTCAAAACTGATGCAGAGCATGGAATCCATGGCAATGGTGATGCTCAAGACATTGCCAAAAGGGTTGAAGCATTTGGCTCAAACACATACATGAAGCCACCAGCAAAAGGGTTCTTCCATTTTGTTTGGGAAGCTTTTAAAGACCTCACCATTATCATCCTCTTAGGCTGTGCTGCACTCTCCCTTGGTCTCGGGATCAAAGTGCATGGCCTTAAAGAAGGCTGGATCGATGGTGGAAGCATATTTATCGCAATCATTCTGGTGATTTCGGTGTCGGCTGTAAGTAATTACAGGCAGAACAGGCAGTTTGACAAGTTATCAAAAGTCAGTGACAATGTCCAAATTGAAGCTGTGAGAGGCGGCAGGCGCCAACAGATTTCGATATTCAATATTGTTGTTGGCGATGTCATTTGCTTGAAGATTGGAGATCGAGTTCCAGCTGACGGGTTGTTTCTTGATGGCCATTCATTACAAGTAGATGAATCAAGCATGACGGGGGAAAGTGACCATGTGGAAATAAATCAAATTCCAAAATCCATTCTTGTTCTCTGGCACCAAAGTGGCTGATGGCTACGCTCGGATGCTTGTAACTTCTGTGGGCATGAACACAACTTGGGGTGAAATGATGAGCCAAATCAGCCGTGACACGAATGAACAGACGCCTTTACAAGCTCGCCTCAACAAGCTAACTTCATCAATTGGTAAAGTTGGTTTGGTTGTTGCTTTTCTAGTGCTCATTGTCTTGTTAGTTAGATACTTCACAGGAAATACACAGGATGACAATGGAAATCAGGTATAATGGCAGCAAGACCAAAGTTGATGACATATTAAACGCGGTCGTAGAGATTGTAGCAGCTGCAGTTACAATTGTTGTGGTGGCAATTCCAGAAGGCTTGCCTCTAGCTGTGACTCTGACTCTTGCTTATTCCATGAAGAGAATGATGGTTGATAAAGCAATGGTGAGGAAGCTCTCTGCTTGTGAGACCATGGGCTCTGCTACCGTCATTTGTACTGACAAAACAGGCACTCTCACCATGAATGAAATGAAGGTGACTAAGTTTTGGTTGGGTGAAGAACCTGTGGCAGAGGAAGCTTTTTCATCTATATCTCCATATGTTCTTAATTTGATCCAAGAAGGGGTTGCTCTGAACACAACTGGTAGCATATACAGGCCTAGTTCCGATTCAGAAATTGAAATCTCAGGCAGTCCTACTGAGAAGGCTATTCTTTCATGGGCGGTACATGGATCGAAGATGGATATGCAGAAAGTGGTGAAGAGTTGTAGCATTCTCTACGTTGAGGCCTTCAATTCACAGAAGAAACGAAGTGGGGTTTTGATGAAGAGGAAGGCTGACAACAATACAATTCAAGCACATTGGAAAGGAGCTGCTGAGATGATACTAGCAATGTGCACAAGTTACTACAATGCCTCTGGACTTGTTATAAATATGGATGACAATGCAAAAATGAGATTTGAGCAGATTATTCAAGGTATGGCAGCTAGCAGCCTCAGATGCATTGCATTTGCACATAAAGAAATTCCAGCAGAGGAGCAAGTGGATGAACGAGACCACAAAGCTTTGCTAAAAGAATATGGATTGACTCTATTAGGACTTGTTGGTCTTAAAGATCCATGCCGTCCCGGGGTGAAGGAAGCAGTTGGAGACTGTCAATATGCAGGGGTAAATGTCAAAATGATCACAGGTGACAATGTTTTCACTGCAAAAGCCATAGCCACAGAATGTGGGATACTCAAGCCTAATCAGGACATGTTCAGTGGAGCAGTGGTAGAAGGTGTGCAATTTCGCAACTACACGCCGGAAGAGAGAATGTTGAAGGTGGACAAAATCTGTGTAATGGCAAGGTCGTCTCCATTTGACAAGCTTCTAATGGTGCAATGCTTGAAACAGAAAGGCCATGTGGTTGCAGTGACAGGTGACGGCACAAATGATGCGCCAGCGTTGAAAGAAGCTGATATAGGACTTTCTATGGGAATTCAAGGCACAGAAGTTGCCAAAGAGAGCTCAGATATTGTGATCATGGATGACAACTTTGCATCAGTTGCCACAGTTTTGAAATGGGGAAGATGTGTTTACAATAACATCCAGAAGTTCATCCAATTCCAGCTCACTGTCAATGTTGCTGCTCTTGTGATCAACTTTGTAGCAGCAGTTTCAGCAGGTGAAGTCCCATTAACAGCAGTTCAATTGCTGTGGGTGAATTTGATCATGGACACACTAGGTGCTCTGGCTCTTGCCACTGAGAAGCCCACAAATGAACTCATGGAGAAGAAACCAGTGGGAAGGACTGAGCCTCTCATCACCAACATCATGTGGAGGAACCTCTTGCCTCAAGCACTGTACCAGATTGCAATCCTCCTGACCCTGCAATTCAGAGGCAAATCAATCTTTGGTGTGGATGACAAGGTAAAGGACACCTTGATCTTCAACACTTTTGTGCTGTGCCAGGTGTTCAATGAGTTCAATGCAAGGAAGCTTGAGAAGAAGAATGTGTTCAAGGGAATTCACACCAACAAATTGTTTCTGGGGATCATTGCAGTGACAATTCTGCTTCAGGTGCTGATGGTGGAATTTCTCAAGAAGTTTGCAGATACAGAGAGGTTGAATTGGGGGCAATGGGGTGCATGTATTGGAATTGCAGCTGTTTCTTGGCCAATTGGTTGGGTTGTCAAGTCTATACCTGTACCAGAGAAACCCATTTTCAGCTATCTGAAGATGAAAAAACATAAGAAGTACTCCATTTGAAGTATTTTGAAGGAATCCCCCCGGGCTGGATGCATCAGGTATGGTTTGCATTCTTTTATTTGATAATTATTGGATTCTTTTATTATTCTAAAATATTGTAATTAAAACTTTGTTGCACAGCATACAGTTGATAATGTAAGTATTTGCAACATTGTTTTTGTATGTAAGTAGATTCAGCATATACTTGATAATGTAAGTTAATCTTCAGATTTCCGTATTTTAATACACAACTTTAATAAATTATGCTTTTCTTTTTTGAGAGTAAGCGATAATCGTATTCAGAACTTAGGCACCAAGATCATCAGCCATAAGGGCATAAACTACCCAAAAAGGGTTGATACAAATATGGAAGCACAGTAACCACGCATGGTTATTCCAGATACAGAGAAATACACCACAAGTATATCTCCACTAATAGTGGCATAAAGCCAAACAAATTTCAGCATGAAAGCCACAAGCTTAAACAAATCAGACGTGGACAACAGCGCCCAAAACTACCAATATAATTACAACTTTTAAACTGTCGTAAAAATACAAGTAGAGACTCAACTACAAACAAAACACCCAACTCACAAGAGATTTGATATAATTATTACAACCCAAAAAAAGGGGCAACAACCGGAGATGACAGAAAGTAGAGTTGCCGTCGTCGCCACCATGAAAACAGGAAAACTATTGTCAAAGCCGAGGTTTAGGGAAAAACCACAGCCACACAAAACCCACAAATCTGCAAAAAGAATCCAAATAACACCAAGATAAAGCCACAAAACAAAAGGACATCACAAGGTGAGAGGGATTTAAGGAGATCTGGGGCAACAAAAAATAGAGCAGAGAGCACAACCAAACCCTCAAAGGAAGGCAAGAGAAAAGAGCGTGGAAGCGGATGAGAGAAGATAAGGAAGGAGAGGGGAGGAAAGGCAGTGAACTTCCCTCCCCCTCCCCTAGGATAGAGAGGCGGCTAGGGATTGAAAGGAAGAGAAGTGGAGGCTAGACTTTTGCTTTCCTTTTTGTTTTCCTTTTAGCACCAAATTTGAGTTCAAATATATTTTTGTAGGAAACCTTAACAAGTTCATTCGGTGTAGCTCATAAAAAACTTGGCTTTGAGTTTCTTGTTGAAAAAGTAATGCATATTTGTATAGATGCAACTACACAATTCTAGAAAACTCAAGAACCTACAAACTAGATGATGGAATGTCGGCAACAGTACACAAATAAATATGCGAAGTATATTCTAGATGAAGCCACATAGTTGTGGCTGGAGAAAAGAGAACAAGTCGGTGGGACTAAAGCATGGCGGCAAGACTCAACTATAAATAGACATGCAATGTAATCTAGCAAAGTGGAGTTAACAAAAAGAACTCCCAAACCAGATGTGGAGTGAACTAATAAACTCCAACCTATGTGGGAGCTACAAGCTACCCGACCCAAACTGAGTCATTCATGTGGGGGAGTAAACAAGCCAACTCCCAAACTAAGGGAGCCAAAGCTACCCAAACAAAGCTATGTTGAGGAGCCAATAAGCTCATAAAGCTAAGAGAGAAAGAGGGCCAATAAGCCTATATAAGTTAGGAAGGAGGCCAATTAGCCTACACCAAGTTATGTATCATTCTCCTTCAAATATAATAAAATCACTTTATTCAACTATTGTCCTATTGTTCTAAACCTCTTCACACATAAACCAACAATGATATCATAGCAACACCACTCACAATCAACTTACAATCTAACAAGTGGTATGAGAGCGTCACAAACACTCATCACACACCTCCTAAATTCCAACAAGTTTCTTGGTCCAAATCCCAGCACCGAAAATTATTTTTAACTAGTTAAAAATTATTTGGACAAACTACATAAAATCCCCTAAATTATGAGGTCATTTTCAAGTTCATACCCAATTTTAGAGACATTTACGAGTACATATTCAAACTCCCCAAAACCCTACAATTTGCCCCCTCAGTTACACAAACCATTAGTTAATCTTCAACTGGAGAAATAGTGAGATGGGTATATGCAAAATCCAAATTTTGACCACCACGAACTTCAAAAAATTTGGGTGCCAGGGAGGGAGAAACAAACATACAGAAAAAAGGGGGAGGTGTGTCGTGGGTGGGTGTGGGAGATGCGTTAGTGAAGGGGAGAGGGTGGGGGAGATCTGGGTTGCACTTGTTGGCTGGGTAAGTTGGGCGGGTTGGGGGCTGGGAGGAGAGAGAGGAACATTGATTTTTTTATTTTTTTTATTATTTAAAACACAAAAAGAATTGTTTACTATATATTTTGTCCACATGGAGTCCACGTCATCAAAAATTGGGGCTCACATTTGCCAAAGCAGCATTTAACAGATTAACTAACGGTTTGTATAACGGTGGGGGCCAATTGTAGGGTTTTTGAGAATTTGAGTATATACTCGTAAATGTCTCTAAAATTGGGTATGAACTTGAAAATAACCCCATAATTTAGGGGATTTTGTGTAGTTTGTCCAAATTATTTTTACTACTTGGGCTTTTGCTTTTGCTTTTATTTTTGTTTTCCTTTTAGCCCGTAATTGGAGTTTAAGTATATTTTTATATGAAATATTATCAAATTTATCCGGTGTAGCTCATCAAAAACTTGACATATGGAGTCTCTGGGCGCAAATTAATTATCAAACCCAATGTTGTAGTTATCCTTTAACAATAAAACAAAGATTTTAAACAAATAATAATTGTATCATAGATCTTGAGGAACGGAGGGAAGACTGCTCAGCCCATCCAAGTGAAGGCTGCTCCACAAAAGAAGGTAGGCATATATACCACATGTTTCGTGATTATAGAGCATATTTGCATCTGCATCCAGCATGGCAGCTTTCACAAGTTATCCTCATTTTATTTTGTACTATTTGAAATCCGTGAGTTTGTGACCATTTGATTCAGTGGCATTCAGCTTTTACATTTTTGGACAATATCCGGAGTTCAAATTTTATCGACGACAGCATTTGAGTTTCGTTTTTTGCTATAATATTGTAAGCATAAGGTGGACCTCAGTTGTATGATGCATTAACGTGCACTGTCCACCAATCACCATGCATACAGATAAACAGTAGATATCCATTTCCAAATGGAAGTTTCCCTCTCCACATAAACCCAAATATATGAAATTCTAATATCAATAATAGCAAGCATCCAAAGCAAGTTTTTCAAGCAATTTCTCAGCAACTTCCCATCCCATGGATATTTTTCTTTTTAGTAAATTGAGGTTAGACCCATAAAATTCATTTTAAATCACCTATAACCCTTTTTTTTAGTTTTCTATTTAAAATACCCAATTTTTTCAAATAATACCCGATGACTAGGATCCAACTAAGCAAGTTACCTAATATAACTTAAAATTTGATTTATTGTATTTTTCTGATTCCAAAACTACCCCTATTTAAGTTAATGTGTTATGGGGGGTGTAACTAATGACACCCGTTGAATTTGGAAAGATCTCCAAATAATTGTAATGGATGTAGGAACTAATTTAGAAACTTATTTGGAATTAAATATTAAATTCCACATTAAAGTATCAGTAATCTATTTTTGAATTAATGGTATTTTCCTTCTATGAATTACGACTAGTAATCTATTTAAAGTATTAGTAATTTAAATTCAATATTAAATTTAGGAATTAATGTTGTTGTCTTTTATGGATTGTACAACCAATATTCTTTTTTATTATAGTTTAATGAATAATAGTGTACATTCTAATTATGTTGAAAAATAATTTGCTAATCTATTTATTGTTTTGTTTTTAAAACATTTTTTTTAATGAACCTATTTTTTCTCCAAATATTGTATCTATTTTTTTTCTTTATTACTTGTTTCATGAAAAATAATTTGATCATCTTTTTATTGTTTGTTTTATGAAAACAATTTTTTTTTAATGAGCCTATTTTTTTCTCTCAAAATAATGCACCTATTTTTTTTTCTCTAATAATGTACCTTTTTTTTCTAAATAATGTACCTATTTTCTCTCTCAAAATAATGTACCTTTTTTTTCTAAATAATGTACCTATTCTCTCCCAAAATAATGCACCTAGTAAAACAATTTACCTAGTATAATGAACCAATTTGTTTCTCTAAATAATGTACCTATTTTTTTCTCCAATAATATATACCTAGTATAATGAACTTATTTTTTTCCTCTAAATAATGTACCTATTTTTTAAATATAAAAAATGTGCATAAATTTCAATTATACAACGTACCTATTTTCTATAAATTATTGTGTACCTATTTTAAATTTATGAAAAATGTACGGAAATTTCAATTATAAAGTAATTGACCTATTTTTGTTTTTGTTTTTTGGTAAATAATATACCTATATTTTTATATGTATATATTTATATTTATATTTTTCATATGTACATTATTGGATATGTAGTTTACATATTTTTTTTATTTGCAATTTTAAGGGCCATATGTTAGAGGGAATGGCAATCAAAAGAAATAGGGTGATTGATATGCTATTAATAGGGAGTTTTAATTTACAATTATGGCAGTTAATGAAATGGTTGGAATAAATTATAAATAAAATATGAAGTATGATGGCAAGGATGTAAAAACATAGGAATACTACGACCTTTTATATCCTACTAGTCATTTATGTTTGAAATTGGGTTTAACACATAGATTTTTAGAATGATGGATATATGTCTAGGAAATAGAAATTGTAGGGACCTATATTGTGAATCTTGCTAAATTATTTCATCCATCACTCAATGAGATAAAATAATCAGGTAGTTCTGTTCTGTGACTTTGAATCCATGTACTGTAAACTTAGCATAGCCAGAAAGAGGTGGCATAAGGCTTATGCTGCCATCTTTTTTTTGCAGCATAAGAGTAGTTTACTTGTACCATTCTTTCTCACCATATATTCTGTGTTTTCTATCACACTTTCAGGTGAAGGTTGGTAACAATTTTTTTAGGAAATTGAACAACTAAAGGTTAAGTTGACCCCACGATTCTTGTAGATTCCAAATTTAGTAGAGAAATTCTTGAGTCAGGAAGTTGGAACGCGTTGCCCGTCCTGTACTTTCACAAGCGCTGAAGTTACGTTGCATGTAATTGCAATGTTATTTGGTCCGTCCGAGATAAGGACGTCTTTTCTTTGCGTTTTATTTTACGCCACTACACTTGCTGCTACAATGTATTAGAATTTTCCAATTAAATTGTGCATGAGTTTCATCTGGAGTCAACATTTTGAATCTTTGTCGTTGAACACCCATTGACCACTCCCATTGGAGTTTTGAAGGCGTTATTACTTCTTTTTACTCGCGTATGATCTCTTCGGCTGAGAGTGACACGTACGTGTTGCCTTTTAGCTGTTTTAGCGGGAAAAGTTTGTTTAAAGGGCATGCGGAGTTAGAATTTCAAGTGCAGGGGATCCTTTAACAACATATAGTTTAGAACTCACAATATTAATGCATTACAAATTAACCAAAAGGATCATATATGAACTGCCCGTTTGGCATTGCTTACTTGGGGATTTTAAAAAAATTTGGGAAACCCAGCCCATTTGGTAAACTATGAGAAAATCACTTATTGTTAAAAATAGCTGTGACAGAAAGTTATAATGGAAAACAGCTAATGAGGTGATTTCATTTTCTAACTATGCATGAATCAGTTTCGAAGAGGTGCTGGGTTTAATGATTATGCGGTAATGATTTTTTGATTATGTGGGAATCAGTACCAACAACACTTTTAACAAAAAGTTTACCAAACGTAAAACTGCTTTCTCTCACAGCTAATTTCTTTCATAGCAAATCTGACATCGATTATTTTCACAGCACAGCAATGCCTAACTAGCCTAAAAAATCTTTACAACTTTTTTTCTTTGGTAACCTACACATAAATTGAGCTCAATAGATATTAAATCAAAATTTCACAAACCCAAACAAACCATATGTGGAGAAAACACTCAAAAATATGAGAAAGATTAACAAACCTTAATTGAGTCAACCCAATTGAAACCTTTGATAAGAAGATTTCATTCATAAACCATAATTGGCATACAAACAACAACACGATTACAGTGGCCTCGTTAAAACCTTCCCAGGAAAACCACATGGGACAAACTTAGGGTAAGAAAGAGTACCACACATGCCATGGACTAACATGAGAGTCCAACCCAAGCCACTTCGGACCGTTACAAAAACCAAAAAACAAAAATACTTACTAGACACCAACACAGTAGACCCACAAGAGAGAACTGCAAGCATTCTATGAGAACTTATAGTCCTTTGTACATCACAAGAACAACATCGCACACCAAGAGTTAGAGACACAAGAGAACAGAGACAACAACAAAGAGGAACCCCAGATAAGCCTGCCAACTCAACTCAGTGCCTGAGAAAGAAAAACCTTCTATGACCAAGCATAGTTTTTCGGGTAGCACAGAGCAAAGAACATCTACAAAGGGTCAACACAACAGTGAGAGTAAAACAAAAGGACAACAAGATAGAAAAACAACGAAGAAAAACCCTTCAGAAAACACATTGTCGCATCCTAACACTGTCAAAAGAAACCTCCTATGAAAGAACCATAGTCTGTTGAACAACACAGAACTGGAAAACATTTAGAGAGGTAGACAACATAAAACACCACACAAACAAACCCCACGTCAGCCACTTAACCTTAAGAATAAGGCTTCAAGGAATAGAGCATTCGTAGGATGCCAAGCCCACAAACACTCCAACCGCACACGAAGGTTGGCCCCCAGGAGGCCCCACAAGATAGGTCTCCTTAGCTATATTAGAAAGGGTGCCACTGCAAAATCTCCAAGCCACCATCAGCCATGTAGCAACAACTCCCGTGAGCAATCTCAGTTTCTAGAGATGCTTCCAAAGGCTCATACTCGTCGCTGGCTATGCCCAAGATGGTCATGGAGCTAATAACCCAAGCACTGGACTTCTTAGTCTCATCAAAACCTCGCCCCCTACCAAAAACAAGGATCCCCATCCTTTCATCAACACACTCGAAAACGAAAATCAACCGTCGCACCCTAAATCTTCCATTGACAAAAACCCTACCACGCAACCAAAATCAGCAGGACAAAACGTAGAGAGAGGAGAGGAGGTGACGACAGCCACAAGTCAACGAGCAAGAGCAAACCCTAGGCTTTGTGTGTTTTTTCCACGGCTCTCTTTGCGTAAGAGAGCAAGTCTGCGACAGCCAAAGACAAGGGGGAAAACCAAATGAAGACTTCTGCATACTAACGAAACTGACTGAGATGATGAGCAAAGCAGTAGTAGGCAACTTCGCACAAATGCTGGAGGCTGGAGACGTCAGGGAGCAACATCAGGAGCCGACGTCTAAGAGTGACAAGACCGAAAACCCTAGCTGCGCAAAAATTTGGTTCTAAAAGTTGTTTCCCACGACTCTTCTCGTGAACAAGAGAGCATCCGACCTAATTGAAACTTGATAATATTTATTATATCGTATGAAGAATAGCATAATAAACCAAAGTCACAAATATGGTGTCCAACTTTTTTTTTAAAGACCTTTCCTATTGATAGGGACGATAGTATACTATACTCACACACACTACACGGATGCTAGGACTCGAACTCAGGACCTTGCCTAAGAGAGTAAATACTCCAGACCACTACACTAGTGAATCCTTTGATCCAACCTAATTATAAGAGCAAAGAAATGGTTAAAAATGACTCTTGGATTTTAAGGATTTGCATAAAAATAATTAAAATACGTATACTAATTAAATTTTAAGGAAAGTGATCTAAAAAAAGAGGTAAACTTGAATACGAGACTCTTAAAATATTAAGAGCATCCACAATAGGCTTCCTAGACTACCTCATTAGACAAATTTTAGAGGTGAATTCGAAAAATACAACTTCAACCATGCTCCATATCCACCTCCTAAAATAGGGAGACCACTAGGAGCTCCTAAATCTGAGGAGAGAGAAATGACTTCTAGTGGCTCCATATAATTTAATGCTGCTTTGTTTTATGCATAGTTTAAACTTTTAATTAATGCTATTTTTTTTTAAATTATTTTTTTTATAGAGATGAACCAATCATATTGAATTAAAAAATAACTATAGTATTTATGACTCCCTAAACTAGAGAGTATGATTGGAGTTCAAATTTTATGGAGAACTCTTAAAATAACTTTATGTGTTTTTAGCCAAATTTTAACTGAAAAATAAGGAGCATAATTGTAAATACTCTAAAAGTATCACAAAATATATTAATATATTGTGATAGGGCCGAGACCACTTTGATCCCTTAGTGGGCAAGAAGTGATGTTCCCTGTATGACTGGTCATCCTGCCTATCATCTCCAGACATAGATTCTTCCGTAACTACGTGAACTCTAGCAAGGCTAGAGTTATGAACAGAACCAACAAGGGCAAAATTATTTGCCTCTTCATACGATGAAGTGATATAGTTGTTGGAATCATCACTATCACTATCACTCCATTGTGTACTCATTGACTATTCTCTCCATTAGACTCTGTCATATGGTTATTTGCACATTCCACATCAATATGACCAGCACCGCCACATAGATAGCACTTTACAAGACCCTTCAAACTTTTGTCCTCTTAAAGCCATAAGAGTCCAAAAAATTCTTCTCCTTGAAAACATTGTCTTGAGACACACATGTAGATGAATTGGGAAGATTTTGACAATTCCTAGTGACTTTGGTTTTATCTTTGACAACCTTCTATATTTCTTAACAAACAAGGCAAGCTCATCATGAATACAAGAAGCAATTTGATCCATTTTTATGTTTGCACACCTAATACCAATTAGCACCCGAAGAATCTCTTATTTATGTTAAGAGTTGGTGCTATGATACCAATTGAAATTGGTACTTAGGTGACAGGGGTAAATTTAAAAGATATTCAACCAAGAACACAACAAACTTCACACACTCTAGACCTTGACCAAATACTCTTATGACTAGTCAACTGTCAGATATGAATTATACCAAACAATAACATACACAGAGCATACCAAGATGTACTTGCAAGCCTAGAGAATTACTAGTGACAACCTAGGCACTTAGAAGGGCCCGTCAATCTAGGCATCCATGTGCTAGCAACAACTATGGTGAAAGTGTGTGAAGACATCATAATCAAGCAAACACCAACAACATAAAATGATGACTAGTCAACTGCAAGAACACAAACCCAGAAAACACATGAACATCATGCGATGACTAGTCAACTATCAAGAACACAAACCCAGAAAATTTACAGAGATGAAATCAGAAATTGTTCACCCAGAAACCCACCATTGGGAAAAACTGGGGGTCATCAACTGACCAGGCAATCCACTAAGCAAAAAGATTCTTACAAAGAAACACTAGCAAACTCAGAAATCCCTAGATCTATTTAGGAAATGAGATTTACCTCCTTTGTGCAATCTTCTTCTCCAGCTTAGCAAAACCAGCAACTTAGGTCTTCATGGCAATGGCAGCTCCTTCTTCAACTCTTTCATCCCATGGCACCAGCTGGCTAGCTCCAACTCAAACAAGAACGAAATTTGGATTCAAAGGAAAAAATGACCAATTTCTTCAAGAAGCCATACTTTGAAGAAATCAATCTTGAATTTGACCTAGATATATATGAGAGAAGGTTTGATCTAGCAAGATGAGGTTTTCATATTTCAAATGCAATTTTTCAAAAAGAAACCATTTGGAAAAACTCAAAGATGAAAAATATGAAGGTTACACTTGAGGAAGAAGAGAAGGTTTACAGAGAAACTTTCCAAAACTTGCCTACAAAAGTGACGACTCCAAAATGACGAATCCTTTGGCCTTTACACCCAAAATTCTCTGGTTAGAATCGACACATGGCAGTAGAGAGAGAAAGGAGAATATGACAAATAGTTGGTTATCTAGCTGGAAATCCTACAGAGCAAGGATGACTAGTCATACGAGAAACAATGATTAGTCATCATTTTATGAAATCAATTTAATGCAATGTGAGGCAATGCATAATTTAGCTTTGTCAATTTGCTTGAACCTCCATAGGATTGTTGTTAGTTAGGAACACCTAGAGAAGCTATTCTTAATCTATACTTTATCTTGATAAAAACAATAAAAATCCTATTACAAAATTGTCAAGGGAAGCCAAAAGAAAAACTCAAAATGCATACATTAATAATGTTCGTGAACAAATTTTTACGCACTTGAACAATAAAAAGTTGATGGTATCTCAATCAGTTTGAGTTACTTTTCTCATAATATTTCTTTTTTTTTTTAAGTCCGGTAAGCTAGGCAAACTGTTCTCCTTTTATAATCAAAGCTGCTTTCATTTATTTTGGCATTGCGCCCCTTGTCACCAAAAACCAGTCAGGAAAATATTTGTCAACTTCCTCCAGAAGTAGAAATTCCTATGTTTATGTGTGCTGAATTCATTTTTTCTCTTTTCGTGGTTTAATGAAAATAATTGCTATGTATCAAATTGTAATTTGCAGTTTTAACGATGTCAGAAAAAGAAAGGAAGGAAGTGGTGTCAAACTAATATTATCGGATAGTTTTTCTTCTTTTTCTCTGACTTCTGTGGATTAGTTGAAAGATGCAGTTGGTGGGAGTTTAGTTGGCCCTCCCACCTCCCCAGTTTTGCGTTTTGGTTGGCATGAGCTATGAGCGTATGACATTCATTCAACAGTCAAGACGCGTGTTATAGAGTCCAATTTCGCTTTCAATTTCGCTTTTAAGACGGCCCAAAAGTTTAAATATATTGACTCAAAAATACATTATATGGATTAGTCCCTAAGACGGCCCAAAAGTTTTTCATATGTGTCTCCTTCATCATGAGTGGAAGATGACAAATTACATTGACAATTTTACTTTCAATATATCCTATATTAATATGCTTAAACTCAAACCAATTTAGGTCGTCCCTAAGGTCCCTTGTCTCTATCATTTTGATGTTACAAATTTCTGACTTAATGTATTACTTGTAATTTATCTATGAAAGGGTAAGACGTAAAATCCACTCAAAGTTCAAATTTTCAAATTGCATAAACGGGCTTAGCCAAGTTGGCTAGAACGGATGTGCTCACCACTTTGCATTCGAGTTCGAATCTCCCTCCTTATAGTTTAAATTTAAAGTAGTTTGGAAAATTAACTTTGATAGTATTGTATATCGTGATAGAAGACCAGCTGCTCGATTCATTATTAGGAATTGCAAAGGCCAGATGAAACTTGCTGTTGCAAATTCCTTTGGGTTTTGCCTCTGTTTTGGAAGCTGAAACTTTGGCATTAAAATATGGACTTATTTGGGCAAAGCAGTTAGGAGGATTAGCAAATATTTGTACTGAGGGTGATTCGTAGGTGTTATTAAAATAGTTGAACAGCAATTGTAGCCCCTTGACGTATCCACTCTCTTTGTCTGGACATCAACAGCTAGCTTGTTGCAATATTTCAACATTCATTTTATTCTGCGTACTTTTAGAGCGTGCAATATGGTGGTAACTCGTGGTCATCAACTTCCAAATCTTTATATTTGGTTTAATCATATACATCATTTTGTAGCTTCATGGATTCTGAAGCATTTTCATTCAACGAAGCAACGTACGGCACACACGATCGAAGAAGAAAAATCCTTAACCATAAAAAAAATATCCGGGAAGAAAAATCCGGCCGAAGTACAAACGTACTACATCACCTCCAAAGAATTACAACAAAGTATCTACCCCAATTCTCTGGGAGTATCATCCAATAATAAAGAAATAAGATTCAAACTTAGACGTTTTCCAACAATGAGAAGGATACGAATTAGCTTATACACATATTCTGATATGGAGGTTGTTGGTCTTAGGTTCAACCGAAAGAAGAAAGAAAGAAAGAAAGAGGCTGAGAAGTTGAGATATATTAGAAACAGCCACAAAATTAGGTTACCCAATCACCAAACACAAACTACCATGAATTCCAAAACCCACTCACTTATTTATTAAATTATCTGCATAAACTTTTGTCACCATGCATGGTCCCAAACCATCAAATGGTCCCATTGCTATTGACTTTTATCCCTACCTATCAACCCTGATTGCGCCTTCAGTTGTGATTGATTTATATTATATATAGCTCAGTGTTTGCATAAATTAAATCCTTTTTTTTTTTTCATTTTTCTTAATGACTTGAATATTAAGAAAGATGCTTGATTTGACCCAATTACAAAACCCATTTGCCCAAAATTTCAATGTTGTTTAATCTCAATGTAAATTGTCTGCCATCTATAAAAGCAAAGCACTAATGGTTAGTCTAGAAAACAAGGATGTCATTCATACGTCTTTTTTGCTTCTACTTTCAATTACGCCAAATATTGTTTGTAATTTGCCTAATTGGAGGGGTTCTCTTCTGCCGGCAAATTCAGATTTGTGATAAGTCATTCAGGTCAGGTGCAAAGTGGACCACAGCTAATCTAGATGTGATATGTAGGGGATATCTTGGAGACTCGCATCCCACATGTATGCGCTCCAAATTGTCTCATGTAGTTAAATCTGTCAATTTTTCTTTCAAATTGATGGTTATTCTTTATCTATTCAGTGACAATTTTGACGGTGAGAAATAAATTGGCATGTCTTAAAATATTTAGAGGGTTTAAAACGAGATTGAAAGTCATAGCTTCCAGAGCGATTGCTAAACTTTTCCATTTTAAATTATATGTATATATAAACTCAAAATCCTAACGTTTAGCCGTAAACGCAATTACACAAGATCGTTTTCTTTGAAAAAAAATGTTTTACATAAAGCTAATGAACATTGAGATGGGACGAAAAAGAGACAAGGCGAGCTGTAAGCTTGTCTCATTCTGAGAATAATTAAACGGCGATTAGAGTTTTCCATTTTTTTAATATTATTTGTTTTACACTAAAGTCTTGGTGATTAATTAATGTGAAGAGGGTCGCAACTCGCAATTTGGGTCCCTTTCTGATAATTAACATCATGATAGAAGCCGGAGATGAAGCATGTCCCCACGCGCTTTACAAGGCCAAGTATGAAAAGATAATATGTTCTCTCACGTGAAAACATTATTCGGGGATGTTTGTACATGTTCCAGAAAAAATAGACTTCAAGAATCTTCTTTATGACAACAGCAAGGGGTAGGTTCCAATTCGGCAGGTTGATGCATTCAATTCAACCATGCAACCTAAGCCTGTTGATAAAATAAACGCACCACAAAGGCATCGAGCATGACAATTTCACATTACACGCTATAAACAAATCCAAATTCTCCAAATCTTGCTCACCACCTTCCTTCATGTCCAACTAGTGCTTCTCCAAGCCATAATCTCCAGCCAGCCACCGCCGTCGCCATGCAGCTGAACCGTCTCTGCTTCGTTTTACCAGCTGACTTCAATGAAATCGAGCCGCTGGATTGCCAAAAGCTGCAGAAACCCACAAAAGAAGAGATCAAAAAGAATCCTCGTGGTTATTGTACGGGTCATATTCTTGCTTTCATCAAGGATTCACTATGCAGGCTCTATTATGACTTCAAATGGATCCATTTCTGTCACCATGACAGTACACGAAGGAAACGGCACTCGGGTGTGTTTCAAGACATGGATGGGATACAACTTAAGGACAAGGCTGGAGGAGACAATCCGAGGATCTTTAGCTTTTCCGAGCTTTATATCGGTTCTAATGGATTTAGTGAGGATGGAGTTTTGGGAAGTGGAGGATTTGGCAAAGTGTACAGAGCAGTTCTGCCAAGTGATGGAACTGTGGTCGCTGTTAAATGCTTGGTGGAGAGAGGAGAGCAATTCGAGAAGACTTTTGTGGCTGAGTTATTGGCTGTGGCTCACCTCCGCCATAGGAACCTTGTCCGGCTAAGGGGATGGTGTGTTCATGAAAACCAGTTGTTTCTGGTGTACGACTACATGCCCAACCTTAGCCTTGACCGCATACTTTTCAGGAGGCCTGAAAATATAGGGTCAGCGCCTCTCAATTGGGATCGTAGAAGGAACATAATCAGTGGCTTGGCAGCAGCGCTTTTCTATCTGCATGAACAGTTGGAAACTCAGATCATTCATCGGGATATTAAGACGAGTAACGTGATGCTTGATTCCCATTACAATGCTCGGCTTGGGGACTTTGGCTTGGCACGGTGGCTGGAACATGAACTTGAGTACCAAACAAAGACACCATCAATGAAAAATCACCAGTTTCGGCTCTCAGAGACGACCAGAATTGGTGGAACAATTGGGTATTTGCCGCCTGAAAGCTTCCAAAAAAGAAGTGTTGCTACTGCAAAATCTGATGTTTTCAGCTTTGGGATTGTTGTGCTGGAGGTGGTGTCAGGTAGGCGGGCAGTTGACCTCACTTGCCCAGATGATCAGATCATATTGCTCGACTGGATCCGAAGGCTATCTGATGAAGGGAAGCTTCTACAAGCAGGGGATAATAGGATTCCAGATGGGTCTTACAAGCTTTTTGATATGGAGCATTTGTTTCATCTTGCGCTTCTTTGCACACTTCACAACCCGCAATCTAGACCAAACATGAAATGGGTTGTGGAAGCACTTTCTGGCAACATTTATGGAAAATTGCCGGTTCTCCCATCATTTCAGTGCCACCCTCTGTATATCACTTTATCCTCTCCCACCACTACCAGCACAAACAACGGCAGCACCAACACCAGGTACACAATAGCCACTACCAACACAACCATTTCATCTATTTCATCAACTTTTGTCACAGCCACTGGAGAAACCATCTATGCCACTGCTGAATATGGAGGCAGTGATGTCAGCTCTTCTGAAACCTTCCGTCCAAAAAAATCAACATTTCCCATGATAGAAACTCCACGAGAGATATCCTACAAGGAAATTATATCTGCCACAAATAATTTTGCAGATTCTCAAAGGGTAGCAGAGCTGGACTTTGGAACAGCCTACCAGGGCTTTCTTAACAACCGTCATCATATCCTGGTGAAGCGGCTTGGAATGAAAACATGCCCTGCACTGCGGGCACGATTCTCAAATGAACTTCAGAACTTAGGAAGGCTCCGCCACAGAAACCTGGTTCAGCTCCGTGGGTGGTGCACTGAACAAGGAGAGATGCTTGTTGTCTATGATTACTTAGCAGATCGCCTTCTGAGTCACCTGCTTTTCCATCATGACTACAGATTTGGCAATTCTATCCTACAATGGCATCACAGATACAGCATTATCAAATCGCTTGCTTCTGCCATTCTTTATCTCCACGAGGAATGGGATGAGCAAGTAATTCACAGAAATATTACCTCTTCTGCTGTTATTCTTGATCCAGACATGAACCCAAGGCTCAGTTCTTTTGCCCTTGCTGAATTCTTGACACGAAAAGAACATGGCCATCATGCAACTTCTAACACAAGCAGATCAGTTCGTGGGATTTTCGGTTACATGTCACCAGAATATATGGAATCTGGGGAAGCAACGCCGATGGCTGATATATACAGCTTTGGCGTCGTAATGCTCGAGATCATTAGTGGACAGATGGCAGTAGACTTTCGACGGCCTGAGGTGCTACTGGTGAAGAGGGTCCATGATTTTGAGGCACGCAAAAGACCATTGGAGGTACTGGCAGATATTAGGTTGAATGGAGCGTACAATCACAAAGAAATGATGAGACTGATTAAACTAGGAATTGGCTGTACACGCTCCAATCCACGATTAAGACCAAACATGAGGCAGATAGTAAGGATACTTGATGGCAACGACAAATGCTTCATGGAAGAAGGGAAAAAGGAGGAAAGTATGAAAGAATGGAGGCAAATGAATGCTTCTTCCTTGTCATTAATCAAGAGGATCCAAGCTCTAGGAATACAATGAAACTCACCCAATCGGCCTAACAGAGGGACAAATAGATAATATATATACCGAAAGCTCTGATAATGGAGAAATTGATTTCTCTTTTTATCTTTTACACATAAGTTTTGTATTTACTCTTTTAGACTTTGTGTAACAAATTAAAGAGCATCATGTCTGCACGTTTTTTTATATTATTTTTTTGTGAAGTAGCGTAGCTCTAAATGGGTACATGTCCTTGCCATATATAATGCCATGATCCACAGATACAAAATTTTCCCCAATTTTGTTTACAAAGAACACAGAAGAGAAGATACAGGAAAAAGTGAAAATACTGTCCATCATTTAGTTCTCATAGTGATTCACAAGAGGGTTCAAACTAGTAAAGAAAATAATACATTAATTAAACATGATAGAACAGCTAAACTGTTTTATACAAACTTAAAATGCTCTAGAAATATATACATATATAAATGTATCAATCTGACCTCATTTGAACAACTACTACTGCACCCATTTCTAAACTGTACATTACTTGCTTGGACTTCGTACTGGAGACATTTCTTCATTTGTGTCAATTCCAACCCAATCGATGAAAGCAAAGAGGAACTCCCGGAAACTGACCTTCCCACGTTTGCTCCAATCCATTTCTTCTGCAACAACCCACAGATAAACAAAAATGGATTATGAGAACTTTAAAACCATATAGAAGAAAGGAAAAATACCAGTTTAACCATAGTAGCAAACGAATTAATACTGAATCGAGTCCTGGTGACATGTGCAGGAGATTTCTCCAAAGGATAAGCCTCATTCAATGCCTTCACCATGTCTGTCTTGTTCAGTTTCCCATCACCATTTTTATCAAGAAATGAGAATACTTCAATTACGGTGTCAAAAGTTGCTTCAAGCTGTGGCGAATCTATCTTGGATGTCTGAAACAATCCCCAAGACATTATATATACAGACATTATAAATTTGCTTCCAAAGAGAGAAATAAAATAGAGTTTATGGTGATTACATTATGAGAGGATGAAGGTTCCTTTAATAGATAGATGAGGCATAGAAGAACAATGAATTCATTGAATTGTATCCCTTCACTCCCATCCATGTCACATGAATGAAAAAGATCCTCAATTTCCTCCGCTGTCAGATGGAGTTCCATTTTCTGTAAGCATTTCTTCAGTTCCTCAAGGTCAATAGTTCCATTTGAGTCCTCATCTATGAGAGAGAGAGAGAGAGAGAGAGAGAGAGAGAGAGAGAGAGAGAGAGATAGGGAGAACTTTCAGTAAACCTCCATGATAGCATCTTAGAAAGGTGAAAACCTTCATAATTCAAACACCTCAAAACTTACCATACTGTTCAAAGACATCTCTTATTTTCTTGAGTTCCTCCCTGAACTGAGGGAACCTCATGATTATGCTGTCAATTGATTTGAAATTGCTATGGCCCAAGGAACCTCTTTTAACTTCAACCATTTTCTTTTCAAGCTTTGCATCCAACCTGCTATACTTGTTAGTTGAACCACGACAACAAAGCATGCTTCCTACTTTGTTTGATAACAACTTCAGATAAGGGCAATGAGATGTGCCTTTACATAAGACATTAGGAAGAATCAATTTAAGCTCAACAAGAAAGTTCAAATCTATATCCTGTCAAGATATATCCTATTCTGTATTTACTTATTTAGTGATCAAAATAATAGTGATGATATTGGTGGAGAGGGGCTAGTGATGATAAGCTGTTTATAGTTGTGAAACTAGTGATGAAAATAGTCAAATGGTTGTTTGGGATGGTCCAGTAGCTAGTATCTCCTCATTAAAGGCATATGGATATGTCATAGTGGAGAGTAAATGTGGCAAAATTTTCTTATTAATGGAAGTTTTTCAATGCCAAAGTAGTTACAGATGCAGAACTTCCTATTCCAAATACATCTAACTAGAAAAGCTATTAACAAATTCTGCATTACTTTTGGTATTACAACTGAAAGCTTCAACTCACTTACATGTACAGCCAATACGTTTTCACTTAGGAAAAAAAATGTCTACGATCTCCTCAAATTCACAAACTCCAGCCCTCTAATAAAAACGAAAAAATAAAAAGAAGATGAAGAAAAATGAAGGAAGCTTCTAAAAGAAAAACTTCCGTTGTTCCCCTTTACTCATTTTGATCAAACCTGGTGAAGAACGAAACCGCGTCTTCACAAAGAATTGATCATATATAACACTACCATTTATCTTATTACAGGACTGCTATCTTACTCTCTTGTGAAAAAAACACAAAAACATATGCAAGGCATAATAGAAGCCTAAATTAACTACATCAAAGCAATATAAACCAAATTGAATCACACACTATAATACAAAAATTAAATGCAAACAAACAAACAGAACAAGCTGGCTATGTGAAAAACACCAAACAGTAACAGAAATTCAAATTCAATCCAAACATAATTGAAGCCAGAAACTTTCTGGAAATGCCCAATTTCAGATTTTTGTAGAAACATTTCATGGGTTTCTTCCAAAAAACAGTTACTAGTTAACAGCTAAAGAAAATCACACTACAAATATCAAAAGCAAAGAAAGAGGGACGACTAACCTGTTGAAGTTGAACCCTTCATGGCAGCTAATTAAGCTAGTTCTTACAGGAGAGCAAGGCAGTCGTATCAAAACAAAGCAACGACAGAAAGAGAAAACAAAGAGTACCAGCACCTACCCACCAAGCAAGAGAGAGAGAGAGAGAGAGAGAGAGAGGGTTTACAAGGGAGCGAAAAATGGGATGGTAAAGTGGAGATGCCATTACGGCTTTTGGAAGACAAAGTACTGCTTAAACCTCTTTTTAAAATCAACGGCACATTTTCATCAAAGAATATGTTTGCTTGGACGCGACTTTATAGTATACCACATTATGCCACAAGGAAGGAATTTAAGGCATAGATAGAAAAATGCCACTTAAATCAACAGGATATGTCAGTGAGGATATTCCGAACAAAAACAGTTTACAAAGTGCAAAGGAGTTTATAGTTCAAGTGTTCAAAAAAATTTATCTATATTCCTGAGGTCATGTGTTTGATTCTTTCGTATTCGATATTACATGTATCAAAAGGACAAAAAGATATAACCATGCATGCCTCATTCTAAATGTAGTAGCGCCAATTGTGCTTATGCACTGAACATACCCGTATAAACACGTGCCACCAAGAAAAAATAACAATGAGACAAATGGCATTTCATTTAGATCATCTTCAACCATAAAAGAGCTAAACCTAAATTTTCACCTTTCAAAATATAACTATTCATGTATTGTCTGAATTCAAACAATTTTTTCTTCCAACCTTGCAGGACACCATTTGGCCTGGAAGGTTGGAGATGGCCTTACAGTTTGAAAAGCAGTGCTACATGGATTACCAGATTAAACTTAAATGATGGCTTCTTGAAAATAATGTACATATATGGGCTTTGAGGCCCATAGTGACAATAGTGGTCTCACCATAGAACGAAGGCTTTAACCATTTGGGCTTGAGTTCACATCCATAAAGGAAAATAAAGCATATATGTTCATGCCAGGGCCAGTGCGTAAAAGTCTAGAAGGCAGGCAAATCGACATGTACAAAAATAAAGGTCAATGCACATGGAAACAATCTGATTTACGAATATACAGACCGCTGATGGTACAAATTTACAAAGGATGGTACATTTCATATTAGCTAGGCAGAGAATAAATTTTTAATGAAATGAAAAAAAAAAGAGGGTTTCCATTTCTGAAGGAAAATCTTGAATTCATCCAATATTGCTCATCATTACTTCTTGCCTCATGTTACACTCCAAGGGCAACGAGTCTCCATTGCCAAAGAAGGGCCTTTGTCTTTTCTTCATAGCAGCAGCCAGTGAACTCATATCCATTAGAGAAACAGGGATTCCAGTTGATGTCAAGCAGCTGTCAACAGAGCAGTTGCCAATCCGAGCCAGTACAGTGGAGGCATTTCTGTTCTCTAAAGCGGCAGCAATTTCAGACAAGCAAGGCTTTTAAATATCAAGCCAGTAAAGAGATACTCTTTATATACTAATATTTAAAATACAAATTTATAAAAAAACTCAAAATGGGCGTTGAAATTATAAAAAAATCCAAGTACTATTTAAACTTAGAAACACACTTAAAAAGTGTATTAAAATAGTATTTTTTGGGTGTACTTTTTGGGGGTTTTGAATGTGTGTAATAGTACTTTTTGGGTGTGTTTCTAAGTTTAAATAGTACTTGGTTTTTTTATAATTTCAACACCCATTTTGGGTTTTTTTATAAAAGTCCCTATTTAAAAATTACAAATTTATAAATAAACCCAATCCTAGACATGTATTTATAAAAAAACCCAAGCACTATTTAAACATAGAAACATACCCAAAATCAACCCCAAAGTCAACTTTTTGGGTGTGTTTATAAATAGATTTTGAGTATGTGTAATAATGGGTTTTGGGTGTGTTTATATGTTTAAATAGTACTTGGGTTTTTTTATAATTTCAACACCCACTTTGGGTGTTTTAGTGAAACTCCCTTTAAAAATATATACCTAAAGCGTATAGCCGCATGGCTATACTTTTAAAATATATTCCAATATAATAGTATAGCCGCGCGGCTATACTATTAATATATTTAAAACGTATAGCCGCTCGGCTATACGGTTTAAATATTTGTATATATTTAAAGCGGCTATACTATTAAAATATTCGAATATATATATATATAATAATACTCTTTAAATACTCATATATTTAAACAGTATAGCCGCGCGGCTATACTATTTAAAATTCAAAAGTGTATCATTTTTAGGAATTTTTTGTTGTGCCATACTATGTAAATCCCCACTTCATCAAACCACCTCATTACAAAAGTTAACCCTAGAAGAAAATAGAAAGGGAAAGGAAACCCAGGAAAACTATACACCATGGTAAAAGGAATAAACACCATCACACCCTTATCTTAATCTATTACAAACACAACTTCCTCACTCATTCCGCCATCACCAACATCATCAATAATAATAATAATAGAGAAAAATAATATACTCTCGAAAGAGCAATACCTAAAATAAGTCTGCTAAACTGGTATGACATCATTACATCTCAAAACAATACCCTAAGGCTAGCTGGAAAGATACATTTGGCCCACTCACATCCTGCCGTGATCGGCTCAAGGGGAGGAACGATCATCAGCACATTGTCATAAACTTCCTGAAAAACCAAAATCAACAGAAAGTACGAACTGCTACTACCCGGTATACACTTCCTAAAAACATGAAGACTAGATATTTGAAAGCACACTATAAACTCCTTATAATGGCCATTTATGTTTAACACAACTATAAAAACGATAGATTATGAGGGAAAAACTCAGAAGCATTTATCATTTATAATTATAAGAAAAAAAGCAAGAGATGTTACCCTTCTTTCAACCGCATCATGCGATCATCACTTGAAAGATTCCTCTCTCCCAACCACCTAAAAAAATTTAACTAAGCTTGCCTCATCCTAAATGTAGATGTAGTAGCACCAATTGTGCTTCATGCTGTAAGCTTCTGCACTGAACACACCCATATAAACATGTATTTGTGCTACTAAGAAAAGATAACAATGAGACCAATGGCACTTCACTCATGGTGTGAAATGCAGTGCTGCATGGATTACCAGGTTAAACTTAAATTAGGGCTCTTGAAAATAAGGTACATACATGGGCCTGAGATCCATAGTCAGTAATAGTGGTCTACGCATGACATTAAAAATTTGAGAAGGATTTGAGGCTTTTACCATTTGGACTTGAGTTCACATCCATAAAGCGTTGAGTTTATGATCAACTTGTAATATAGTATTATGATCCCAACTCAAAAGGAATATATGTTCACGCCGGGGCCAGTTCAGTGTGTAAAGGCCTAAAAGGCAGGCAAACATGTATAAAAATAAAGGTCAATGTGAATCCACATGGAAACAATCTGCTTTACGAATATACAGACCACTGCTGGTACAAGTTTACGAAGGATGGTACATTTCAGATTAGCTAGGCAGAAAAGAATTTTTTTAATGAAAATGAAAAGAAAAAAAAGAGGATTTCCATTCCTAAAGGAAAATCTTGAAATTCATCCAATATTACTCATCATCCATTCTACTTCTTGCCTCATGTTACCCTCCAAGGGCAACGAGTCTCCATTACCAAAGAAGGGCCTTTGTCTTTTCTTCATAGCAGCAGCCAGTGAACTCATATCCATTGGAGAAACAGGGCTTCCAGTTGATGCCAAGCAGCTATCAACAGAGCAGTTGCCAAGCCGTGCCAGTACATTGGAGGCGTTTCTGTTCTCTAAAGCGGCAGCAATTTCAGACAAGGAAGGCATTTTCATGGTATCAAGTGGTGTTATCCCTTCACAGTCATTAGAAACCTTAATAGCTAGTTCAGAGAGTTCCTCCTTAGCAGCTTCAAGCCCAGCAGCCGATGCAGCCTGATCATTCAGAGCCTTACAAGCTTTCTCGAGTATTGACTGAAGATACTTGCCCTGTGCTTCAATTCGAAGTTGAAGACGACGCTGAACCTGCTTATAATATTAGCCATAAGAAATTGCTGCTTAAAATTCATAATTAAATTATCATGCCACTTGAGGGGGGAAGAACAAAGAAAAATGAATAAACTGGACAGACGAAGAGTATTTAAGTTCAAAGCTGCAAATGGATGAGTTTTACAGGATCAAGGCAACCTGAAATATATATATATATATATATATAAACAAGGTTATTTTTCTCACGAGGAGCTCCTGACCTGTGGTTATATTTAGAAGTTTACGTGGCCTGTGCATAATTGGTAAACAAATGATACAATTGCTCAAGGTGGTTTTTGGTCATGCGGAAACCTATAAGCCTGCACATTACTAGCTAAACAAAACAAACAAAAGAGACTAACCTCCAGCTGCTCATGCAGTCTCCGTTGGACTTCCATTTGTACTCGCAAAGCCTCAGTAACCTGGTAGCCACTGTTTGAGACATGAAAAACAACAATTACGTGAAAATTGATAAGCATTAGTAGTAATTACTAAAGGAGGAGTAGTAAGTGAAAGATCAAATACTCATTCAAATCTTGCGCAATCACTCTGGATGAGGTTGCTGAAGATGAACCAGTGTCCTGACTTTCAGCAATGCAAGAAGCTGCAATCCCTACACATTATTATGTAACTAATAAGTTTTCCAATAGCCACAACTTATCACCGGGAAATTTTGGCACACCAATGTTTCACTACTACTTCAGCGATAAGATTGTCTACGGACTCTAGTCTCCCGAAAGACATGCCATTTTCACCAGCAGATGTCACAGTTAACAGTTACGAATTCGGATCTTCATAGATTTCCCACCCACCCACCCCACACCCCCAACTCAAGGTCAAAGAAAATTATAATGATAACACGGCACCCCCAAGCAAATGAATTAGAGGCGGCCCATGCAGTTTATAATAATTGATCTAGAAGCTTCTTGCCTTAAAAGTTTACAATATATAAACCAGACCAGCAGTGGAAAAGAGAGGGAATGCAAGAAGACAAGAAAGAAAAAGGAAGGAAAGATAAAGACCACAGCCTGCTGAAAATAGCACTTTCTTTGTGCTACATGTATTAATACAACCTGCAGAAAACGTATAAAATGAAAATTGAAAATGTGCTCTTTATGTTGGGTTGTTTCTAGTAGTATTTGTGATTTTCCTCTCCTTTAATTAGGGATCATCAACATGACACAGAAAATGTATACAGTTTTTAATAATACAATGTCCCAGCTCTTAAATATTTTAAAGGGTTCAAGGTTAATACCATCCTTGGAGTTTTCAGCTGAATCTTTGCATGATTGCTTCCCCAACCGGTATTTCTGCAAGTATCATCAATTAAACAAAGAAAAATTAAAACTATTATATATTTTATACTACCAAGTTTCAGATCAAATCATTAGGGGGAAAAAAACTATAGAAGATAACTAGGAAGAGGGAGGTAAATATACACTGTAGATGCATGCAACACTAATCAGTTAGAATCTAGATCAAATTTTCTTGAGCCTTTACCTTTAAGTCTCAAGTACCAGTTACCTCCCTCCCTCCCTCTCTCTCAACAATTTGAATTCTAGCTCATCACAAAATACATAATGGGAAATAGAAACAAACCTGAAGATGAGATTTCAAGTGATAAAGGGTTAGGCCTTTTACTCCCATTGTTCTCATAATGGCCTTTGGTGTTGCTTCTGCAATAAGAAAGCATTTAAAAACACAACAATAAGAAGAAGGAAAAAATTTATCCTATGGCATACAGCTGCTGGCTAAACAATAAGGAACCTAAGAAATGAAACATGAATGGGACGGAATGGGACTCAAGGCAATACAGATTGGCCTTATTCAAAAACTGAGCAACAAGAATGATAAGCCTGAATATAAGCTGAATTCTGATATTTAATCACCAGTGAAGTTGTGTCCACATATATTCCTAATTCAAATGAGACATTGGTGACTACACTCCTAGTTGGGAAAGACACGTGGACTCTGGATGAGGTGTCAAACTGTCTCTCAGAATTCAATTATATCAAGGTGGTCTGGTGAAGTCAGATTCCAAGCCTAATTGGAGTAGAGGAAGGAGCAAATCTAGAGTGGGAGCTCTGGTAGGAATGGTGATCACAACGAGTCATGTCAAAGAAAAAGGTGTTGAGCATTTCTTCGACAAGATGTGGCATATCAAGAGATACAGTGAAGTAGAGATTGGTTCAAAACTGTTGTTTGTGACTATTAATGATAGTTCCTTTTTGGACCGTTGAATGTTGGACTCAACATGCTCATACCATTGTTCATATCAAGAGTGCTTTGATGCTTATAAGCCCTGCAATGTCGATACAGTTATGATGGGTAACGGTTTCAGGTGTAAAGCTGTTGGAGTAGGCACATGAAATCAAGGTGTTTTATGGGAATGCTAGAACATTGGGTGAGGTGATATGTGTTCCAAATTTAAAGAGGAGTTTGATTTCTTAAAGGTCACTGGATGCTTTGGCTTATGGATTCTCAGCTAAGGAGCAAAAAGACCCAATGTTACTGATGCAATGCTATTGCTTATGCACTGAAAAGTTGAACTTCTGCAAGAATTATAATGGTGTTAGAGAAAATAATTGAGATGCCATGGGAAGCAAGAATGACAAGACTCTGAGCAGGTGGAGTTAGGAATCAACCAAGGAAGGCCTTACTTCATTGTTAGAGATAGAATTGATCTAATGTTAAAGAAGTGGTGGGCACACCTCTATCCTTAACAAAGGTGCAAGGGTGTCTTAAATTCATATCCTTCATATGGTGTTTGAAGTGGAAATTGGAGAATCTGAGTCAAGGTTGAGATTTGTTAGAATATGACTCGAATTAATATTTGAGTTTAGTTTCCTATTTTGGCTCTCCTATACTGACTATATTGAATAGGATGCATAGAGAAAGTTTCTTGCTCCCGAAGTAAGTTTTCCTACTCCCAATTAGTTTCGGGTTTTCCCCTAAGTCCTTATGAAGGCCATTAGGGTGTGCATATTGACAAGATACTGAGGGGAATAATGAGCTTGGGTGTATTGGTATTTGGGTTCAAGATTCGTAAGTGTGTGAAGTTGAGAGTTGGGGGTCATCCTTGCATTTGTTTAATTGACAGTGAATTTTTATTACAGTCCCCACAACAACAACAAAATCCAAACAAAGAAGGGTAAGAACACCCCCATTAGTCACTGTAATTCAACATGACACTAAATTCGTGAAAAATCATAAGACAAACATGATAAAGTCATTGGAGGGAAGTAAATTTTCAAATTTTTGTTATAAAAAAAGGAAATATTCCCTAAGCATCTGTGATATCCCTTGCCACAATAAGACACATTCAATAGCACCAAAAGATAAAAGGACAAAACCCAACAACCAGAAGACAATTTAGAGCAACATACAACCCAGAAATTAAACCAGATACAAGCTGCAGCGCCACACAACCAATACAAACACATAAAATGCTCTTGGGGGAGAAACTAGAGCACCAAACAACATAAAAAACCAAGAATCTAAATAACAAGCAAGTAAAGAACCAAATACTCACTGTCAGGGCCACCAAGTTGAGTCACAGCATCCACAAACCTCTCATGGAGCTCCGCAGTCCACCTCAGCCGGGGCTTTGGATCCGTAGTCAGAACCAAGCAAGCATCGCCAGGCAGGTTCGTGCCGTCCAACGATCCACTGAACTCTCCATGCCCACAAATACTCCCATCCATAGGAAGAGAATGAATAGCAGAGTACATTCTCAAACTTCTCCTGAAAAATAAAAAAAAAGCCCACAAAAAATTTCTTCAGAAAGTGAGTGAATTTACGACCCAGGAATGTATGCAGACCCGTTTGGAAAAATGGGTACCTGGGATTCGGGGCTCGGAGCCCCGAAAATGCAGAGAAGAAGAGGAGAAGATATATCAGTGAGTTTGGAGAAATGGGTCTGTGCTGTGAGAACTTTGAGTGTGGGAGAGAGAATATGAGTACAACTCTAAGGCATGCGAGGCTGAGCTCAGCTTAGCTTATAGCTTTAGGGCCTTAGACAGCGATGTCTTGTTGTGTCTCTGTCTCTCTGCTTTCTTTCTTGTATATTTTACTTTCTCTCTGTTTTGTCTGCTGAAAATGGCTATTCAGAGAGGCAACGTGTAGCAGTCCTTGGTTGGCATGTGATACTTCTGTGCTTTTTATAGTTTTTTTCCCCCAATTTTCTATTGGATATTCAAAAGTTTTAAATCTATGTTTCGATTTTATAACAGACATTGTGAATTGTGATGTCTCCTCACATCTTTAAAATCCTTCTAAGTAGGAACACCTTTTAATATAAGTCTTTGATCTTGAAATTTCCTTTTTAGAGAAAGAAAATAGCTTTTTATTTTCTCTTGCTCTTTAAGAAACCTGGCTTCTTTTTTATGTTGAAAGCAAGTGTCAATATGCCTTCCATCCTCCATAAAACAAAAACAAAACAAGTGTCTTCCATAATGTAATATTAAAAAAATACAGGGGCCAAATAATGGACTGTTGAAAAAATAGTACTTGGATGGGTCAATGGGTACAATGAAATATTTAGTGGTGTTTCTAATTCTGCTTTGGACACTCTACCCAAAAAATTGAAATTGAATCTCATTACTTTGAACCCTAGATCATTTTGCTTTTGGGTGCCTATGATTTTCAGTTTTTTTCTTTTTTTCAAGAGAAGCATGTCTTTTCATTGAGGATCACCATCAATAGCAGATTTTTTTTTTTTTTTTTTTGCAGCCAAGCTTTTTAACCATATCATGTTTTTATCTCTCTAGAGAGAAATAAACACATAGTTGTATATAACCGATTACAACTAAAATTTTCTCTAAATCACTATTTTACTTGCAAACTAATGGCAGTTGGCCTATGAGGTTTTGCTTTCATATTTTGTTTTGTGTTTCTTGAAAAATAATAGAAACTTTAGAAAGTAGTAGGGGGGTTCCCATGGTTTCTATGTCGCCGCATTTCCCAGTCCTTTCAAAGTGATAGCTTCTAGCTAGTCGAGTGTAATTAATAAAACTTAGATATAAAATGAGAATTTGTAGCTACAATGGTTGATAGTATTTACCCACACTCAAAGTTAGAGTTTGAATATTCTTGAGCCTCATTTGCGTTAGCAACTTTGAATGTAGGCATGCAATAATTTCTTAGTAATACACACATAAACTGCTATATAATATGCTTCATTAATGTGGTCTAAAAATATAGGATTACTATAATTATATTGGTCTTGTCACATTCAAGTAAGATGAAAATGTATTATTAGTGTGATCACCAACTCCCATTCCATCTTACCGAACGTATCATTTGTTTATTTTGCTTGCATTGATAATTTGATAGTTATGGGTCAAGACAAGTGGATCCTAGCCTAGGTGTCTTTTGCTTATCATCACCTCCTACCCACTTTCAAATCATTGGCTATATTTTTAAATGTGCTCCTCCACAAGAAGAAGATAAAACAATAGCAATTTTATATCGGTTCTTAATTTTTAAGAGCACTGTAATATTAAAAGAAATTTTTAAAAAAACAAAAACTTAAGTTAACATATTTCTCATGTTGCATCCCCTTCTTTTTAATAACCAAAAAAAAAAAGTTAACGAATTTTTCTTTTATATGAAGTAGTATCTCTTTTCGAAACTACTTTGTATAAATAAATAAATAAACAAAAACTCAAACCAGACAAGCTAATTTTTTTCCTTTTATGCTGCTAAATATTAACAATTGATTATTTTGTTTGCACTCTAAATCAAGAAACCGAATTTGCAAACACACCGAGCTGACCTTGAGCTACTTTGTTGTTCAACTCAAATACAAAAGCTTAGAGTCTTTCAATGTTTTGAGTCGTTGAGTCTTAATCCTGACCAAATTGAACACACAATGTCCAGAAAAAATAAAGAGACAAAAATTAACACATAAAAAGTATATAGTTCACTTTAGACACAATTGCTTGTCGTCCCAATATTGACAAGTTAGTATCATTGGGGGGGACTAATGCCTAACGAGTGGGATATTGGAATAAGACATTTCATAGGCTCATGAAGTGCGCAATTCTTCATAGGCTCATTTTCAAAATAGTGCTTCTAAAAATCTAGCCTATATAAAACAAAGAAAATTACGAAGAAGATCCTCGACAGATCTTAAAATTTTAAACAAATCAAATCAAATTTTAGCTTATATAAAACACGATAAGGGAAATGATTAAACCAAATACATATATGAGGAAGAGTATGTCCTGAATTTACTAAAGAGTCTGCTACTATATTAGTTTCTCAAAAATTATTTATTGTTTTAACTTTTTTTTTTTTTTTGTGTGTGTGTGTGGTTGGAAAGATGAAATTAATTTTCGAACAAATCTACTTGGAAAGTAGGAGGCCAGCGAAACAAAGGGCGGCGAGTCTCTGGACCCCTCCATCTCCATGCACTTTGAGTAGGCTTGTAGCTAGCTAGTGGCTGCTGCTAAGTGCTAACCACTGATTGGGAATTTGGGAGAGACATACAAATATATATTGGACAACAACAAGCTAACAAATAACCATAACAATATATGAGCTTTCGTACAAAAATGTATTGCAAATTTCCAATCATGTTGATTGCGAGGAGGTGGGGTTGCAAATGTTATTCACAGCACACCATCTCTTTTCCACCTCGCATTCACAGCTGCAATTGGTGTATCATTGCAATGACATTGACATAACAATGCTATATGACCTTACAAATATAAGCTTTTTAAATCTGTTGTGGAAATATGTGTACATTTTTTATATCTTTTTTCAAAAGTTAAACCACTAGTGTAGTGATTTGGAGCAATTACTCCCTCAGACAAGGTCTTGGGTTTGAATCATAGCATCCGTATAGCGTGTGTGAATTTAGTATATTATCGTCCTCTCTCAATAGGAAATGTCCTAGGTTCCAGTCCTAACATCCGTGTAGTGGATGTCAAATTCTGACTTTGAAAAATACCCTAGTTGAATGTATATAAGAAGCATAATTTAATTTATCACATAAGTGAATCTTGTTTGTATCTTCATGTCAATATTATATGTAGTTGTTTGGTTGACCCAATTGTATACTATAATTAAGCATGGCTTAAATTACAGGGATTGTATATGTGTGACCTAATTAAGGAGTCCACCAGATGAGATGCTTGGGCAGATGTTGTTGTCAAGAAAACGACATCAATGAATGAATGGCAGTTGCTTTCTTCTCTTTCTTTACTCCTTATGGAAAGCAAAACTTAATTGCTTGTGGAAAAGCCTTGGCTTGAGACTCGATCGAGTTATGGTTAAGTCTTAGTCAACCAATTGGAGTTAATTAGGACCACTCTAACAACTTCAGCCTCTCTGGACCATTTCCACTCCCACCACCATGAGACTTCTTCAAATCAAAATTCGGATACAATTAAAAGAAGATAAAATTTATTCTGCCAAACTCAACTATCCTGCAAACGTGATCTCGTTTGGTGCCTAGTATTAGATTGGGTTACTCATGAAGAAAACTAATCTCATTTAATCCCCACAAAATAGTAGGATAGCAACTCCTTATAACTAATCCCTCCTAATCCCTCCAAAATGAAAAATTATTCACCTCTACCTTCATTTCCTTCTTCAATATTGTTTACCTTGAAAAATGAACAAAGAGGAGTAGGCTTTATAGGGAATGTGAGTTGCAAGCGTTCCACTATTAGCAATTAACCTAATTCTAATAGACGGGAAATATAAATAAAAGACTTGCTCACCAAGTAAACTAACTTTAATTAAACGATTGTGAACTGAATGGTAAACAATTCAATTGAGATTCTTTTCTATGCCTTAAGACAACTAAGGACTTCATATTTCTCTAATACAAAAGATAAAGGGCAACAAAAGTATAAAATAGTAAACAATGAAATAGCAGATGAATAGATCGATCAGAACTAAGGATTGCCACCACCTTGTATCAATTCTGATTCAATACAGAGTAAAGGAATTGAGTCGCAATCAAGTATTGGATCGAAATTGGGCTACTAATGGATCAGAAAGACCAAAGCAGTGCAAAAGAGTAACCAAAATGGCATTCAACTGAAGGAGTTAGTTGGCAATTGATACCAAAGAGGCTTGGCAAACCAAAATAGCATAGAGAGACGAATGTCTTTGATTGAAAGCCAAGGGCAAAACCATGAATTTTTCAATGGGTGAGCTAGCTAAAGTTGTTAACTAAAATCTAAAGATCAATATTTTTGTACTTACCGTTTCTATAATCTTTTTATAAATAAAAGTATATATTAAATCATATAAATCACACTAGTTCATAGCTTCATTGACTAATTTTCAATAAACTTTAACATAAAATAAATACATATTAAATGCAACCAAAAAACACTTCAACAACATTTTAAAAGTGTACCTATTCAAATTTTATCATGCAATCCTTGAGAGAAATTGCATTTACTGTAAAGAAATAGGTGGCTATACTACGTTTTTTATTTTAAAAAAAATAGTATAGCCGCGTAGATATACTGTTTTTACACATAATAAAGCGGTGCTAGCCATTAGGTTTTATTACAAATAGTATAGAAGCTCAGGTTTTATTAAAAAAAATATAGTATACCCCCATGAAATATAATATACTTAAATCGTATAGCCGGCCGGCTATACTCCTTTTTTTAATATAAATTGTATAGCCGTTCGGCTATACTCGGATTTTTATAATACAAATTTATAAATAAACCCAATTCTAGACATGTATTTATAAAAAAAACTCAAGCACTATTTAAACATAGAAACACACCCAAAATCAACCCAAAAGTCAACTTTTTGGGTGTGTTTATAAATGGATTTTGAGTGTGTGTAATGATGAGTTTTGAGTGTGTTTATATGTTTAATTAGTACTTGGGGTTTTTTTATAATTTCAGCTCCCATTTTGGGTGTTTTTGTGAAACTCCCTTTTTATAATAAAATCATACGGCTATAGTACGGCAGTTATGTTAAAATAGTATAGCCGTGCGGCTATACTATTTTGACACGTGGCAAAACGGGCTAGCCCCAGGCAGGCCCTTTTTTGTTTTTTATAACTAGTATAGCCGCTCGGCTATACCACTTTTTTATGATAAAAATAAGTATAGCCGAACGGCTATACTATCCGGTTCGGGTTTAAGCAGCTTTCCCACAAAAACATCACACGACATTGATTCCCCATTTTGGCTGTAGACGCGTTAAGGGTTTAAGCGGATTTCCCACAAAAACCATCACCTGGTTATGATGCTGTGTCGTGCCCTTCGTCCCAAAAATCTTCCTTTGCTCTTCCACAAGCCCAAAGGTAATCTCTCTCTCTCTCTCTCTCTCTCTCTCTCTCTCTCCACTATGCGACTGTACCTTCTTTCTCTCTAAGTTACAATAAAATGAATGTCTGTACAGTGAATCCATGTGAACTCTGGGGAGCTCCATTTGGATCCCTTTTCTCCACACACATTGTCGGTGACAAGCCGATTCTTGTAAGGAATTCACACACATTCTGTGTCATTTTCAATTTCTATTCATTACTTTATGCAATACAAGAGAATGGGTCTGCTCTGCTGGGATAAATAAAAAAGCTTATAACTTCAATTGGGCAGGTTCGTGATTTCATTCATTCTGCATTATACGATCCGAAACATGGGTATTTCTCTCAAAGATCGAAATCGGTTGGTGTGCTTCCCAGAGCAATTAAGTTCAATCAGCTTGAAGGTATCTAGCTTAAATTTTTTATTAGTTGCATGTCATAATTCAGATATTTCAAGCATGTTAACCATCATTTTTTAATGAATTTAGTATAAGTTTTAAGTGTTTTGATTCATTTATGTGATTATGCATGAACTATGTTGGAAGAATGATAATGGGAAGGAACATACAGCGATATTACTGAAAAAATGTGACTATAAGCTCTCTTTCTCAAGTCCTAAAGGATTCTGCTTTCTTGAAATAGAGTGGGGTGGGTTAAACAGGAAACATGGTTTTGGGATTTCTAACCAGCTAGTTACTCAAATTTCGTAGGGGTATTATGATGTTTATGCTACACGTTACAACTTCAACCCTAAACCCTTAAAACATCAGCGTATTGTAAGTTGTGACATGTTTGAGAAAAAAAAAAGTGTATTTGAATTGAGTATGTTGAGATAGACGAGTGGACGAAAGCTAAAATTTCAAGCTTGTAATAGCACAAAGGACAGCATGAGGAAATTCACAGTCCACATAGTTATACTTATGAGCTTGTTAGGTGATTTTTATTTGGATTTTGAAGGTGCTATGAGAAGGTGCTATGAAAACAAGAGGTAGAAATACTAATTTGATGTAGGTGGTGCAAAAATCATGGTTGCCTGTGTTTTGCCTAGTATTGAGTCCTTGATCAAGTCACAAGCCTCAAAAAAGGTTTATGTGGCAATCCTCAAGCACTTAGGTTTAGAGCTTTGTTTAGTTTTCTTGTTTTCTAAATAGTTAATCAATGTATTCTTTAGTATTTGACATATCTGCTAATCTAGACTGGCTGAAAAGGCTGGCAAGTAATATCCTTTGCCCAAGTATGACTGGCAATAAAATACATAGAAAGTGAAGATCAGTAAAAATTACATTACTTTCCTGTTTGACTAAACTTTGTAAATAGTTTGTCTAAAATTGTACCCGAAATGATACATACATTAATTAGTTTTCCTATCAATAGTCTTTTATTTGTCCCAGTTTCTGAAATGAACAAAATTGCATTATTGGCACTTTTGAATGATGTTATCATAAATAACATGTGTTTGCAAATAATATAAAGCATTTCTTTGGAGAATTGGAACCAATTGCTTATGAGCTGATTCAATTTAAAGTAACCATCTGTTGTAGTAGCTGGCGATTTTTGGAAGGGCTTATATACTGAAATTGTCGCATATTATAGGTAGGAAAGGTTATATGAAGTACTTGGATAAAATTTACAAAGAAAGTGAGGTATCATGGTTTACTCCTGTGGAAATTTTTAAGGTAATCTCTCTCTCTCTCTCTGCTTTCTGCATTAAGAAACTTAAATTCTAATTTCCATTGGGAATTCATAGTTCAAAGGCTTCACCTTCGGCACAAAATTAAAACATGAACATGCAAACGAAAGATATAAAGGAAAAAGGAAAAAAAGGAAGGGAAACCAAACAAACACCAGGTGGCTAGCACATAGGCAGGACACAATAATGATACATGATTTCAAGGTGAAATGACGTATTGCATTTTTCTTTCAGGATAATGCTTTACATATAAGTATATTTTTGAATCCACACATGATTCTAATAGAAACAAGATTACCAGTTTTAAACAGAAGGCAACCTGATATACAGCACAACCTTTGTATCATTTGACAACTTAAGAAGCAGCATTTACATGTTGTGTCATAGTATTCCATGTTTTTACATAATGCATGAGCAGCATTTATTTCATTTTGATGTACATTACAGTGGTAACCACACAAAAAAAGTAATATTTAATGGTTCTTTGTATCTTCCAACCCAAACTCCACTTAGATTGGCTTTTTTCTTATTTCATCAAATGCATGTCTTTGTGCTTTCAAAAGTTTCACTTTCTTTATAGCCTTGGTATGCGCACGGGATTGCTGAAGCCATAATGCGTACTGCTAACCTTTCAGTTCCCCTAAAGGTAAGCTTCCTCTTTTTAATGATCAGGCAGTGGACATATCACTGAGATTTTGCTTATGTTGTCGGATTTAATGCATATTGCTTCTAGTAAATGTCTAGGGCACATTTGATAATTTTATCAAATTTCCATATCTCATTTTTTATATGATAGTACCATATTCTGATTATTAATTGTTGCATGCACACATTTGTTTTATATGGCAAAAAATAAAACCTAAAAATTTTTAGTAAATTTTTTGGATGCTTTTATTGAGAGTCCAGTTTTTCCTTTCACCAAAGAAAAGTTTGGACTAACAATGAATAATGCATAATGTTGTAGAGCTTTAAGTAATGTCTGTAGTATCTTGATTAAGTGTACTTCCTTTCCCTTTTGTTCTTGAAACTGAAAGAATGTAGTTCTGTTTGTGATTTGTCCTTGTAAAATCTATAATTGCTTTGTTTTCCCAAGAGTCTATAGTCTTTAAACTGAGCCGTTCAACTTGAAAACCATAAGTGACCGAGTACTACAAATGATTGATGATACCTCAGATGAAAAAAGAAGCTAAGTGAGGTTATATCCTCAATGCTGCCTAGTCAATCTTTTACTACAGTCATAGAGGACTAGTGATGATTTTCTGTTTGGCTGGATGTGATAAGTTGCAAGATTTTGTCCTCAAGCTTACAACACGAGTTTATTGATTTTCTTGTAAAGTGATGCAAATTAATGGTTTATATATAATCAGGCTGGAGTAAGTAATTTCAATCAAAGACAGGATTCTGTCACTATGTGTAATCTCCCTAAATACTTTGGTTCCTAGATTACAAGATGAAGTCCTGTGAATGCTTCTGTTTTTCAATCTAGCATTGTAGGCAGGATATGGTAGTTTGCTTGCAACTTACACAATGTAAAATTCTTTGTTTATGTTTCTAGGGACCAGATCTTTGATCTTTTTTCATTTACGTTACTCTTATTTTGATGATACATTAATCATGCCCTTAAATGCTCCTCATCCGCTTGTTTAATACAAGTAGGCTACAATTTAATCTGTCATTTTATAATGTGCACTCAGATATATGAAATTGGTGGTGGATCAGGAACTTGTGCAAAGGGAATTATGGATTACATCATGCTGAATGCACCGCCAAGAGTTTACAACAATATGACTTACATGTATGTCCTTGACTATACCTCCATGTAACATGAATAAGTACTCCATATTCCTAATGTCTGCGACCCTCATAAAACCTCATGAAACTATTTGTCAACAGCCTTGTTTTACTTGATGTGCCTTATTTGAGCTATCCATCTGACATTATATCATGCCTGCAATTTTGATCTGTCACTGGAGTGAGGAGAAATGGTCAAAAGTGATTGAAGCATTATTTTTCTGACCGTTAATGCCCTTGATGGAATCTAAGCAAAGAGTTAGAAAGATAACTTCACCATTGACATTAAGAGCAATATAATCGTCTATATTCACAACAAACCCATGAAACAACATAACATTTCTCTTCCCGTCAATTCTCTTTTTCTACTCCTTTTGCCAATTAAATGCCTAAATATATTGCAGATGCTTTAACTAAATACTTGTATTCAACATTACAAAATTTTGTTATCATTACCTGAAATAATTGGAAACATAAATTTTTTATATTCTGGTGCTAAGTATTTTTGCCAATATAATAGTGGTACTGGTTGAGTTAGTTTTTCAATCCTAATTGATGTGTGTCTGTATATTTGCTGACTATAATCATGTAAAACTGTAGCTCAGTTGAAGTCAGTCCCTCGCTGGCTGAGATACAAAGAGAAACTGTTGGAGAAGTCCGTAGTCACTTATCAAAGTTTCGAGTAGAATGTCGTGATGCTACTGACCGGAGTGGATGGGGTATGGTGCTGTGACTTTTCAGATATTTCATTATCTTTAGTTTGTCTTGTACGGAACTTTCAGAGTGCAACTGTTTTGTGTGTCTAATTTCATATATATTTTATTATTTGATAGGAGATGCGGAGCAACAACCATGTTGGGTAATAATGCTTGAGGTATGTTTTGTCCTATATTGACTCTATTGTGCCTGTGCTCACTTATTGTACTATTAGAATAGTGGATGATAAAGATTCTTATGTGGAAGTTTCTATAGTTTCTCTAAATGAGTTTCAGCCAATCAATTTGTGGTCCGACATTGTCAGATTTGTCTCTTTATATTTACAGGTACTTGATAATCTTCCACATGATCTTATCTACTCAGAAAATCAAGTTTCCCCATGGATGGAAGTATGGGTAGAGAAGCAACAGGATAGGTAAGCAACATCTTGCAGCAGTATCCATAAAGTCTGGCTGTATTTCTATCTAAAAGTGAGCGCACTGATTGAGTACAAATTTGTTTTTTCAAGATCACTCTTTGTTAAAGTGATTGTTCAGCCTGGAACTATTTTACTAAAGTTATTGTCAATGGAGTATAAATCAATATCTGTATTATTGTTGGGCTAAGCCCTGAAAATTTGAAGTTTTTTTTTTTTTCCCAGCTGAGGATGGTAGAGTTACTGTAGACAGAAAACATATGGAGGGTCATTGGGTTAAGATTTATATTCTGTTACAGTTATATGGGGCTTTTATAAAAAAACCCAAAATGGGTGTTGAAATTATAAAAAAACCCAAGTACTATTTAAACTTAGAAACACACCCAAAAAGTGTATTAAAATAGTATTTTTTGAGTGTACTTTTTGGGGGTTTTGAATGCGTGTAATAGTACTTTTTGGGTGTGTTTCTAAGTTTAAATAGTACTTGGGTTTTTTATAATTTCAACACCCATTTTGGGTTTTTTTATAAATTTGTATTTATTTTACCTTGGGGACTGATATCTTTCATTCTCCAATACCATCATTGTGTCTCATCTGTTATCTTTGGAGAGTTGTGGGGTATGACAGCATTTGCTGATTTTTCATATTGGTTATTATGTTTACTCATTCTAGTATAACTAGAGGTTGAAGTCGCTTGTGATAATTTATTTGCATGTTTTTAAAAAGAAAGTGTTTCCAACTCAAGTAAGTCAATATCTTTACAACTATGACTAATGAGTTAAACAGGATGCTTCCGATGTGGTATGTGATAACATGCAAATATCGGATTAGAGGTGGCACATAAAATACTTGTGCTCAAGTTTATTTTGAAATCAGCATGTATAGCACCTGAAATACATTTCTACTCCATCATTTTGTTCATTGAACTGTTCACTGTGGGAACATGATTTCAGTTTTACTGATTAAGGTTTTTGCTAATAGGGAAACACTGTCTGAATTGTATAAGCCATTGCAAGACTCACTAATTAAACGATGTGTTGAGATCATCGATTTGGGCAAAAAACATGATTCTCAAAGCAGTGCAATACTAAAAGCAAAAAGTGTTTGGTCTAAAGTCTTTCCAAAGCCTCAAAGATGTTGGCTGCCAACTGGTTGCTTGGTGAGGAAATGTTTGGTAATTCATTTTATTTTCTAACAAATTCGAGCAATAATGTTTTCTTTCAACATCCAGAAACTGCTTGAAGTTTTGCATGAGGTGCTACCAAAGATGTCTTTAATCGCTTCAGACTTTAGTTACCTACCTGATGTAAGAATACTTGGTGAAAGAGCTCCATTGGTTTCAACTAAGGTATAAAGACTGAGTATTATCATTATTATTATGTTGTTTGACACTTTCATGTAACATTCTATATTATTTGGGTGCATCCAGTTTTTCCTTTGTGATTGGAAATTATACTTTGTGTATTTATATTTGTGTGCCTCTTTGGTGCAACACTCACCTAATTTTAGGTCCACACTCCCCAGCTCTACAAAGGAACAGGGAAGGTCACTCTTGAAATGCCCTGTCATCCTTGAAACTATCAATTCTACTGTAATTCTTTTAGGCTACAGTAAAACATTCATGATCATTTCAAAATTCCAGCTATTGCATTTGTAATGGTATGATTGACACAAAATTCCCAGTAAAAGAAATATAATAAACAGATCATAATAGGAGCATAAAACACAGCATGTAGTCACCTAGGAACCTGATGAGCTAAATTATCTGGAAAGATGTTAGGATTCATGCAGAGGCCGTTTTCTTTTAGTCTCTATGATTGTGTGAAATGCCCACCCACCCACCTGCTTTTCCCACCCCTCACAAACTGTAGCAGCCCTAGTTTTCATGTTCACCTCTTTTTTTATTTAATTTTTTTAAACTATAATGTTAACCATGTCACTTGAGGAAATTGTAGGAGGATAAACTTCTAATTAGCAAACACACACACACACACACACGGTGGGAGGGCTTAGTATTTTGGGGTTGGCCATGGTGCTGCTCTGGTTGAAAATTCCTATTTCCATGTTTCTCATATTGTATATGCTAGTTTAAATCTGGTAAACGACAGCATTTCAAATGCATTTAGTAACAATTTGGTAATCCTGGTTTGATCCTTTCTATCTGCAGAAAGATGGCAGCAACTCGGATTATAGCAGTTATCTAGATGCAAGGGTACGCTATTGTTTTGATTTCATTTTAATATGTCATGGTTGTGCGAATTTCCATAAATGGCCTCAGATATACTGCTTCTGTTTTGAGCTGATTTTTCTGCAATTAGATACATCACTAGAAGTATGGCAATGTGGCAAGGAATGTTGTATGGATGTATCTAGTAGTAGCACTTGTACAGATATATATATATATATATATATATATATATGAATTTTTTGAGTTTGAGGGATCCCTCAAATAATTTTATTTGAGGGACACCCTTTAGGGTCCCCTATGATTTTTTTTTTTCAACGATCCAAACCTTCATATATATATATGAATTTTTTGAGGGATCCCTCAAATAATTTTATTTGAGGGACACCCTTTAGGGTCCCCTATGATTTTTTTTTTTCAACGATCCAAACCTTCTATTTTTTAAGTCTACATTCATAGATCATCCTTGCAAAAAGTTAGACAAATCGGAAACCGTTTCGACATCCAATTGTGTCCTACAAAATCAATGAACACGGTGCTTCAAAAAAGTACTAAAATTTCAATAACTCAATTGAGTGGTCAAAAGATATCGGATTCAAGTGATTTTTTGTAGAGACGATCTTTGAATGATTATCTAAAAAATAGACGGTTTGGATTAGTGAAATACAATGCGGAGTGGGCTCTACAATGATGTCCCTCAAATAAGTGAGGGATCCCTCAATGGAAGCTCTCTATATGTATATATATCTTAAGAATTTGGATTGCTTGAAAGCATGACTTGCTTTGCTATTAGATCCGAGGCTTGGTTTTTTTGCCCCCTAGTTTGTTTCCCCTTGTTTTTCACAGCACATATGGTTAGAGGTTGGGTCAATGAGTAGTTGAACTTGATTACGTAATTCTCGTTCCATTTTGCTTAAAACCTGTAGACTTAAGTATGTATGACATTTAGTGGTGGACCTTGAAAATCCTCTGATTGTTTGGTATTTTGAAAGTAGGGCTGAATCTTTGTAGTGATATTAGAATCAAAATCCTAAGAGCTTTTTGGTTTTTAAACTTACTTCCTTCACAGAATTAACTTCTCTTTTTTATGTCTGCCATAGCAATTTTTATGGCATTAGGCTGGATCCTGAACAAAAATTGGTCAAGGCATTTGGTCATCATTTCTGTAGCATGTGGTTTGAAGCATTGTGCAATCATTTCTATTGCTATCTGATATCCAGATTGCTCAACCGTGCAAACCTGACAATGTAAACCTTCTTCCTTAGGGGAGAAGAAAGAAACGACAGTTTTGATGGGGGATATTACTGTAGAATGATCATTAGCCTGTGAAAGAACTTGGGTTTTTTAAAATTCCGTTGTTTGTTATGACCACAATCAAGTTGTATTGTAAAAAATTCTGCTGATTGCTTTAGTTCTGAATAACCTCCTTAAGTGCAATGTTTACAGAGTCACTGCTTCTTAGTGATAAACTCTCTGTATGGTCAACTTTCTTCTGCTTTCAAGGTCACTGTGTACTGTCTTTTAAAGTTATTATTATTGTTGTTGTTGTTGTTGTTGTTGTTGTTATAATTATTATTACTATCATTACTTCTAGTACTGCTAAGTTTTAAAGGTGACCAGCTTTTTATGAAACTAAAGTTTATGATTTTGGTTTTTTGTTGTTATAATAGTTATAATCATTACTACTAGTACTGCTAACTTTTGAAGGTGACCAGCTTTTTATGAACTAAAGTTTATGATTTTGGTTTGTTTTCAGGGGGATGCTGACATATTTTTCCCCACTGAATTTTGGCTTTTGGAACGTATTGACCATTACTGTTCTGGATGGCTGAAACTGCAGAAAGATATGTCGTCCAAGGAAGGGAAGAAGAGGCGAACAATTACAGTGAGTTCAATTCTATTGTCATGTAGCGTTTTTGTTTCTGGAAGCTGTAAGATAAATTACAATTCACACGGACACAAATTCATTTGGTCCTAGGTAGCTTGCTTCAAAAATATATGGTTTAGATATCAGGGCAATCAAGTTGCCCTTCACATATCCATGTTCAATGTGGAGAAAGTGCATGCGGTTGCCTAAATCTTGGCAGGGGTTTTAGGTGGATGAGGTGGACAGTGGGCAGACCTTAGGTCCAAACTTCCCTAATCACGTATGATAAAGAATAAAGATAAAGAGAATGTACAGGAAAAGGATAACTACTTCTGAGGGATTGTGCTATGAATCCTACTGCTGGATTTATAGTTCCTCAGGGGGCCTTAAAAACTGTTGCCAAGGAGAGCAGTTCTCTGCGCACATAAACATCAACAATCACACTATTTTTCTTAATCAAATTTATATAATGATGTAGCTTGATACGTCGTCATTCATGGACGAGTTTGGCTTGCCCTCGAAGACAAGAACCAAGGACGGATACAATCCACTTTTGGACGATTTCAAGAATACGAAATTTTATCTAAGTGTTCCAACACATAATACTGTATAGATGGTACTGGCAGCGATTTTGTTTCCAAGAAAGCATATGGCTCCGAATATCTGGAGTTGGTATTGTTGTTGAAGTGATTTGTGGGCTTCTGAGCAGTGTGGTAAGTGAACCAGCAGTTCCTTTTTCACAAGCTTGAACTCAGATTTGATCCTGTATCAGACAATAAAGTTGAATGGCTGTTTGTAATGCTCATAATAGAGATGCATATATCTTTGGGAACATTGGGTAAAATGATGATATTGCTAACTCTGAAGATGGATGAAATGCAACGTGGCTTTGCTATGAATGCTCAAGATCAGAAGAAATTCAAAGATTTAGGACCCAGCGAATAAGAGGTTGCCATGAAAGCTGAGCCATTCCCTTCCCAGTTTTGTCCTGTTTTTACTTTTCTTTTCCTGTTTATTCGTTTTAATAATTTGTTTCAGTTCTGAGAGGAAGAGCTCATATGGGTATGTCTCACCATGCATTTGAAGTTTTAAACAGCTTATGAAAAAATTTTGTTACTAGAATCAAATCCAAAATTGTCAGCTTTCAGATTATGAAATAACTTATTACTCCAAAGTTACCACATTTGTTCAATTATTAGTTGACAGACTGCTGTCAAAACATCAGCATTATAAGAAGGAAATGACCAACTATTTATTTACGTTTTAATTTCGTAATATTGTATGGCTATTATTGCATGAATCCTTCGAGAATTACAGAAATATTTGCTTTTTAACTTTTCTAACGGAATTTTTATTAGTATATATGACTATTTGTTTTGAAAATATATGAGTGATAGGTTTGGCTTGTAACAAGAGCAGGTCATCTTAAATTTCCTTCTTCCTTTTTTTGTTTTGTTTTGTTTTGAGACGAGATATTGGGGAAATGAGGATTCGAACATAGGACCTTGGCTTGTAACTAATAATTGAACAAACGCAGCAAAGTTACTAAACAGATCGGGTTAGTGTGAAATCACTAGACATGATTAAATGTGTTAAACTAAGTGCCAATTTGACGAAAAGATTCCAATTTTGTGAATTTATTGACATTAAGAGGTGAAATTGTGTGTTTAGATTATTGCAATAATTTATGCCAAGATTTGAATGAAAATGATATAAAGAAAACAAATGAATTTCATATACATTCAATCTAATGCACTGTGCACTTCAATTGCATCAACGGCTGAGAAATGGACGAGGCACCCGTGTTAGGTACTTCTCAAACATATTTGTTCAAGTTCAATATGAAAAAGGCGAGTGAAACTTATAATTCCGTGATCAGATTAAACAAATCACTACCAAATTGGGTAAAGTGAAAATTCTTTGAACGTTACAAATTCATGAGTTAATATCTTGCAAAAGTAATGTAATGGGGAAGTGAAAAAGTATTAAAAGATTTGCAGAACAACTGCTTGAAATGAATGGAAGTTAAATAAAATAAATAAAATCATTAGAAAGGCTGGTCATTGAGCCATCCATCAGTATCAATAAAATTCAAGCTAGTCAACTCCCGCACCGTATCAGCATTAAGCTTCTTTTCCCATTCCACACGCTTGACAGTGTCGGCTCCTGGCCCATAGCAACCATGCTCTGCATACGTTAATTGGTGCCTGCGTTATATCACAACATTTATTTTCATTTAGGGTCCAAATCAAGTGTTACATATGAATTCCATAAAACAGAAACAAAAATGTTATGTCAATTTCTCTCTACAAACTTTGTTAAATGCCACACACACCCAACAAAGCGTTTGATTTCTTCATTTTTGTACTCACTTTACACTTTATTTATTTCTAGGAAATCGAACGCCCATTTAATCTCTGTCACATCATTAACGAACTAAAATTTGAGAAAAAGTTCGGTAACTCTTGAAATGATTGTCAATTAGAAAAGGAAAAGAATTATATTCTTAGTTGGCATAGTATTTGACGACTAAGAGTTGGAAAAATAGCCAAAATGAAAAGGAAAATGAAATCATTGTGGATATGGGAAATTGGTAACACCTATCACATTATTGACAGACTAAAATTCAAGAAAAAGTTAGGTAACTCTTGAAATTATGGTCTAGAAAAGGAAAATGATTGTATTTTAGTTGTCATATTATTTGGTGCACTATTAAGTTTAATTAAGATTAGTGTGTTAATTATAATTAGGAGTGAGAGATCTTACTCACTGCCTTGGAAATGCCAAGCATCCCAGCCTTGAGGCACAACAATATTTGAAAAATTGGAGTTGTAGAAAATGACTCTAGAGTAACCTCTCCATGCCCTGCCCAAGTAGGTGGAACCTGTTCCAGACACCTTGCAATCCTTGAACACAAACCCACTTTCATCATTTGGACTGTCTCTTCCCTGTGCTGTGACGTAACCAGCCGACCCAGGATCCAGAGCTCCCCCAAGAACTTGTATCGAACATTTCTGCAAATATATATATATATATATATGGCAAAAAAATTAAAACATCATCATTCCTTTTTATGGTATTCGTACCAAATTTGCTTGCATTTTGGTTTGCAAAAACATAGAGGGTAAAAATGTGTTTGGTACCGGATACCAATTTACAGTACCTAATATTGTGGCCTTGATATTTGTTTGAGAATTTGTAATGTATATCAATAAAATATCAACAATGTAAAATGTATTACAAATTGGTACCCGATAACAACCAATCACTGTCAATATAAATTTTCAGAAGATGATGCTACGCAACCTAATTTCTTTCCACCACCACCGAAAAAAACCTACACTGTACACAGATCATCTGTCTTTACAGGTGGTTTCCACGGGGGTGTTTTCGTGACCGTGGTCATTGATACTAGTAATATCATTCATAAGATTTGAACTCATGACCGATCCTCTAATAAAATAGAGACACAACTAGTCATGACCTAGAGGTTGATTGATGGATTAAGTTTAAATATGTAAAGGAATTGAAGATGAAATGGAAACAAGAAAAAACCTCAAAAATAGACTGGGCACTGCCGAAGATGAAATCCACGGCACCCTGGATGGTGCAAAGGTGATAGTAGTGCCGTCCTTGACCATCCCACAAAGTGTCTTGCAAACCAAAGAAACCACATCGATAGAATGAAGATTTGTCCCCGTAAATCATTGCCGCCACTGCTGCCACTCTTGGATTTTTGTTATTCACAGGGTTGTTGTATGAATTCTGCATAACATTCATAAATTAAAAGAAGCATATAATATTAATAAATGAAAGAAATTGAAGAGTATTTGAACCAAAAGTTTTTTATTTATTTAAACACAAACGATACTCTAAATTACTTTAAATTAATCTAATCGTACGGAAAGAAGAATTCAAACTTGGGTGGAAGGGGGGTAGCACTGTCCTGACCAACTGGTGTAACGCGTATGTTATTTGAACCAAAAGTTAATAATGATTATTGCAATTACCACAAAGCTGATGGATTTGACAATGATACTGTCGGCATAAGAGGCAAAAGTAGGGCTTTGTGCAACTGAGTCGTGATCATCCCAAACAATCAGTGTTTTATGTCTATTTTCTCCTTTGAGAATTATGTATGGCTTGTCAATGGGGATGATAACCTTTTCCCTGCAATATTCACACAGAAAAGGAAAAAACACACAAAAACAAGTATTATTAATAATTCATTTTCCCATAAGAAATTAAATAGATTCATGATTTATATAATCACAACACAAAGATTAAGCTTACTTATAGGTGCCTGCCTTGATCTTGATAGAAACCCAGTTCCTGTTGTTTATAGGAACAGCATCAATGGCTGATTGAATGGAGGTGAAATTGCCATGGCCAGATTGATCAACAGTGATGGTGTAATAAGCCAGCTTCTTATTATTGCTATCAACTCTATACATTTGGGCATCGGATTGCCCTAATAATCCAAGGCCTAGTAAGATCAGAGCTACACATGAATAATAATAATGTGCATGAAGATGAAGAAATGATGACATCTTTGAGCCTAAAGAAAATTATTGCAGAGAGAGAGAGAGAGAGAGAGAGAGAGAGAGAGAGAGAGAGAGAGAGAGAGAGTATGAAGCTTTGCTTTGCTACAAGGTATGAGGATTGAAGAAGAAGAGAGGAGGGGAGAAGCACAGAAATAATTTTATTTTCAATTTAATTCATTGCTGCTCTCTCTCTCTCTGCGTATTTAAAGCATGCCAATGAGACTCTGGGATTTGGAGGGAAATTGGGAAAGTCAAAGGTCTACCTAAAAGAATGTCTAGTAATAATAAACTCATTGATTTTTCAAAAAGGGGTATCAATTTTTTATTTGTTGTTGTTTTCTTCATTTATATTTTTTTAATTTTGAGCCTTGATTTATTTCCTTTCCTATATAATTTTCTTTTCCAACCCTGTAAAAATAATTTAAAAGGAAAAAAAAAATGTAGGTGCAGTTGACAAGTTAAGTGTATGGAAGCAGGAACAGCTCTTATTGCAAAACTGAGAAGATAGAGTAGATCGACAAAAAAAGGAAAAACTGTGAAAACAAATATTACAAAATATAAAGTAATCAGAAAAATCTACAAAATTGAGAAGAAATTGAAAACTAAAGTTGGCTATATACAGAAAGACAATATAAATTTACAGACATTCAGGAGGGAAAAGGAAAATTATTTCATGATTTTCGAGATTCAATTGATTCCAAATATGTTCAGTGTGATCAAGCCTCGTCTGAACCTCACTACAAGGTGCTGATTATGGGAAGCTTTTTTGGATGGTGACAAATAAAATGTCTGTCACCAAATTCATATAAAAAAAAATAGTATACACATAATTGACACAGATTTTAGTAGCTAGCCTTCTAACCATAGCATATTGTGTTCCCTTAAATTGCTCAACTTGATTTTATTCTCTACCCCTAATTCAAAAAAATTATCGTCAATAACAAATTCATCTTGTGGTATATCGAATACTCTCCATTTTATTGGAAGATGTCGTGAATTATTCAAATTCAATGCAACAATTGAATTTTTTTATTAAAAAAAAACACTACAAATATGGTAAGACCCATATATATGTGAGAGAAAAATTTCTCTCAACTTCAAAAAATAATTAATGAAAGACTTAATTGCTTAAACCCTTCATCAATTAATTATCAAATTAGAATTGACTACGTTTTATTTGATATTTTATTTATTTTCTTTGTTCATTCTTTTCTCTTGCACACTCAAAGGGATTTGCTGACCGCAATTTTTTAGTAGTAAAAAAGTCTTTGTGGACATCAAACTTAGGGTGAAATCAATTTGCCGCTAATTGAGCACAAGAAATTTGTTAAGCAAAAACATCTGAAGGAATTTGGCCACAATCCAATTTGGGAAAGTTTCTTCCTTATGCAGTCAAAATAATTAGAGAGGAAGAATGGACATATTTTGTAGGAGGAAACCGCACTATCAAAGTTAGGTCTTGAAGAAATTTACTTACAATCACAAACGTGAGAATAATTAAAGCATTAAATGCCGCCTTTGTGGCCATGAAATGAACGCCAACTTTTGACCTCGTAATTATAGACTCCGTAACGTTACCTACTCTCCTTGCTTAATCGATTTGCTAATTTTCTAGAAGGAAAAAAAAAATGGTACCTTGTGTCATGACCTATGCTAAAAATACTAGTGTTGTTTGAAATTGAGCACTGCTGCAATGTACTTGTAGTTTAAGTGGTTAAGAACAGCTACTTACGCATCTGAAATTTGTGTTTGAATCCGCTCAAATTTAATTTTCCCCCGAAACTTTTTGTTTGACTTTTTCTAAATGAGGTAAAATATTATTGTTTTTGGTAAACCACATTCTGTTATTGATCCACTAAAGATGACTTAAAAATTGTCAACCGTTGCCCTTGCGTATTTAGGCCTCCAAACACATGTCCTAACTAGTGAGAAATAGTGTGTCCTTAGTTATAAAACTATATAAATAAATCATTTATTTGTGAAGAGACTTTGTTATCACTCCTTCTCAAAGCTTTAATTCATTAACACCGCCCAAGAAATCAGATGTGTCCGTACTAATTTTATGCTCTAGTAATTAGGGGTTAAACCAAAGTTTCCCAACCAACCACAACAATGTTTATGAGAGAGAGAGAGAGATTATTGTCAATTGATTTTAAGACTAATCAATCAATTAATCTTTTCGGTTTTCCTGAAATAAGGCATCAAGTTGTCTGGTTATTTTTGGTTTCAGTGGACTTGTGATGACAACCGAATGTCGTTCTCTCTCTCATCACAAGCTTCTCCTCTACTCTCTTAATTCCTTCAACTTCGGTGATTTTGGTAGCGAAGAGTGAGACCATATACATAAACACACAAACAACCTTTTGTCATCATTAGAGATCATTACAAATTACATGGGAGGGGGTCTTCTCCCGTCTTTAGATGATCTTCTCAACCTTCCTAATCCTAATGGCTAGACTCCATGTAGAAGAGTGTTTCATATAAGACGAGAGTCCTCCATGTTCGATTTCACTGGAGAGTAATTTAGACTATCAATTCAATTGTACTAGAAGAAAAAAAAACACTATTGTAGCTCTTGTAAGCAAATTTAATATGGCTCAGGGGCAAAAATAGAGAACCATTCCTCAAATTGAATTTATCATCTAGAAAAAGCAATCGAACTGAATTGAGAAAACAGTGATTTAGCTAATTCGTAAATACCAAACAGCATACAAGTGTACGACTATTATCTATCAGAAAGAACTACTGCCAAAATACTTAAAACCATCACAAGGAACAACCAAGTATCTTAACACATAAACAAAATTTAATTCTCAGCTCAATCCTCAACAACATTTTCGTCTTTAAAGGCAAATCTCTACTGATCAATATTTAATAGGAGCAATGATCTCTAGCTGAGGACCTAGTTTCTCCTCAGCAACCTTTTCTGCCTTCACCCTCAGCTTGTTCAACTGTTTCTTCCTCTCATATGCAAGCTGGGCCCTCTCCTTCCTCTTGTTCTCAAGCTCCTGCACAGCCACAGATAAATTCATTAGTGACTATTTGTAAGTACAGGAGTCAAAAGGCAACAAACTCATTCCAAGATGCAAATAGAATCCACATGCCTCAAGCTCAAATCGCACAACAAAATTAAATATAGATGCCGGGAAGCAAAGTTGTAAACTGATTGACATGAGGGCACATACGAATTGTCATCCATGTAACTCAATGTTAACGAGCCAATGAGTGCAAGTGCTTTTAGGTAAAAGTACAAAGCAAACTAATGTGATGATTTTTAAGAACATAACCCTTCTCTGGAATGGTGTTCTTAGCTGTTAGTCATTTGTGCCAAACTATGCAGAATTCCAGGCATTTATGCACTTACAGGGGATGCACTAATGCAAGCTCCAAAAGTTCTAGACACTGACATACAAATGTATACCCAATCTACCGTAAAAGACTAATGCGCTAACATGCAGAGTTAGACACCATTTAAAGCCAGGTAGGCACACGCAAAAATAAAGTCTTGATTAGGAAAGCAAACAGAAGGATCAAACAGGCTTTTGCAAATAAAAATATAAATAAGCAAATCCACCACTATAACATGCTGGACGAAGCATTGTTCAAAACATGCCATCACAACCACTAAATTCATTATGCATTTAAGTGTGAGAACACCCCTATAACATGTACACAACCACATTGTGGAAACTAAAATCCAATGCAACCTGATCCAATTGAATACAACCATAAAATGGCTGTATTACTCTGAACTAAAAAGAAAAAATAATATGCTTTACTCAAACACAAGGACACAAAAAACTCAGTAAGAGCAAACAAGAAAAGCATGTGATTCTCACCTTGATGGTCTCATAGTGATTCCATCCAACCTCAGATGAAAGCTTGCCCAACAAACAGTACTTGTGTCCTGCTTGAAGCCTCAATACCCTGATAATTTCCAAAAACAATAACCTTTCAGTTCACGAAAACAGAACCGAACAAAAATAACAAAACTACATAATCAAAATCAACAAACTAGTGTGAAAAGCTCACTTGAGAGCATCAGGAATGACCATCCTCTTTATCTTATCATAAGGAGGTGGAACACCCTCGTATGCCTTCAAACGGGCAAGTGCGGCTGCACCACGCTTGGTCTTGTGAGGAATCATTCTGCAAACCAAAGACACAAGTACAAAATCACTGTAAAATAATTTATACAAAGAAATCCCCTATTGAGTGAAATAAAGCAGAAAACGCAACTACCGTTCCAACTAAAAACATAGATCACCTTTTGAATCAATAAAATAAACAAAATAGGTCTATAACATATAATGGGTTGGAGATCACTTTCTTCAAAATCAGAAAATTTACCAGAAATATAAACAAGTCCAATACTTTTCAACTCCTACTCTATTCCGACAATCAACATATTAGAATAAAAAACACAAATTAATAGAATCAATCTCGTCCAGTTCCCAGATTAAACTAAATAATGGGCACCAGGCATTCTGTTCGGTTACTAAGAAACTGAAACAAAATCCAACAAACCCAGAAACCCCTAGCTCAAACTGAAGAAAACGTACATAAATCTAGAAATCAGCAAAGAAAGAGAGTGAGAGAGAAACGACGACGTACCCACGGATGGTGCGCCAGAGGATCTTAGCTGGGGCACGGAAGTGAATGGGACCATGAGAGGGCTTGGTGTTCATGCGCTTGCGCAAGAACCTCATGTACTTCATCTTCTGCCTCACGAGCCCACCGGAGATGCAGATCTCCTCGCATCGAACCACCACGACCTTCTGCCCATTGAGAAGCTCTTTGGCGAGTATCGACGCCAGGCGACCCAGCATGTGGTGGCGGGCATCCACCACGACGCGCTTAGCGCAGATTCCTGAGCCAGACACCATTGTTTTCAAGCTCTCTAACCCTAAGCGGCTGTGAAGTGAGAAATGGGTGCGTAAGGGTTAGGGTTTTGGAATGCCGTGGTTTATAAAGAAGGCGTATATAAGGTTGGAGGGTTTGGTTGGCTGCTGGCTGGTGTAGCTTTGTATGTGGTGGGGATCGATGGGTTGTGTGGCATCTGGGCTTAGATGGTGGCCACGTAGCCCACAGGTTTGCCAGGTCAAAGGCCCAAAGGCCCAAATAAAATATATGGGCTGGGAAGGTTAATTTTCTTTCGTGTGTTTAAAGAAAAACAAAACAATTAGCCCATAGGGCCCCTTACAAACGTCTCTAGGCTTCGCACTAAGCCAAGGCCCAAACTGAGGAGCTAACGTTAATCTCTTAGAAATAGGCCCATACGAAGGTAGCTAGGATAAAACTTCTAACATACCCCATGAGAAAAAATGTTACCAGGAGGAAGACCTCATCGAGACGAAATGTGAACGAAGAGAGAGAAGATGGAGCCCTAGACTTTTTTTTTATTGTGGATCACCAAATATTTTACTTGTAATTCTTGGTTACAAACTTTTTTTTTAATATATATACAAATGATATTCTATTTTAATCTAATTTAAATTATGGAGAGGAGGATTCGAACTCGGGCGCAGTGTTGGGAGCACATCCGCTCTAACCAACTTGGCTAAGCTCATGGCTTCAAGTTACAAACTTATTTAACAATAGGTGGTAACAAAATTTAATTTAATAACTCTTCTTCGAAAGTGAGCAATAATAGTGTTATGTCGTGCCAAAATCCTTACCCATTATTTGGAAAAACAAGAAAATATCATATCCATTGACTTTTGATTGGAGCTATTATATATACATCATATCTGCACAAGTACAATCGCCCTAGTTAATTGATGAAAAAGGGTCTCCCAATCGTTTTCAGTGATAAGTTCGAAATTTCAAGCTGTAAGATAGTGGAAGAAAGAGAATAAAGCCAATTGAAGCCACATGGGTCAACTCTTTTAAGACAAATGCGACCAAGCGAACATGATTGAATGAAACACACAACAAAAGTGAGGTGGTGATGGATGAACCTTCACATTTAAATCCAAATGCTTAAGGGACCCTCTGAGAATGGCAACGTCTCAGGGCAGTCGAATAAAACCAAAAGAGTCATTTCTGGCAAGTCAACGACCCACGGCAATAAGGTACCGGACCCGTTGACTTTCTAACTCATATATGACCAAAATTATTTTCATTCAATCAAAGTAAACAACATATATGACAGAAGTTGTCTCCACACTCCCTCTGCTGCCATAACAGATGCTATTCTCCCTTCCCCACAAGATAGAAACAGAGAGAGAGCATGTGGGGGTGAGCAGCTTCATCAGTATCTATTTTAAATATACATATGGGGAAAGATATTTGATACTACTATGTAATTATCAATTAATCACATCTTTTATTGGATGTTACATGCATATATGATATTAAGATTTCGAAAGGACGGATAAGTGAACCACTATAATACTAACATCGATACTTTCAACAACTTAACCACAAATATCCTAGCAAATATGTAGTTTTATCGCAAAGCGTATTTGTTTGGTAATGAAACCACACACTTGGATTTTTTTGTATCTTATTTTCTTAGGTTTCTGATGTGGTATTTTTACAATCTTCAACAATTAATGGCTAAGTTGTTCTACTTTTCTAAACTAGACATTCAAACAAGAAACTGAAAAGGCATTCGTATATGAACAACTTCATCGATTTTGAAGAGAGATGACCACTATATATAAGAATTCATTTGTTCAATGATGAGAATTTGAAGAGATCTCAGAACCACTACATGCCTTTAATATCAATCTGGAAGAGGAAATACATGTAATGTTACTTATTTAGGACAAAGGAATCTAGCTAGTAATCTGCAGGTTCAACTGCTGTTATACCAGAGACCACACTACTAGCTCATTAATTTCTTTTTCTCTTTTTCATAAACAATAAATATAAATAGATCAGAATCCAGAAGAAAAGGCTGTGGTCATAAGATCCAAGTTCCACCATCATTATCACATGCTGGCGGTGTTTGCATGAATAAAACTGAATATCTGCTGAACTGAGGTTGCTATATCTTCAGCCGTGAACCTCGATTCACTCTCAACCTGCCCATCTATATATATATATATATATATATATATATATTATATAACCCAGATTAGTTAATTGCATATGCTAAAATGTTTTATAATCTCAACTATATATATACGTACCTTGACATTAAAGGAATATAGAACAGTTTGTTCGATGGTGGTGATGTTAGTGTGAAGAATGTTAAGCTGCAAATCCTCGAGCGCAGCAATAGCCTTAATGAGCTGCCCTGGTCTCCTTTGAGACAAAATCTTGATCATCGCATCAAACCCTAAAACCTTCACCTCAACATCAGCAAAGCACGACTTGTTCTCAGCCGTTTCTTCTCGAAGCCCCGTTTCGAAGTCGACGAACTTGATAGGATCATTTGGATTCACAGGCAAATTAGCAGCCGGAAAGATTAATGGTCCCCCGCTACCGCCTTGAGCTGCCTGTACTGCAGGCATCACCGCCATAGCCATCGCTCCTGCAGATTCTCCCACCTCATGTCTTGGAGCTTCGCCTAAGAGCCTTCTCCGCTTTTGTGATTCCAAGCACTGAAGCAACTGCTCTAATTCTCTCACAAACTCTATGGCTCCTCCAATGATAGAAGCTTGATCCCCCTGCATACATTCAATTAAAAAAATATTTCAGTGGTGAAGGAGGTCGTGAGTTCAAATTTCATGGACGAAAGTTGTTGAATTGAAAGAAAACAGTTAAACAATATATACTTACCCGTTGTACATATGAGCCAGGCATGAGGGACCGGAGCACACGAAGATGCTCATTCATTTGCTTCCTGCGGTTTCTTTCCACGGCGATGTGAGTCATCCGCTGGCTTTCGACTTCTTGAGTCGTCTTGGTAGTTCTTGGTCTTTTTCTTTTGTTCTTGGCTGCAGGCTCCGGTTCTACTCCTCCTCTAGGGTTGTTTTCAAGATCTTCTCCAAGAAATTGGAGCTGCTGCACCGAATTACTACCCGAAACCCGAGCCTCCTCATCTTGATCTTCTTCCATTGACTTTGTCTTGCCTTCTTCACCCAACCCTGCAAATCTCTCTTCAGCTTGTGGAACCATGACATCGTTGTCGAACTTGTCGTTCAACACCGGAAACTTGAGGAAGTAAACAGGGTCAACTCCGGAGGGTTCTTCTTCTGAAATCTTGGTTTGGTTTAAGCCCAACTTGGGTCCAAAATCCGCAAACTGCATCACGTCGGCGAAGCTCAGCTTATCAAAAGAAGTACTTGTTGAACCACAAAACCCAGCTGGAGCTAGTTGTGTGCTCATTTGTTGTTGCTGTTGTTGTAGTTGATGGTGATTGTTCATCAAGTAATTGACCATTCCATTGTTGTTCTCACTTGGAGTCTCGTCGACGCGGAGTCTTCATCTGCTGATCTTCATCATGATGATGATCTAGGGTGTAATCCAGGTTGTTAAAGTTACCAGGCGGCATAAAAGCCTGCAATATTTCATAATCAGAGCAAAAGAACAACATGGTGATTGATGACAATATTTGTCAACAGAAAATAAACAAAAAGTAAAAGGGAAGTGAAATAAGCAGTGTGAGATGGAGAGAAAGCTGAATTTTGTACCGAGTAGTTGTTCTCTTCCTTCTCCATATGTACAGAATATATAGTATATGATGAAGAGGAGGACAACGAGTACAACTTTAGTGGAAAACCCTAGGCCCGGGGGTGGAGCTAAATTGAGGCAAGGACAAATTACACTAGTGGAAACTTGGTCCTATACCTGCAACAATGTTAAAATGCATGAAATTACGGACTGTAGATAAATTAATTGCTTGAAGATTGATAAAACAGACAATATAGACAAGTTATAGGTAACAATAATCATCAAGATTAGAAACAGTACAAATTTATCTAAGACAAAGGCCAACAGAAACTGCACCAAACCCCACCTTTTGTTAGAGATTGGAGGAAAGGATCTTGCAATTTTAGAAGAGATTTGGCTACGTGGTTCAGTTATGTCTATATATCTGTAATGGGCCAGCCAGAGTTGCCGTGAGAGAGAGAGAGAGAGAGAGAGAGAGAGAGAGAGAGAGAGAGAGAGAGAGAGAGAGGAGCCTGTGGGATTAATTTGGTTGTCACAGTTTCACCTCACTGTCACGGCCTCCTTTAATTTATGTGTGTCACAGGACTAGAGAGCGCCACAAATACTCTCCCCCATGACCATTATTAAGGCTTAGCCGCTTGTGAACATTTTATAATTTCCACTTTCAACTTTTCAACTTTTCAAAGAGATTACCTACCAACAAGATTCATGACCTTATTCTTCTTTTTCTAACTTTTCTCTTCTAAAAATTACAAATCAATCGGGAAGCTAGATAACTCAACTGCATGTGATTCCTTATTAATTCGTGGCATAGATAAGATCTATCTACCTAGCTTGATGAATTTTCAACAATTGACTCAATTTCGTAACATATTTCTTTTGTTACCTTAATAGAAAGGCAGCCGAGGTGGGTTTTCCAAATCAAACGTTGGCACATAGCCATTGACCCCGAATAGTTGCGGATGGTAATGGCCGGGTTCGGGACTGGTGATCACAATACCATTATTTATGTACTTGATCTTCATTCCTACTCATGTCTTTGTCTTATCCCCTTAAAGGATTTTCGGAAAATCTCTATAGTCAGAGATGAAGCTAGAATTGTAAGTTTATGAGAGATAAAATATAAAGAACAAGCTATAATTGGATTATTTTTACACAAGTTTAATAAATTTAACTTCCATATACAACTTAGGCCAAAAAAACAAAACAAAAAAAACAAACACACACATGAATTGAAATCAACTCAATCCAATTTCAAAACTTCATAATCCTACTCAATCACCATTAAAAGATAAAAACTTCGTCATTCGAGTCTTGCAAAACAAATAAGTCCACTGCACAAACCAATAATTTGAGTCCAACTACAAAACTAACCACAAACTACAAAGTTCATCAAATAGGACTCAAAAACTTCAATAAAAACATTTGCTTCCTCATGCATATATATTTCCAAACGCTCACAACTGACTTGCTAAACTACATAAGGAAATAAGACAAATGAAATTCCATGCACACTGACACACACTTGCCAATATTTGAATATAGTTGGCCTACTCATGATTCCTCGTATGTTTAATTTTTATAGTTAGAATTCCATCCCCATTATATACATTTGCATAAAAAGTCATATATATGTAAGAAATTTGAGCAGGTGCAAGATACTATTTTCATTACCCAAAAAGAACGGAGAAAAGGTTAGCAAATTTGAGGGATAAAGACCATGTTTTGTTTCTGGTGGCTTCACTTTGTGAGAAGGAACATATTATGTTACCCAATGTAGCTATCTATCTATGATTCCATGACTATGAGGCATAGAGATTGCATTAATCCCCTGTTGAAACATTATTTGCTGACGGGGCTCAAATCTAACATCCCAGTATCACCAGAGATGACAATTGAATTGAAACTCATCAAAAATAAAATTGTATACAAGAAATTGAAATTTAACAATTTCACCGTAAGTAAAACAAGCAAGTCAACAATATCCACGGCATACTCAGCGCGAATTTCTGACTGTCAGAAGAGAACGAAAATGATAACTAAACTGAAAATCACGAAGTGTATTCAAACGCCTGAGGAGGCTGCGGTTCCTCGTCAACTGCCATGGCTGAAGCAGAAGCCGGCTGTCCCGTTGCTGATCCACCAGCAGCTGATGTTGTAGAAGAGGGTGTGTCTGTAAGCGAAAGCACCTCGGGTTCAGTCGGTTTCAGATCTCTCAAGAGAACAAACCCGATGGTGCTAACTTGATGGGTTCATATCTGCTTCCTTCCAGAAATTTAATGTATTGCTCCTGAGCAGGAACCACCCTAGCTGGGTTGGTCAAAATCTCAAACGAAGGCTCTGGCTCTGATTTCTTCTCGGCTGAGCTATCAACCTGCCAAAGGGAAGAAGGGGAGTTGGATTCAGAACAATTATGATATCATAAACTAAGCATTGCAAAGTAAATAGATCCCATCATATTCTCTCTTCCAATTGTTATGGCTGTGTATGCAGCTCAAGCAATCTTTTAAAAGAAAAATAAAATTTAAACACTAAACTTATATCATTCTCATAAGTTTAAATGCAAAAATGGAACAGAGGAAGAAGAAGAAAAGGTGGGATGGGCCCATTATGCCCATACTGCTCACCTGCATTGAATCCCCATCTTTCTCACTAGATGATTTTCCTTTTCCAGAATGTGCATATGAACTCTCTGCCCCAGATAACTTTTCAGCGTTTGCCTTTTGATCTGCTTCTTTCTTGGCCCTAGCTTTGGTGGCCTTTGCTGATGTTGAAAGTACAGCAGTGGGGAGTTTTACAGCCGATGTAGTGGTTGGCACAGTGGTCGGTTTAGGATATTCAAACAGCGAAGGTTTTGCATGTGACAGGAACTCAAACTTTGGAACTTTCAGGTCAGAGTTCAGTCCTATCAAAGCTGTTGGTGAGAATGACAAGCTTAGGAAGTATATAAGGGGATACCAGTACCAAAATTGGCTAAAAACAGCAAGGCCAACAACTGCAGTAACTTTATCATGTTTTGTCTTAGAAAGCAGTCTTATCGTCACATTCCTTCCACCAGCATCAAGAATTCCAGAGGCCAAGATTGCTCCCATTTTGCTCATGGTGTCCTCATGCTTATCAAGAATTATTTTCTCCAATTGCCGCCTATAAGATTAGTACACAAAGTGTTGCAAAATGAATGAGAGAGAGAGAGAGAGAGAGAGAGAGAGAGAGAGAGAGATGGAAAACTTTGCAATTTTATGATGACAGTACCTGAAAGCTCCAACACGAGAATCACTGGCTTCACTAATCTGGACCATGACCATTGCCATTGCAATGAGGGCACCTTGGCGCACAAAGTCAACAACATCTGAAGTCAGAGGCTCTAACAAAGATATGGCCTCACTCAAGCCAGTACCAGCACAGGAAATGCCTACGGCAAGAGCAGCACCATATCGAACATGAGGATTGTAAGACTCTGATAGCAGGGAGACAATTCGAGGCGTCTGCAATTTACCAGTGCAATTTTGGAGACATAAGGTATTTATCAGACCAACAGAAAAATAAAAAGGGTATCAAGCAACAAAAAATTGCTTTGGGAAACAACAGAAGATGGATGATCAGAGACAGAAATACACAAATAAGAAAACACCAACCTGCTCTGGCTCGGAGTACAAGACAAAACCAAGTGCTAGAACAGCAGTCCTCCTAACATCATCACTCACATCTGATACAGCAAAATGCAGCAGCTGGCGAATGGCCTTGTTGTTTGCTGTCCCACTGTAGGCCAATGCCAATGCATACATACCACCATAACGTAGAATAGGATCTTGGTCTCTTGTCATCTGCTCAATTAGAGTGTCTGCTTCTTCTTCTCTTCCATATACAGTGAGGGCAATCCCCAATGCTAACCCTCTGTACACAGAATACACAGTTAGCAAAGACCATAGCCAAAATGTGCCATTCCTCCCACAGATCACTTTTCTCAATAAATGTTTTTTTTTTACCAAAAGAAATCCAAGTACAAACTAGGTCACGCAGCTATCCATACCTGATGATCTTTTCATGTTGTGTCTCATGTGCATAAGCAAGCATCTCACTAGCCTTCTCACTTGCAGTTCCAACCATGAGCAAACCCATACTAATCCCAGCAGCTTCGCCAGCAACAGCACTGTCAGTGTAGAGCACACTTTTACAGTCATCATAGATCTCTTCATCAGCAGTTCCTAAAGCTGACAAGCCAAGACCTAAGCATGCACCATGTTGAATAACCTGCATCAAAGGTCCCATTAGAAAATTTTGGCGATAAACTAATGTGCACAAAAAGACGCAATCACTAATATATATTGTGCACACCTCCACATTAGTACTGCGTAGGCTATCACGAAGGAATTGTTTGATGCCCTCGCCATGGTTGGCATGAATGAGACCCAGAGCATACAGGGCACCACCTTCTGAGTATGGACTTCCACCACCACCTGCCCCACCCTGAGGCAAGTAAGGTGCCATCAGAGATCTTCCCTGCTGCAGGTGGCCTCTGTGAATAACACCTAGCCCTGCTGTGGCACTGAATTTAGCCCAATTTGTGGCTCTACTTAACCAGTCCTGAGAATTTAAAGAACTGAAGTGGTCAATATTCTTAGCAAAGAAAATAGAATTTAACATTGCAAAAGGTGCAAAAGGAAATAGTAAGATATCTGCTTCACCAGATTCTCCCTCAGAAACGTGTCAACAGTTGTTCCAGCATGCATAATTGCATTAGCATAAATAGTAGCACTGTGGCATACACTATTTCTCATCTCAACAGACTGCTTTATTGTCTTCAGAATAAGAAGATCAGACCTGTATGCAATTAACAGAAAACAGTCAAAACACTTCTCAACCAATGATTTCCAAAAGAAATTTATAAGTTAATGAAATAAAATATATGGGAAGAATTTAGCAGCCTCACTTGTTATGACTGTACAAAAATTGTAAAGTTAACTGTATCGATGTCTCTCCAGACAAAATTCCTTTAATTTTCGTCAGCCTCTCAGAATAGATGACTTCTTTAGGATCTTCATGCACGGTTGCATTTGAAGTAGAACTCCCATCTGTCATTTGAACATCCTCCGCAGAACTTTCATTTTGAGCAGCACTACTTTCACTTTGAGCAGCATTACTTTCACCTTGAGCAGCATTACTTTCACTTTGAGCAGCTTCACTAGATTGTGGTTGTGCAGATTCTGGCTGTGCAGATTCTGGCTGAGCAGATTCTGAAGGTTGAATCTTGGGAGGTGAAAGGCGATTTCTAACATTTAAGAGAAAAGCTTGGTGCTCATTCTCTATTAGATCAAAGGCTATTTGAAATGCCAAAAGTGCATCGTCCTTGTTTTCAGAGCGCAGAAGATTTTCCAATATGCTTGCTACACCTTCTGGTTCATCCAAGAACATGAGACACTGACAAATGCTCAAGTAATCTGGAGATGGAAGCTTTTGATACACTTTGACAAGAAGACGAAGTACCTGTACAAAAACCAAACAAGGACAAATGCTGTCAATCTCCTCAATAAAGAATATTTGCACAACGCATGACTTGATTTAATCAACCAACATAAACAAAAAGCATTAATAGAATGTGAGAAATTACAAAACATGATGTTTCTGGAAACATGATGCAAGAAAAGGAGACACAAAAGGGACAGCCACATGACTACGTATAATATTTTCCAATCACATTGTCTGATTGTTTTTGGTCTTAGTTCCAAACTTATTGTATGCCCTTCTTAGTTTAACATCAAGATTTAACATAAAGAAAGTAACCAGAAAAACATATATAAGAAGAAACAACAGGAGAGCACCTCTAAAGTTTATAACAGTGTTATCCAATATTAAAGCCAACTTAATCTGTGTGAGGCAAAAAATCAGAACACCTTCCTATTAACTCCACAGCCTCTAATAATTCTATGCAATCAAACATTAAATTGCTATGAAAGAGAAACCTAAATTACGTAGTGAAAGTATAAAAACATATTGAAGCTATGTACTGTATTGCACCATCATACTTCTACAGAAGCAACCAACAAAGAAAATGCCTTTATTTTTTTCTGTATCACTGCATATTTATAGAGAGTATCATGGCTACAAACAATGCAAAAACAGAAACATCATATTAACAATAATATGTTGGCAAAAGAAAGAGCAAAGTCTTACCTCATGTCTATATTCCCTAAGATTAACAAAGGAATGCGAGACATTAATGCAATATGACAAAGTTCCTTGAACGTTATCACTTTTTGTGATTGCCTCCTCAAGTTTATCCAATCTTCGACATTCAATTGCAATCCCCATAGCTTGTTGGTATCTTCCATCCATGATACACCTAAAGATAAAAAATAGTAAGAGAACTAGAGGTACTTATGTACTGCATACAAAAACATTAGAGGCCTGCATACTTATTCAGCATTCTCTCCACAATTGCCTCCAACCTAGGATCCACATTTGCTGCTTCAACATTTGATTCTGCTGCCTTAGACTTAAGACTGGCATATTCATCTATGGCTTTAGCTGAGAAGAGGAGCAAACAACCAGAAATGTCATGTGAGTACAGTCCCGTTAAACCTTCCCAAAGTTTCATATATCTAGTCCACTTCTAACAATATCAAATTAAAAAAATGATGGTATCATTGTTAATAAAACAGAGTTGATTATTAAGTTTGCATATCCCCCTTTCATAGTTTCTTCCATTGATGTACATCCCAACTTCTCAGTCATAGCTATGAGAAGTAAAATTGTAAGCTTTAACGCCTAAGAGTGATTACACTCTATCTTTTGTACAAGTAAAGAAGAACACAAAAACATTCTTACCAAGAAGAGTATGAACATAATAAGAATCCTCCGACACATCGAATAAGGAACCAGCTCCAAGGGCATAGGAAAGTGAATCATTAAGTTCACCCAAATAATAGAAAACCTGGGGTGAGAAAGAACAGAAGTCATGTAAAGAAAACACAGAAGTAGCAAACATATTCAAAAGAAAAAAAAAAAGGGGGAATTTATTTCCACAAATGATGAAGAGAGACAAGGTCTTCAAACCCTACCGAATAAAAGTATTTTGCATTGCTAGTTTACTAATATTTCTAATTATTTATTTGCAACCAAATTGATATTGATTGATCAAAAAACCACTTTGGATGCAAGTAAATTCAGAGTGTAATAACGAATCTTGTTTGTAACACAATAGTTTGAAACAAAAAGAAAATATAAAAAATAAAAGGCACCAGAGCAGTGATTTTACCTTTGACACAAGCAAAGCGGCCAGTTGCCTTTGATGCTGATCAAACTCTTCATCTTCATATAAACTTTCACTGAGCAACAAAACAATTTAGAAAATAAAATTAATAAACACAAAATTTAAGCTAAAAATATTTTGGTTTCTTCAAAATATATACAAAATCACATAATTTGAAAGCCAGCATGACTAAGGTTATAGAACCGCTCTAGCATAACCAACTCATTGACAAGAAGCGGAACCAAACGTTGACAGGGCATAAGCATAGCCCAGGTACTTTGACAGTCGATGTTTGGAAGGAAAAAAACAGCAAAACTTGCATTTCTCCTAAGTTTGTATTATCAGGGTTTACAAAATGCCAAGACCCCATCTTCATCGTATGTCTCATCTCTACTAATGAAATACAATATTTGCAAACCCTGTAAAAATATATGGAACTCCAATATTTTCTTTCTTATTGTATTATATACTAGCCACCTTCGCCAACACACCAATCACTACAACCTAGACACCAATCACTTCCATCACCGCCCAGAAAACATTCGCAAATCTCCAACAGAATCTCTTCTCAGAAAAACGCCTAATTCTCTTAACTGACAAAAATAATAAACCATCTTTCAATGAGAACAAAGAAACAAGAAGTATCCAAAGTACATAAATTTCAACAACAAAAATGTACAATCTCACACATTTGATAGTTGAATTCTCCAAAATACACAAAAACAATTCTTTAAGAAAACTAGCACAAGCAATTAGCTTAGTTGGTCTTAAATCTTCCTCAAATTTCGACTTGAGTTTAAAAAATTGTTTCCTGAAGTTTCTCGCCTATCGAAAAGATGAAGAACAACCAAATGCAAACCCTAATCCCAAAAGTGCAACAGAAAATTAAAAAGAAAAAGAAAAAAAGAGAGAGTGAGCGAGAGAAAGTACATGATGGGTACGCTGGTGGAGATCTCGGGCCAAAAGCCGTCAACCAATTTGTTGAGGTTGGATAAAGCGTGGAGCTTGAGCAAAGGATGGGTCTCGTTGAGCATGGCTAATAGCCCACCGGCCGAGCTCACCAAGGTCGCCATAGCTGCACGAACAGGGACCGATTACACGAGCCCTAGGGTTCGAATTGGGTTCAGGAGAATTGGGATTCCGATTTGGGAAAGGTGGATTCGAAACCCTAGGAGCACCAGTAGAATAATATTATACTAGTAAAAAAAGACAAGACAGAAAGATAGTAGTAGCAGTGATGGTAGAATGCGCTACTGTTCTGGTTTTGTGTTCTTTAGAGCATACTTACCCAACAAGTCAAAAAAAATTAAAAATATAAATACAAATTAAAAAGGTGGAGGAGTGGACAGTTGTACTAGGAGGATTCCAAACAATTTTCATATTTTATAACTTTTAAAAATAAAAATAAAAATTTAATGGGAGGACGGTGTAAATCCAAACCTATTATTGAGTAGGGAGCTTCATAAATATACCCAAAATAGCATCTGAAATTATAAAAAAATCCCATATAGAAAACATTTTATAAACACATCCAAAACCCATTTATTAAATAACAAATTAGTGTTGAGGTTCCAATAAATTACAGCACTGCCACTACAAGCCCAACACCAAACAAACTCAAAAGACACCCAAAACAAACCCAACTCAAACTTATAAACAAGCCCAAACCGTAACTTTCGTCCAAAAAAAAAAAAGTAAACCGTAACTTATGAAAACAGTAAACCGTAACTTCCAGCACGCGCCCCTCAATTAAACCGTCTCTGCAAAACGTCTCTTCAGTCACCGTCTTCATCAAGTCAATTCGTCATCAATTCGTCTTCATCATCGTCCAAACCGAGCCTCCATAGCCACCAGACACTGATCCAAGACAAAATTTCAGAGACCCATTTCAAGAAGAAGATGCTTCGAAGGTAAGACAGTATTTTACAAACCAAACCTTTGCTGTAATATTGATTATTTGCTATAAAGATCCAGTCTAGGGTAATAACAGTATTTTAGATTCGAATGAAAGACAAATTTCACTATAGGACTGAATGCATAGGACCATTATTCTAGTCACTAATTTAGCCGCTAGTTTGCTTTCATGTTGATTAATGGCTATAAAGTTCCAGTATAGGGTAATAACACTGCTTGTACACTATGAAATCCTATTTGTAATGTATGTCTACCACTATAAATTTCCAGTATAGGGGAATAACACTTCTAATTCCTTATGAAATCCCCTTTGTAATGCTTGTCTACCCCTATAAAGTTCCAGTATATGGTAATAACACTGATTGTTCTTTTCATACTATTTCTAAGGCATGTCTGCCACTGTAAAGTTCCAGTATAGGGTAATAACACTGCTAATTTACTATGAAATCCTATTTATTGTGCATGTCTACCACTGTCAAGTTCCAGTATGGGGTATTAAAACCGATACTTTGCTGTCGTGTTCCTATTTCTAATGTAGGTATACCAATTAAAAGATGATGAAAGAAAGAGCCAGAAGAAATTCCAAAACAAAAGGCCAACAGTCATCATACCAATTAATGCTCCAACCCGACAAATTCGCATATGCTGGAAAGTCACTGATTGTCCAGAGTAATGCAGCACGTAGTTTAAACATCTGATTCTTGGAAGCATCATAAGTATCTATACCTTCATGCCATAATTCCTTTAACTCATCAATCATTGGTTGCATATATACATCAATCTTATTACCAGGTGCATTAGGGCCATCTATAAGCACAGACAAAATATAGAAAGGTTGTTTCATGCTCATCCATGGTGGCAAATTATAAGGCATAAGAATAACAGGCCATGTACTATGAGGTATGCCCATTGTTCTAAATGGACTGAAACCATCTGATGATAAACCAAGCCTAACATTACGAACTTCACTAGAAAAATCTGGATTCTTTGCATCAAATTCTTTCCATGTAGGTGAGTCAGCAGGGTGTCTTAGCACACCATCATCAGTACGCTCTTCTGCATGCCATCTCATATGCGAAGCAGTTTTTGATGACATAAAAAGTCTTTGCAATCTTGGCTTCAATGGAAAGTATCTTACTTGTTTTGCAGGTATTTTTCTATTCCTATTCACAACATTTGTAGGCTGCCCATCAACTTTTTTATATCTGGATTCGTGACAAATAGCACATGATTCAAGTTTCTCATCCTCATTTCTAAATAACATACAATTATTAGGACATGCATCCCATGTATTGTATGTGAAAGCCAGGTCATCCGTTATCTTTCGAGCCTCGTTATATGAATCTGGTAGTTGTACTTCCTTGGGGAAAGCTTCTTTAAGAAGAGTTAACAAAATTGTCACTGACTTGTCGGTCCATCCACAAAGTACTTTTGTATGTAGCAGCCGAACAATAAATGATAATTTAGTGAAATTTTTACACCCCGGATACAAAGGACATTCTGCATCTTGTAGCAATTTGAAATAATTTGTAGTCTCATCATTTGGCCCCTCACCATATTCATTTTCCGTTGACCCATCATTCCTCATACTAGAATCCAAATTTGGATGCTCAAATGCCTCATGTACCATTCCAATTATATCATCATCCACAACTGAAGCAGAACTATTCCCCATATATTTGTCAACATATAATGTTTGGTGTCTCTGACCATGAATCCAATTTTTGTACTTTGACCAAAACCCATCAACTATAATATGTGCTCTTGCTACCTCCCTTGTAACAAAGTAACGATTGTAACATTTTTTGCAGGGACAATAAATCCTTGTATCACCCATGTTGTTGTCAAATGCAAAATCCAAAAAACTTTCAAGCCCATTGAGATATTGATTTGATGACCTATCAGTTAAATCGATCCAACTCCTGTCCATACCTAATTTCTATTCAAGAATAAAGAAACAAGAAGGCATACCCTTATAATGATCCAAATATTTATTTAATAAGACAGATAGTAGGTATTAAAATGCATCAAAAGAAGAAAAAGAAATCATACCAAATAACTAATAGCAGTCCTTGATTCAATCTTGTTATCAACAAACGATCCTACAGTATGCAATATGCTTTTCAATTAAAAATTTGCATGCCCAGTACCCATTATTAGATAAAGCACATAAGTTCACATAATAAAAGAAAAACAATCTGACCTCTGAATATTTAAACAATTCTATGGGAAAAGCAGTCAATCTGCAACAAAAAATAAATAATTAAATATTAGCAATAAAGTATAGATGAATTCCAAACATGCCAGGTAATTAGCAAAACAGAGAGAGAGAGAGAGAGAGAGAGAGAGAGAGAGAGAGAGAGAGAGAGAGAGAGAGAGAGAATTACATGAGATTGGATTGATGGTGGCCTCCATGATCTCCGAGGGAGGAGTTGATTTAGGATTTAGGAGGAAGAAGGTGAGAGTAAGAGGGAGTCTTTAGGGTTTAGGAGGAAGAAGGTGAGAGTGAGAGAGAGACGTAACGTGGGTTTATTTTCATCTGAAAACTAGGCGCACTAATTGAAAACTTTTGGGACAGTTTGTGTGTGTCGTATCAAATATCCAAACCCGTCGCTAAAATATTATACACGACACCTATTTCTAGCAGGTCACACATAGGTCAATTATATGGGTATTTGGGACATTTTCTCTGACGTTACTTATAAAGGTGTCGCAAATACCTTCGCGCCATTACTCCGGGCGCTAAAACTAAAGCAATTGCGAGGGCCGCATGCTCTGTCCCAAAAAACCTGTCGCAAAAGGGGCAATTTCTTGTAGTGGGAGGACCCAAATTATGTGCAGATCAAGAGCAACATGCTCTCTTTTGCAACAACAATTGACAACATCAGACAGAGACTTGAACATCGGCACGATGTCTTAACACTGCTATCAAAGACACCTTTTTGGGCATTGATAGAAGCATATATCCAGAGAAGGTTAACAAACGTAGAGTGCATGAAGTCTAACTATGACATTGTGAGACTCATACAAGTTTATGACACAAAGACAAAGAAGTTCAAGTTTAATGATGGTGACAGTGAGATGAAAAGCAAAGATGTGGCTGAAATTTTTGGCTTGCCAAACAGTGGCAAGAAGCTACCAAGCACAACAACCTCAACAAGGCCAAAATTGCATTTTGTAGAGAAATACTTCACGCAGTATAAGAAGATAACAAAGACTTCAATTGATAAGTGCTTGAACTTAGCACTTGGAGATGAAACAGAAGAGGGTGCTATGGATGTAACAAGATTGATAATCCTACAACTCTTCATGACCAATCTCTTCTGCAACTCTGGTTGTACACTTGCTTGGACATATACAACCACAATAGACACCTTAGAAGAGATGGGAAATATAATTGGGCTCAAGGAGTTTTGGACTACATGTATTTTGGATTAGAACAAGCAAAGAAGAACAAGAATGACAAAAAAAAAGCAGGCAAACGTGAGTGGCTACCTAATCCTAATACTGGTAAGAACACAAATCTCCAAACTGCAAATTCATAGCATTATTCTAATGATATGAATTGACACGTGATATGTCAAAAAAAATTTGTGCAGTATTGGCTGTGTCAAAGATCTAACCTGCTCACTCCAATTCCTGGAAGAGAACAATTGACACCAGCGGCTGTCAAATGGAGTCTTCAAGAACTCAGCGCGAAGCTTCATCATCTAAAGAACAACCAGATAAAGGTACTCTGATGCAGGAGCATCAATCCTAGTCAAAAAGGGCTAAGTTTTAGATATTTTACTTTATTAAATTAATTGTTTTCCCCTCTTCATTAGGATTTGGTTTAAGTTTCTTGTTTTGTTTCTAATTTCCTTATCAATTAGGTTTCCTTAGTAAACTAGGAATAGGAATACTAGGCTGGTGTATTCTAGTATAAATAGGCTGTTAAGAAACTTTTGTATTCAGTTTTTCATCAATACAAATTCAGACTTTAGTCTAAAGAGTTTTCTTTGGGAATTTAGCCCTAGAACTCAATTATCTTCGTTCCAGCTTCAATTCTACAGCTTTATCCTTCTACTCTCTGTATTTTGGGTACGTTTGGATCGCTGGACAGCCGCTTATAGCTGCTGCCCTGCATCAAATTGGTATTAGAGCCTAGGTTAATCCTTGCTCCACACCATGGTTGGACGTGCAAGAGGTCGTGGACGAGGGAACCAAGCCCAACACACAGAGATGGCTGAGATGCGGCGTATGATGGAAAGACTTGTCGAGAGCGGTACAAGCCCTCCAACGACAGGAACGTGCGGATGCATATATGGAGATTCCGGAACGCAACCCGCGGACCCTTACACATACCGGAAGGTGGTGGTGAGGATGAATATGAAGACGAGACGGACGTAGACAACCCTTTTCATAACGCTGGAAACCATGGTGATGGTGATAGAGGTGGATTGGAAGAGCGGTTGGTTCGTGCGTTGGATTTGAATGGTGGAGGAATTAAAATTGAAGTTGCTGATTTCTTATGGAAAGATGCATGCCGAAGATTATTTGGATTGGGAAGCAAGCCTAGAGAATTATTTTGAATGGAAGCCTATGACAGATGATCGTCGGAAAGTGTTGTTTGTTAAAGCTTAAATTGAAGAGTATCGCGCTTCAATGGTGGAAGAGAGTTGAAGAGAAGCGTGTTCGACAAGGAAAGCAGAAGATCAACACATGGGATCATATGAAAGCCAAGTTACGCAAGCAGTTTCTACAGCTGATTACACTATGGAATTATATGAACGGTTCATAACCTAAAAACAGCGAGACATGTCTGTTGAGAATATACGTCTGAGTTTGATAATCTTTCGCTTCGCGTTGGTTTGAATGAGACTAATGAACAGATGACTTCTCGTTACTTTCTGGTTTGAATCAAACCATTAGAGATGAGCTGGGGGTGGTTCGCTTGTTCAACCTTGAAGATGCTCGACAATATGCCCTAATGGCCGAGCGTCAACAATTGCGACGTGGAGGAAGGAGAGTTGTTTCCGGACGCATAGATAATTATTGGCAGAGAAATACAACAGCTGTTCGTGGGGTTCGAAGCGACGACAAGGAGGCCGTACTGGTGGAGTGAACATGATGGGCGTTGTAGGAGTGAAAAAGGGAAGGAAGTTGCGAAATTTGGGTCTCAAAACACTGCTGTTCCAAGCAATCTAGGGGTGACAGTACATCACAAGTGCGTTGTTACGCATGTGGTGAGAAGGGGCACACGTCTTACGGTTGTCCAAAAAAGGGTGAATTTGGGCAGAGTACGAAGATGAGATAACTGATTTTCCTGAACCAACCTATGACAATTTTGGTAATGAAGAAGAGTTATTGATCTAGTACCAGTTGAAGGAGAATCTTTGGTGGTCAGACGAGTGATGACAACTCCCAAAGTTGAGGAAGAAGATTGGCGGCGTCATAATATATTCCGAACACGAGTCCTCTATGGGGGAAATGTGTGTAACGTGATCCTTGAGAAGGAAGTAGTGAGAACATCATCTCTAAGGATGGCAGTGGAAAAACTTAAATTACAATTGAGAAGCATCCTAATCCTACAAGGTTGCATGGTTTCGAAAGGGGAACGAACAAGTACCAGTTACTTCAAGGTGTTTGGTTAAATTCACTATTTAGTAATACTATGACGATGAAGTGTGGTGCGACGTTGTTCCCATGGATGCATGTCATATCTTATTAGGAAGACCGTGGTTGTTTGACAAAGACATGATTCACTACACTAAAGCCAACACCTATGTATTCCATCAAGATGGGAAGAAATTGAGCTTGCAACCACTCAAAGAAGTGAACAACAATCCTAAGGCAACCAAAGTCAGTGGGTTTTTAACATGCCATAATTTTGAACAAGAGAGCAAAGAAATGGGAATTATGTACGCGCTTGTTGCTAAAGAGATAGGAGCTGATCAAAATGCTGAAAATTTAATGAGTTTCGAAAGAAATTCAGCACATATTAATGGAATTCCAAGAGCTAGTTGGTGATGAATTACCACAAGGTTTACCGCCAATGAGGAGTATTCAACATGCTATTGATTTGGTGCCTGGAGCAGCACTACCTAACCTTCCTGCATATCGGATGCCACCCACCCAACGAGCTGAAATTCAGAGGCAAGTAGAAGATTTAATTGCTAAAGGGTTAGTGCGTGGAAAGCAAAAGTCCATGCGCGGTTCCAGCATTGTTAACACCAAAGAAAGATCAAACATGGAGGATGTGTGTGGACAGTCGTGCCATTAACAAGATTACGGTAAAATACCGGTTCCCTATCCCTCGATTAGAAGATATGCTTGTTATGCTGGCATGATCTAAGGTGTTCTCCAAAATTGATTTGAGAAGTGGGTACATCAAATTCGCATGAGGAGTGGTGACGAATGGAAAACAGCTTTCAAAACTCCTAATGGCCTTTACGAGTGGTTAGTGATGCCATTTGGACTCTCCAATGCTCCAAGCACATTTATGCGAGTCATGACTGAGGTATTAAAACTTTCTTAGGTTTATTTGTGGTGGTTTTTTTGATGACATATTAATATATAGTCAAACTTCTGAAGAGCACTTAATCCATTTGCGGCAAGTTCTGGAGGCCCTTCGCAAGGAACAACTTTATATAAATCTTAAAAAGTGTTCCTTCTTGAGCGACAAAGTTGTATTCCTAGGCTTTGTTGTTTCAACTTAATGGCTTGCAAGCAGATCCTGAGAAGATAAGAGCTATTATGGAGTGGCCAGTGCCACAATCTGTGGGTGATGTTCGGAGTTTTCATGGATTAGTCTCGTTTTATAGGAGGTTCATCCATGGTTTCAGCTCTATTATGAATCCGATCACTGAATGCTTGAAACAAAACAGCTTTGAATGGTCAAAGTCAGCACAAAGAGCTTTTGAACAAATAAAGGTATTTATGACAGAAGCTCCAGTACTTACTTTACCAGATTTTGAGAAGTTATTCACTATTGAATGCGATGCATCCCATGTTGGAATTTGGGCTGTTTTGAGTCAAGAAGGCAGACCCGTGGAGTTCTTTAGTGAGAAGTTGTCTGGTGCTAAATGTCGCTATTCTACCTATGACTTAGAATTTTATGCTTTGGTTCGGGCAATTCAACATTGGGAGCACTACCTCGCTTATAAAGAATTCGTGGTTTATTCTGATCATCAAGCTTTAAGGTACTTGAACTCTCAAAAGAAGTTGAATGCTCGGCATGTCAAATGGAGTTCATATCTTCAAGAATTCAATTTTTCTCTCAACTACAAGACTGGTGAATCTAACAAAGTTGCGGATGCTTTGAGCCGAAGGAATCTATTAATAACAACAATGAGTACCCAAGTTATTGGCTTTGAGGAGTTAAAAGAACAATATGCTACAGATCCATATTTCAGCTCTATAGTTTCTGAACTCCAAGGTCCAACAGGTTGGCTATGGTGACTGATCGTTATTATTGGCCTGGGATGTACAAGGACGTTGATAGACTTGTCCGTAAGTGTCAAATCTGTCAGTTTGGCAAAGGAAGTTCACAAAATACAGGTTTATACACGCCCTTACCAGTTGCAGAAGCCCATTGGGTTCATATTAGTATGGACTTTGTGTTAGGACTTCTGAAAATAGCCAGAGGACATGATAGTCTTTTTGTCGTGGTAGATCGCTTTTCCAAGATGGCACATTTCATTCCATGTGCTAGAACAGCAGATGCCACACATATCGCTGATTTATTCTTTAAAGAAGTGGTGAGACTACATGGTGTGCCAACATCCATCGTTTCAGATAGGGATGTTAAGTTTACTGGGCATTTTTGGAGGACTCTTTGGAGGAAGTTTGGAACTGATCTAAAGTATTCTAGCACTTGTCATCCAGACAGATGGTCAAACTGAAGTAGTAAATAGAAGTCTGGGTAATATGCTAAGGTGCCTTGTTGGAAGCAATGTCAAGACATGGGATTTGATCATTCCACAAGCTGAATTTGCATACAACAATTCTGTGAATCGATCAACAAAGAAGACACCATTTGAAGCTGCTTATGGACTTAAACCTCAACATGTTCTTGACCTAGTTCCACTTCCAGAAGAGATGAGGGTGGGTGATGAAGGAGAAGGTTTTGCAGATCACGTGAAAAGAGTGCATGAGGAAGTAAAGGCAGCTATAAAGGCTAGTAATGAGTCACTGCAGCCGCTGCAAATCAACACCGGAGACTCAAGATTTTAAAGAAGGTGATATGGTTTTGGTGCATTTGAGACGAGACAGATTTCCGAAAGGCACGTACCATAAATTGAAGTCTAAAAGTTTGGGCCATGCAAGGTGTTGAAGAAAATTAGTTCAAACGCCTACATGTTAGAGCTGCCCCCTGATCTCCAAATTAGCCCGATTTTCAATGTATCTGACTTGTATTTATTTGAAGGATTTGATGAAGAACCAGTTTCAACAGGGGCACAAATCCAACAACTTCCAAAGGCTCAACCTGAAATTGTTGAAGATGTGTTGGATGTCAAAGAGGTAAAGTCAAGGAGAGGTAACCAGTATAAGCGGTTCTTAGTGAAATGGTTGGGTAAGAATGCTACTGAGAGCACGTGGGTTCCTGAAGAAGAATTAAAGAGGATTGATCCAGAAATATATGCTGAAGTTGTTAAAGCTTTCTCGCCAGAGTCGAGTTCTTTCCAACCCGGTGGAGTTGATGCAGGAGCATCAATCCTAGTCAAAAAGGGCTTTGGTTTAAGTTTCTTGTTTTGTTTCTAATTTCCTTATCAATTAGGTTTCCTTAGTAAACTAGGAATATGAATACTAGGCTGGTGTATTCTAGTATAAATAGGCTGTTAAGAGACTTTTGTATTCAGTTTTTCATCAATACAAATTCAGACTTTAGTCTAAAGAGTTTTCTTTGGGAATTTAGCCCCTAGAACTCAATTATCTTCGTTCCAGCTTCAATTCTACAGCTTTATCCTTCTACTCTCTGTATTTTGGGTACGTTTGGATCGCTGGACAGCCGCTTATAGCTGCTGCCCTGCATCATACTCTTTCCTTTCAACTAATCTGCAGCTGATATGACAATATTGTTAATACCATGTCATATACATACTTGTTAATACCATGTCATAGAAGTAAACTATGAATACCATGTCACAGTGGTAAACTATGAATACCATTTCATAGAAGTACACTATCAAAACCATGTCATAGAATTACACTCTTAATACCATGTCATAGAAGTGCACTCTTAATACTAACTTGCTCAACAAACAGATAAAAAGCACTAAAGCTCAAGAGCCGGATGATGATTCTGAAGGAGAGAATGAGAGAATAATGATGATTCTGAAGAAGAGAATGAAGAGGAGGATGATGCTGCTGAAGAGGTGAATGAAGAGCATGGTGATTCTGCTGAAGAAGAAAATGAAGAGGAGGAGGATGCTGAAGTGAATGGAGAGCATGATCATGCTGCTGAACATCAAGTCCAGCAACACCACCAGCTATAAGAAGACCTCCAAAATGAAATCCCAGAATACCGGAATTCAACGTTGTTTGAGGAAATTGTTAGATCAGTCCCAGAATACAAGGATGATGAAATACAGCTTACAAAAGAGTATATGATGGCGATCAATAATGCTGCTGAATATTGGACAAAGAAAGGAGAGCATCAAAGATCCATGATGCAATAGCATCTTGCATTAAAAAGAATAAATTGATTCAGATGCTGTACAATGAAAAAGAAGAATTATTGAAGCATCAGCAGCAACTGCAGAAGATGGTTAAGGAAGCAGCACATTACAAGCAAGTCATACAATTAGATGTTCATGAGGAAAAATCCTACATGACAAAGCTGCAGCTAGAAAATGATTCAACTTCTTGCAGAGAAGATTTCCTACTTGGACATTATTAATGAAAAGGAAGCTGTTTATTGCCTCGTTGAGAGATCAAAAATTAGCGCAAGAACTACAGACTGAAGAGGATAAAGAAGGAAAGAAAGAAGGTGAAAGCAGAAAATATAAAATCAAGAAAACCAGATTCCTCATTCCCTAAAGCAGAGACGAGAGCACAAAAAGAGAAAGGCACACAAAAAAACCTGCCAAATCAAAGAAGAGGGCCAAGGTTCATTCCTGCAATGAATACATATAAGGTCTACAACATGTGGAGTTGTTGGTTGGGTTATGACCCTTACCTCGCACTTTTATAGTAGTAGGGAGTCCAACTAACCCACCTCTTCATTTGCTCTTAATCGTGACGGGTTTGGCCTTAATATGTGGGATTTGATTTTTGGTTCCCACACATAGACTTCATTATAACTTATAACTTCCATTAATAAGCATGAGAAGTTGGCCAAAGGACACACCACCTCCAAGAAGGGGCTATTTCAAGTCAATCACTCATCATTATGTATTTGAATTTTTCGACATGGCAATTGCAACTATAGTTGAATTTACATGATTTGGGCAATACATACATACTACGAAATAGGCTTTATAGTTTGGCCTGTTGAAAAACTAATATTGGGTTGTTGGGAAAAAAATAAAGGGCTAACATCATTTTACCCTATCAAGGTTTGGGAGCATTCTTGAAATGAGCCATGAGGTTTTAATTTTGTCAATTTACGCCCTAACATTATAAAATTGGACCCATTACATCTTTCGTCAGTTTGACCAATTAGTCTTCAGTTAAGTGATGACGTGGCAACCAATAGGGCAACACCTTTTTTTAGTTTAGGTGTAATTAAAATTAAGAAATAATTTTTAATTTTTAATTTTTTTTACATATATTAAAAAAAAAAACTATATCTCATTTCTCTCTCTCTCTCTCTTCTCTCTCTCTCTCTCTTCTCTCTCTCTCTCTCTCTCCTCTCTCTTCTCCTGTCTCTCTTCGTCAGCATTTGGCAACCTCTCCTCACTCATCAGTTCTCATCTCTCTCTCTCTCTCTCTCTCTCTTCTCTCTCTCTCTCCCCTTTCCATTCCCCTCCCCCCCCATTTTATATCCACCCTCACACCATCTTGCCCAACACAACACATAAAACCCAGCCGCCACACCCCGTGCTCAGCCTTCAAAATCATCCTCGCCCTTCTCACAATCACCCCATTCTCACGGCTTCACTGCTAGTTGTTGATGTACGATTGGGCTCGACTGTGCCAATGTAAAGGAAGCTTGAGTGTGGGATTCTTGGTCGAGTCGTCTGCAAATCTCTAGGAACCGGGTCCTTCGGCATTGACGAGTTTCGCAAATTCAGACTAGTGATTGACTCGAGGGCGTATAGGAAGAAGGCAAAGGCCGAGAGTCACAATTCCTACGGAAGCTGTGATGCCAGTAGGGTTGACAGTGGCAGAGGGGATTGGGGTTGATTTAGGGTCGACCCAGATGGCAATTCATGTAAGAAAGGTTGGTTGGTTTGAACACTCAAGATGTTCGGCTGTGAGGGCAATGGAATCGGCGACGACTCGGTCTTACTTTCATGGTTAAGAAGAAGGTTGAGAGATGATAATGATGATGAGTAGCTCTCAATTTCATGGTCAATTTGAATGCGTGAGTGTTGGTTTTTGGTTTTACTTTTGTTTCAGAAAAGTCCATTCATCTTCATCTTCTTCTTTTGCTGCTGGGTTTTTTTTGTTGGGTTTGAGAATTTGTTTTTGAGTTGTTTTGGTTGGATTAGAAAGACAGAAATTGGAAGAGGAGAAAGACAGAAATTGGAATAGGAGAAAGGAGAAAAGGGTGGTCGGGCTTGGAGTTAGTGGTTTACAGAGAGAGAATGATGGGTGTGCTGAGAAGTTTTTCGTGAGAGAGGTGGTTGGGCAAGATGGTATGTGGGTGGGTATAGAGGATATGTCTACCGAGAGAAAGAGAGAGAAAAAAAAATGAATTGATGGGGGAAGAGGAAATGGTTGTTAGATTCCAACAAAGTGAGAAAGGAGAAAGAGAAAGGGGACATAGGTCTTTTATTTTATTTTATTTAAATTTTGTTTATGTCAAATTTTTTAATTTTTAAATATTATTTCTTGATATTTAATTACACCTAAACTAAAAAAGTGAACCCCACATTTGTCACATCATCACTTAACAGAAGACCAAACGGTTAAACTGACGGAATGTGTAAATTGGTCGAATTTTAAAATGTTAAGACGTAAATAGACAAATTAAAATCTCGTGACCCATTTCAAGAATGACTCCAAATCTTGAGCGTGTAAAATGATGTTAGCACAAAAACAAACCAATAATTAGCTTTTGGAAGAAAAACACTTGATATTGAGCTAAAAAATATTGATATTGAACTCAAGCTCAAACTGACCAAACTTACAAAACCAAACCGAATCCAATCAGGTCGGCCCAACTTCAGATTTTAGTATCCACTCAAATCAACCCAAGAGCCATTGTCTTTTCCGGTTCGGCCTCTGAATCAGGCCAAAAGTCGACCCGACCTAAACCGTGGCCACGCCTAGGAAATAGACAAAAACGACCAAACCCTTAAAATCACCCGTTTACTTTCAATACCAACCAAACCAATTCACTCTCAAACCTTGAACAAGTAGCCTACCAAGGGCCGGCCTAAATCCACCTACCAAACTCTATTGCATTCAAAATAACCTAACCCGTTCCCTTGATATCATCTCTCTCTCTCACTATTTACTCTGTATTGTCTCTTGGTCTGGTAGCCCGCATCGTTAACCGATCTGCATTTGTTTTTAAGCATACCAACTTCATCAATTTTCACCCAGTAGTTTCTTGCCTAAGTACACAGCGGAGATACCAAGAAAAGCAAATGGGTGTTGATGGAAAGTTCTTCACTTTGGCTCAAGTCTCTGAGCACAACACCCCCAAGGACTGTTGGCTGATCATCAATGGCAAGGTTCTCTCTTTTCCCATTTTTTACCATACGATATGAAGCTTTGATTATCTTGCTTCTTGGATTATATTCTCTGTCTTTATATTTATTGACCCCAGTAATTTTTTTTTTCTCTGAGTATTGACCCAAGTAAATTGGAAGGCTTTCATTTATAAAGGAAATGAGGATGGGAATTTGAATCCTTTGCATGCGAGTTTAGTCATGCATATGATCAAAATAGATAATTAGTTTCCTTGTGACATTATGGATCTTGTTTTCTTTTGATTTTTTGCTGCTAAAGGTTTTTGGTTTTCTTTTTAGGGAACCAACCTGGTGATTCTGTTGTTATATATGTTGATGTTCATACACATAATTTGCTGTACAGCAACCTCTCCTGAGCCTCACTTCTATTTCAGAAACTACAGAAACTCCCTTATCATAATAAGTTTTAGAGTAGTTGTTAGTACTGGATTTGCTGTTTCTAAGATGGATTTTAGTAATTTCCATGTTTAAAGTTTACTTTTCAACATGGTAATTGTATTTAAGAAGACTGATGTGTATGTATGGTAAAATTTTTGAGCTTATTTACTCATTTAAGAGATATAGGAAGTATGGAAGAATATGAAATGAGATCAAAATTCTTTTTTAAAACTCTATCAAGAGATAGGAGATTGGTGTAATCTGTGTAAAGAAAAGAAGTTTCCGCAATTCTCATAATCTCAGGGAGGTTTGTTTATTATACCCTTCTGTTAAGTGCTAACCATATTCATTAGAGGTAATGTATTCTAAAATGTTCATGAGGCCTTGAACAATTGCGATAACAGCCTGAAGTATGCTTGATGCGATTTAACGTTGCAATATGTATTGGTTGGATTGAACTTCAAGCTTAGCTTTAGTATTCATTATTTGTGTCTTGACAGTGTTTAGTTTCTATGGTGTGAATTGCAGATTTTTAGAATACTATTGAGTTCCTCTTATGGCTTTATAGTTTACTCCATTAGTACTAGTATCTATGTCTGTACTGTCATTTTAGTAGTTTATTTGGTAATCTTGTTCTGTCTTCCAAAGCTTTATGATTTGGCTAGAAATGTTGACCCCCACTTCTTGAACTCTTTAAGTATATGTTTTGAAATGCTTTAATGAGATGTGTTGCACTTTGCCCACGCTAAGAGATTAGATTCTCTTCCAGGCCAGGATTACATTAAATGATAAGATTCCCTGTATTTCTCACCAAAGAGAGTCAAATCAGTAGAGCACTGTGGCCTTAGTTTTTTGGACCATCCAATTAGATTAGGTGATGAGATTCAGTTCATAGTACTGGACTCACTAAAGAGTTTACCAAATCAATAGAGCACTATAATCATAGTTTTTCAGATCGTCCCATTAAAAAATTATACCTATCTTTTATAAATCTTATTTTGCTTGATTTAAATGGAAAAAAAAAAAATTATTTCAAAAATTTTATTACCATCCTTCTATTATTTGTGGTCTTGGGGTGCCAGACTCATTAACTTTGTAAAATGTAGTCCAGATAGCACTCTAATGTTTTGTGGAATTTTTTATAAAAGAATTTAACAGATGTCTATCTATATTTTAAGGTCATGTTTTGGCACTCCAAAATCATCTTTAAATTACCTAATGCACTCCTCATATGTGAGTGATACAGTGAGGGAGGTGAGTTTTGGAGTGCCAAAATCATCCCCCATATTTGTTGTATAACTAATGTTCATTATCTTCTTTCCAATTATTTGTTGTAGAAGTTAATTTGTTCTGAATGTTATGAAGATTCCTTAGAAATATTTTGCTTCCTGTCATTGACAAAATCATGGTCTCGTCAAACTATGTTTAGTATAGAACCGCATTTGTTTCCACATCTAAGACAATATTATTGTATCATATGCTCTTCTGTTTAAAGGTGCATTGCTAGGAACTAGGGGCGTACTTGAATTATTGACAGTTGCTAAACTAGTATCTAGACCGTAAAGTTGTTGGGTAGCGTCTTCTTATATCTAGCAAAAAACAGTTATCTTGCTTGCTTTTTTCCCCTCAATTATATAATCTATTTATTTATTTTTTATCAGGTTTATGATGTGACCAAGTTTTTGGAGGACCATCCAGGTGGTGATGATGTTTTGTTGTCTGCAACAGGTGTGAAGTTAACTGAAATATCTTTAAGAATCAAGTTTTAAATCTATCATGGTTTGGCAAGAAATATACAGTTTCAGTAAACATTTGAGTTATGGATTCACTCATATAATCCTACCTAATTGAACCTTTAGTAAGCTTATTCAAGGGACACATTTTATGCCCCACTATGCAATGTGGTTTAACAATATGAACCGTCCATCTTTTTAAGTCTTTTTTCAATTCCTTGAAGACATTGCCCCAATTAGAACCATTCAGACATCTGATTGCTATCAAATTAGTTTGAACTTGGTGTGTCAATTAATGCTGAAGGATGATAATCAAATGATTAAATAGTTTTTTATCTGGTTGTTTTCTCACAAAGAAGATACTTGAATGGAGACTTGAAACAATGGACTGTTTGATCGTCAAACCACTTTGAGGGGTCAAATTCAGTGTGTACGTGTTCCTTAATAAGTTCATTGAGGGATCCCTCAATAGGAGGGCTCTATACTAGATATATTATATTTTGCATGTATATAATTTATTCTCATATAAGGCCCTTAGATGAGGACCTAGTTTTAAATAGTTTGATTAATGTGAATGATTGGGATGTATTTGATCCACTTTTCAGTCGTCCATAGTTTATCGAACGGTTGAGAAGCAAATCCCACATGTTGTAGATCATGTTGACTTGTCTGTACCAACAACACTTGAAGATATGTTGTTAATTGTCTCTTCATAAGTTTCTTTGTGTACAAGACAGAACTTGACGTTGCCATGTACTTTTCCAGGGAAGGATGCAACTGATGATTTTGAGGACGTGGGTCATAGTGATAATGCCAGAGACATGTTGGAGGACATGTGCGTCGGAGACATCGATGCCTCTACTATTCCCAGCAGTACCACATATACTCCTCCGAAGCAGCCTCATTACAATCAGGACAAGACTTCTGAATTTATCGTCAAACTTCTGCAGTTCCTTGTTCCCATTGCAATCTTGGGTTTGGCTTTTGGCATCCGCCTTTACACCAAGTCAACTTAAGTTGTTCTATGTTATGTTATTGTGTCACATGATTGCTAGTCGTATAATATTGTGATAAACGATTACTACTTGATTGGTTTGGAAAATCCAAGACTTCCCTTTCTCGTCTCTCTTTGTTGTCCTTGCATTTGGATGATGTTTACTGATTTTTTGTGCTTGCCCCTTCATCTCTCGAATTTAAATAACTTAAAAGCCTCAATGCATCACTTTTTAGTTAGAACATATATATTTTCTTCTTTTTTATTTTTTATTTCTAGATTAAATCCGTGTAGTTGGATTTTGTTCTTTCCTTACGAATTTGATTTACCTTTTTATACCTAGTTTTTAAAAAAAGAAGTTATGCTCTGTTTTGATGGAGGGGTAAAATGGACATTTAGAAAAGTCGAACAAAGCAGCTCAAAAAATCAGTTATCTTATCAATATTGAAAGTTTTGATACAAACCCAAAAAATGTGCCTAAATTGATCATAGAAAACACATGTTTTCCCTAACGAATGCTTGAAATTTTGAGTTTACATTACTTTTCTGTTGACATAACTAGATGTGGTATAATTGAAAGCAAATCTATGTGGTTTCTCTTCTTCTTCTTTTTTTCCAAATCTTGACATACATCAATTGTAATCGTCTAAATAAACAAATGTACCTTATAATGTCATGTAATAAGTCCATAATGTTGAATCCCTCCATCCAAATGAAGTCTTGTAGGATATGATATGTTGTGAGATAGAATGGTTAAGACCTTGGTGATATGTTACCTTGTTTGCATGGAGAATTTATCAAAAATAGCCAAAATTTACCCCTCACTTTAAAAAATGTCAGTTTTAATAAAATCTTTCAAATATAGCCAAAAACGCACTTAAATAGACACAAATGCCCTTAAAAATTAAAACCCACATAAACTTCAACTTTCAATGATCCAGGCAGACCCAAATTGGAAATATATTCATCCAAATCGAAAAAGAAATACAATTAATAAGTTCTTTATCTTCAAATCTAATCCAACAAACAAAATTAATTGTATTTCAAGTGGCCAACAGAAAATCATGGAATTAAAACAAAGATGGAAGGAGAGAGAGAAAGAGAAGCAAACCTGGGATTACAGATTGGTAAGTTGAATTAGGGAGTGTAGGAATTGCTTCAGACCAAGGCTATAGACATGCGTGCTCAGCAATAGTTCAACCAAAGGCTACAGACGTGCATGCAAATCCAAATTTTGTGTATTAGGGTTTTGCTTTTTAGGTTTATGTGGGTTTTAATTTTTAAGGGTATTTGTATCTATTTAGGTGAGTTTTTGGCTATATTTGAAAGATTTTATAAAAACTGACATTTTTGAAAGTGGGGGGTAAATTTTAGCTATTTTTTATAAAAACTCGTTTGCATGTGGTCTTGAATGAAAATCTGTTGACTTGAGATTATTAACTCGATTTATAATAGCAATATCATGGTGTAGGGTGGGTCAAATTTGTCATTCCGATCTTCACCCCCCTTCTCTAATTGGGCCCCCCATTAGTAAGGGCGAGTATTGCCCGAACCCATCCCCACAACTCAACCCAAATTTATTTATTTATTCTGCAAGGCCCATATGTCAAAATCAACTAAAAAATTGTGTATCTTTTTGAATTTGAAAAGAATATGCTAAAGTTTATCCCTGGCCTAACTTGGTGGCCTGGCTCATTCCTTTTATTAGATTAATATTGATAGGAAAGGATACGCAACATTCTCATTCTGGAAGCATTTGCATTTATTTCTCCACTCTGTTAAACCCCCCTTTTTTTTTTCTCTGTCCTTGTTCTAGTCCTGCGAAGCTGCATCACTGCACCAACATGGATCCACCTTGTCCTCAAGGTAAATGAGGCTTTGGTAGGTAGAGGTGTGACAACAAACATGACAACAAACATAACATAGTGATAGAATACCAGAGTAATTAACGTGAGTATTGCAGAACAGTCGGAGGTTGACCCTATAGCACATTAATGTTGTCTCAAACTTAATGCTTAAACGATATGTGAAACAGTTTCTTTCAACAACAAAAAAGAAGAAGAAAGAAAGATGTGGGAAACAGTATTCACACAACTTTTAGCAAACACAAACATGGTGCTTGGACTTATTAAAGATTAGGCATCATCATGGGGGAGCAATTACCAAAATTTCCACTGAATTTTCTATTTGACTTGGCGTCATATAATAATCAATTCAAACACATTGTTGATTGTAGATCGAAGAATTCTTGCCCTCCTCTAATGTCCAATGGGGCCTATGTTTTTATATCGTTCAAGAGCAAGCTATCAAGAGAGAGAGAGAAAGAGAGAGCGAGCTAGCTATGATGGATGCCATAATAATAAATAATCAGTGCAAAGTAAAGGTGCTATTTATTTACTGAATCGGGCATCCAGTTTTGCAAATGGAAGACACCGTCAAAGGGGCCTAAAAGACACCACCTGTGTTGATGACTGTTCACAGTTTACAGTTAATAGTTATGCACAAATGTCCAAAACCAAACAGTGACTTCTCAGGCGCCAAAACACACAATGTACCAAACAGTCAACCTGTCTCCTTCTGCATCTTCAAACTTCAAACCGACACCGGGCTCCACCTCCACCTCCACCCTCCACCGTCACTACTATAAACATTTAAAATCACCTACTCTACTAAAAAAGATAACCCTAGTGTCTCACAAGAATATTGGGATTTTGGACTCCATACTTATGCTCAATTTCAATATTTTCAATTCTTACTCTTATTACATTATTATATACACGCGGACATCTATCGTTATTACATAAAAACAATGATGAATGACAGAATAATTTAATTAGAAAAGATTGTTCTACCACTATTACTCACCATTATTATGTGATATGTGAAACAACGACAATAAATACGATTTGGTCGGTTTAATACTATTCAAACACTTACCAATTGGATTAGAGTGTTGTTATTTCCACCAACCTGTCCTATTTTTCCACCCACCTTATCTTCCCACCCACCATATAAATTTTAAAAAACACAATCCTATTTTTTCACCCACCAATATTCCTAAAATACCCTTTTAATTATTACCTCATTTCCTCTCTCCTTTATTATCGTTGTTCATGTCTTCTCTCTCTCTGACGCCCACACATCTCTCTCTCATTTTTGCTGTATCTTATTTTCCATCCTACAAACTAAAACTGCTTTTTTGCTTCCTCTCTCCTTTATTATCGTTGCTCCATCTCTCTCTGTCTCTCATGTTTACTTTACAAACTAAAACTGCTTTTTTGTTGTAATTTACTATACAAACTAAAACTGCTTTTTTTCCTTAAGCAACTTCACATCACGAAATTTGATGACAATGGCTGGTCAGCAGGCAAAAGATGACCAGCCCTTGAAACCAAACATGGCTCATACTCCCCAATTTCTGAACATACCCAGCAACCTCTTTACCCACCTTCCAAACTTTTTGGTCCGCTGATAGAAACTTGTTCATCCCCGGGTTTTCATATTTTTAATTTGTTTAAGAAAAAAAAAATCAGAGTCCAAGAAATACTCATCTCCCAATGCTTTAAGCAATCGTAAAGATCTTAGAAATTATATTCAAATAGAATTTCCTTACCTTTTCACCAAAATCGTTCTCTTCAACATCCGTTGTTGTTTTCTTCTTCATAAACAATTTGATTGAATAAATAGAAAAAAAGAAGAAAATTATTTGAGAACTTAGTTCTGAGCACTGGAAAGTCATACGAGGAATCATGAGCAATGAGTCATAGCTTTCTTCTGTTTTTTTTTCTTTCTGCCAAACGATAGGGTTACGTGAGAACATAAGTTTGCGTTTTTTTTTTCCCTTTCTTTTTCCTTAAGTCCTTTTAAGTCATTTTACAATAAAGTTAAATTTTTCTTTAAAAGTTTAAAGATAAGGTGGGTGGGAAAATAGGACATGTGGGTGGAAATAGCAGCACTCTTGGATTATCATCTTTCAACTTTTGGATCAAAATTCAGTTGTCATTGAATAAACCATGACTTTAAACTTTGACAAATATCATTCCCCTTTATTCTCACAAGCGCGAAATGAAAATGGTCATTCAAGTTTTGGATTTTCACAAATGACAGCAAAAGGGCATGGTGGTGCATGTGGGGGACAGTTTCTTTGTTTAGGTCTTGGATTGGCAAGCAAAGCAATGAGTGCACACTTGAATACTTGAGTAATAATTAATTGTCCTAAAGGATGTGAAAACTAGAAAACCTTCATTGGAAATTGAAGATTCCTCAGCTTCAGCCTTCATCCAACGCCAACCATTGGAAGCATGCAATACCAACTTCCACTATAACCACCATTGCTTAATATTCCATCTGAACCTCTAATAAAGATCTGGATGCCTCCTGCTTTATAATGAAATCTCCAACTTCATGAAAATCATGAAGAAAAAAGTATCAGAATGTGAAAATTCAGCAAGGCTGCCTCATAGAAATTTGGATTTTCCTTTCTTCATTCTGCTGTTTATGCAATTGTTGTTAATGGCTTTTAACTCACTCTGTATCTGGAGTTCTGGAATGAAATTTTAGGACTGAAAAAGATGGAAGAAACAAGAACACAAGTTCCCAATTCTTGAGCTAATGAATATTAGGATATTACTATAACAAAATTTCTTTCTTAGGGCTGAAAGTTTTCAAAAAAATTTCTCATATTCCCAAATTGTCACTGCCTGTTAAATTACATTTCTTCTGTCTCTATTTATTATTTATTTTATACACGACTTCACTTCAGCCTTTATATCCAAAATAAATAGGGTAAAATACCGTTTGGCCCCTGAACTATCACACTAATGGTAGGATAGCTTTCATGGTTTATATTTTGGAAGAATAGTTTCTTGTCTATTATCATATTTATTTGGATTTTTAGCTGTTTACCCCTGAAATATGATAATGGAGAAGAAAAGATTCTTCCAATATAAATATAGAGCATGAAAGCTACCCTACCATTACCGTCAAAACCAGCAGTCGTTGTCAGCTCACACTATGAGATAAAAAGATAAATAAATAGAAAAATAAAAATTGGTACAAAATCACAGTGGGGGGTAGCATCATCTAAAGTTAGTGAGAGATCATGCATTGTCTCACATGGCAACATAAGGACAAAATTAAATCGGCAACAGATGGTAGAGGCAAAGCCAAAAACATGAAGAGGGGGAAAAAGGGTCATTTATTCCAAGAGTTTCCTAAAGTTGCATCAGTACAAGTATAGACAAAGAAGGGGAGGAAAATACAGAGTACAAGACAAAAAGAAAATCAATCTAAGTAACTTTCTGTACTACTTAGACTGACCTAATTCACTGAAACCTAACCCTAACCCTACATCTCGTACCCTCTTTCCCTTCCTCTCTTCTCTTACATGATCCGTTAGACAAAGGACTTTGATTTGTATTTGTTGTGTACTCATAACATCTGTTATGTTACAGACCATTAGTCTACACATCTTTGCCAGTCCCTACTTCTTTACAAGTAAAAGAAGGGTGATGGAAAATAGAAATAACAACCATCACCTCAACTACTAAAAACTAAACCCTGCTAGTTTAAGTTTCCTAAGCCCAAGATCAACCAAGAATATGCAGGAAAGGAACTCCTGACGCAATGCTAATTATATCTTCTAAGGATCCACTTTCTCCCATTCATAACGTCCCGGGAGCGGTTTATCATTCACAGGGTCAAAGTTGTATCTGCACATAAACCCACAATGGAAATATTACATCAACTTGTGAGGATATAAATGAAGTTTGTATTCAAAATATATGACGAGCAATATAAAGTCTATCCTAAACTTTTAACTAAAGAGTAATGAGTAACATACTTCGCAATGAATTGTCTTTGCTGCTCTCCTTCAGCACCAGCGAAGAACTCATCCATATCATGTGCTGTTGGTATGTGCCTCTGCGATGAGCTCTGTATTCTCCGATTTGCTTCAGCTGAATTAGTAGGCTTGGTAGTAGAACCAGGGGTTCTGATGGTGTCTGGATCCCTTATCAAGCTACAAGGCGTTGACTCCCTTGTGGTCCTGCAATAAAGAAAATCAATCCCATTAGATATAACAAGCAGGCACATGTAACCCAAGCTAAACTTAAGACAACACATTAATTTATTGAGGGGAAAAAAATACAAGCTTTGCATTTCAAATGGTGTTAACTATAGGTATGGTTTACTGCAAATAACACCATTAACAAAAATAGCAGACCATGAAGTAACACTGTTATCCGTTCATTTATCTTCTGACTCAATCATGCGGGACTTGGCCAATCATTCAGGACTTGGCCAATCATTCAGGACTTGACCATGAAGTAACCAAAGTGCAGGATGCATTCATGGTACTAAATTCAGTGAGAATTTTTTCACTGGGCATGTTTTCTTTTCTTTTGTCGGACTCTGGATATGCCTCAATTGCCAAATTTTTTTAGTGGACTCTAACACTATGGTTCCCCTCCCTGCCCCCAACCTTCTAATGCTTCACTCACCAATAAATCAATCCTTCCATATCCTCCAACCTTTTTATACTGTTTCCCTTTGTAAAACAAGTAAACAAACAATAAACTGTATCTGACCATTGCCCGTTCAATGTACCAAAGACCAGCATACTTAGTGGCCGAAAAAAAAAACACTTCAAAAAACAATTGCTATCATATGAAACAAAGAATCATAGGTCTTCTAGATGCAAAGTTGCGGGCATAGATTTGCAGCATTGGGCATATTTATTTTCAATAACGGAGTTGAAAGGATTAAATCCTATGTTCCAAGTACAGAGTCAGAATTATGTCAATTGTCTTAGCCATTAGAACTTTTAAGACCCAAAAAACAGAGAGATGATACTAGTCAGTTAATTGTTGCAGAAGCATGGGAGAGAATCCATGTTTCCCAAACTCGAAAACTTAAGTTATCAATATACACATGAAAACTTAAGTGTTAGAAAGAAGTAGAAACTCCAAATTGAAGGACAAAACACTCAGTAATCAATCATGTATAAGAATTAAAGGAGAAAGACGTAGCCAAAACTGTGAAATAGGAAAAGAAAAGAACTCTGGGTTTGTACATGTCACATATATCTGAAAACAATCAGGCACCATTGTGACAACAACACTGCTGGAATAAAGGAAATCTTGTTTACCCTCATAGGCAAATCAGAAAAAGAAATTACAGAACTTTTTCCTTTTGCAGCAGAAATGTTTTACAACCAAAAGATTTCAAAAAGACGGTTTCAAAAAGAAAAACGGAGAGAGAGAGAGAGAGAAATAAAAAGCTCAGAATTTATTGATAGATTTTCTTCTTCTTTTCTTTCAAGAAAGTTTTAGGAAATATAAAAGTTGCCCATCTGGGGAAAATATATTAAAGAGTTTCAAATATAATTTTTTTTTTCAAAGAAGAAAGGAGAAAAAGAAATTAGTTTTGGTTTCCTGAAAGAGAACAATAACCTGAACCTGGACAAGTAATTCTATTAAGCCCAGTTTTGTGGAAGTCCTGCTGTACGGTTCCTAATTGGGATAAACACGAATTTGTGGGTATGAATTTCTGTTTCTATTTCTTACAATTTCAAAGCAACCAAACAGTGCATGCAAGATAACCCCACAAGAAAACAGAAAATCCCAACTTTTCAAGCGAATTTCATCTTAATTTTCTTAGAACCCAAACCAAAGTACAGTGATTTAAAGAAGGAAAAGAAAAGGAATTATGTATAAAAACAATCCCAAAAGAAGCTTTTGAAGGAAAAAGAAAATTCCACAATCAATAGAAAGCACAGATTTTCTGGCTGTAAGCAAGAAAATAAAACCAAAATCAAATAAAAGTTTGATTTTTTTTTTATAAAAAAAAATGTAGTCCGCTTTTCCCAAATTTGAAAAACTAGCAATTAATCTTTAAGACAGGCAATTATCATTTCCCCAACTGAAAAAATTTAAAACCCTAAAAAGTAGTGTTCGAAAAGAAAATAAAGAACAGTAATTCGTTGCAGACATTTTCAATTGAATAAAAATTCTCCAAAACCCAAAATCTCCCTTTCAATTTTCCTTCATTTTCTCGGAAAACAAACAGATACCTAAATCTTTTTCTTTTTCCGGAAACATCCCAAGAACCCCCAACAAAGAGGTTGCACACAAAATTAAAATAAAAGAAAACCCAGAAAACCCACCTCTCTCTACCTTCAAGCTCGAGCACATTCTCTCCAAAGGAAGCTTCTTCGACACCCAAATCGCCATTTTTGTTGTTGTCGGTGTTATTGTGCTCATTCTTTTCTTGACCCTCTTCCTCTTTCGGCGCCATTTCGTCAGCCTCCTCAGCCTTCTGGCCCTGAACCTTGGCCACCGAACCATGGACTCCAAGCCTCGAAGCCGCCCTAGAATTAGAACTAGCCTTGGGTTTCTGCCTCTTGGGCTCGAGCCGTTTGGGCAGGAGAATCGGAGGCTTCTCGAGGCGGCGGCTCCGGAGCTGGAGATAGGAGCCGGAGGTGACAGGTGAAGCCGACGACCTCTGGAGAGCTAGGGTTTTGGCTCGGGTGCAAACTCCGAGAGAGGCTTGTGACTGTGGGTGTGGGTGTGAAACCTCCATGACTGCCATTTCCCCTGCGGACTTGGACTTCCTCATGTACTTGCCCATTTCTTGCTCCTCTTATTTTTTCTTCTGTTCTGTGTAATCTCTCTATTCTCTAGTAGTTGGTATTTGTCTGTTAAAACTCTCGCCAGTCTCAACTCATTGAGAGAGAGAGAGAGAGAGAGAGAGAGAGAGAGAGAGAGAGAGAATGGAAAATGGGGAAAATTGGAAAGGAAGAGAAGAAAGGGAGAGTAGGAGGGTATTTGTAATTTTGTAGTAAGTGGCAGCCTAAGAGCCTGCCTTGCCTAGTCGACTGGAAAGAAGAATGAAAGGGAAAGAAATATGTTGGGGGGGTAGGGTTGGAAAAGACTTGGAGAATTTCATTTTCTCTCTCTCTCTTTTTCAATTTCATTTTCTCTCCAATCTCTAATGCTACTTCAAATTTTTTTTTTTTTAAGAAAAACAAACCCCAAAGGGAAACAATGCATTTTGCTTACCCAAAACAAATGCATTTTGGATAATATCAGTGAGATATTTTATTTTTATTTTTTTTTATATGGAATGGGAGAATTATTAGTTATTTGCAAGGTATTTATTGTTTAGGTTAGTTTATTAATTTTTCAGACCAAAAAAAAAAAAAGGTTAGTTTATTAATTTATTGTTAGTTTTTTTGGAAGGTGTTGGTGATTAATTAATGATTGAGCATTAAAATAAGTATGATGGCTTAGATGTATTTGGAAGAGTTGTTTAAATTTGTAACTCTATGAACCAAAACCAATGAGGGTAGAGAGAGAATCACTCTGAAAACAACAATTAGAAGAACTCTGATTCTGTCCTTGACCTTGAGCTTTACTTTGATATTCTAACATTGATTCTTCTAAATAATGAGTCCAAGACTTGTATAGCTTACATACATTAAAAACATCATATACAATTCAAATTAATTTGTAAAAGATAGTAACTATTATTATTTTTAAACTAGGTTTTTCGTCTCTAATTAAACTACATCCACTTCTGCCCTAATTTTCCTAATTCGAGTGATCAAATAGTTTTAAGTGGCTCACTCATATGATAGATAAGTAGTAGCATTTATTCAAGTACTATAACAAAGTTGATTTAGAGATTTTATTGACAGAACCTCGACGGTATGAGGGAAGATTTATTGAATACTAGAAGAAATACTAGGGGTGGGAGAGAGGGGAGACAAATAACCTAACTCCTACTCATAGAATCAAACAATAAGATATCATGAAGAAAATTAAGGGAACCTCAAAGTCAAACCACATAAAAGAGTAATCTTTTCCTAGATTAAATCTAGCTAGTAACTAGCCGCTATCGGTGTGCAACATCATTGGCTTCTCGGGAACAAAAAACCTGGGATTTGTTGCAACGAGCTTTGAACATCATCTATAAGTCGATTGAGAGATAAATATAATAAGAGCTACTATTTATTCACAATCATACATTACATAGTAAGAAGCATAAACAAAATATATATATATATATCACGATTAGAACCACTTTTAACTGATAGACAAATTTAAATTAATCCAAGGATATCCGGCCAGTGCATGGATAATGTAGGATATAGTTACTACTCTTATCTTGTTATGAATAGAAGAAAACAAACAAATGTTGGCCTTGATCTTCAAGACCAAAAGGAGCATTCTCCTTTGTATTTCCTCTTCTGCCTTTCATACTGACGTAGTACTTTTCATGAAGTTTATGTTTCTCTTTAGCTTATGTGTACTACAATTTTCTGCCACATGCATGGTGCAGGACACTAAAAGCCATATATAAATTAGATTAGATGATGAGTTGCATAGAGACAGTACGTAGCAAGGCAGGGCTGACAATAAAGGAGCAAAGGATGACAACATTTGTGTTTAGGGAGAAGAATTTTACTTACACCGAGAATGTCATTGTGGCGATATCTTCACCCAATCACAAATGTTAATGCGTAATTGGTTTGGAATTCTGCTATAGTGGCATTCACGATCCATGTAAGTTCTTCTCATGCTTAGGATACACAAAACAGAGAGACCACCATGGTGGCATATTTCCGTTGCATGTAAATTGTTCTTGTGTTTAGGACACATAAGTTCTTCTCATGTACTTTTATAAAGGGACTTCATTTTCATTTCTGGGCTCGGACCACTGAAAAGTCAGGAACAATGCTGCTAATAAAGAGATCATCAACGAATTAACCTCTCTAATTGTTAACAAAACCATGTTTAGAAGAGTTTTTTGTTACATAATTTATAAGTAATCCAAGTTTTTTATAATAAAAAAATCCTAGAAGTGGTACTCATCTTTTATTTCATTTCCAGCAACAACAAAAATAAAATAAAAAATTATTTGCGTGAGAGTGAAAGAGAGTCTTGTTATATCGCGATAAGAGTTGAAGAGAAGATATTATGAGTTAAGAGCTGAGATGCCCAAGTCATTGGATACCTTCCGTCAGTGGCCAGGTGGAAAGTTCAATTTATGTTTATTTTATTTTTATTTCTACTTTCAAAGTTTTCTCTATTACGATAAGGATAGGCCTTCCTCACTTCTCTTCACAGGAAACTGTTATTCACGCGCCTGCACACATTGTCATTGACGCTCATTGGTTTGGCTTTGTCTGCTGTCTGGAGAGTGCAGTCCACTTTCTTTAGGAGAGTGGTTTTGATATCTTCTAGACACTTGCACTCAGTTTTTCTGAACGACCCTGGTGGCAGTTCATCAATTTGGAAAGTCACTAAAAAAAATTTTGCAGCAACAAACTTAACTGCCTTGTTGCAAGCACAAACCTACCTATAGCATCTACTGTGATTAGAATATAATCATGATTCATTACCCCATGAATACTAGATTCGAGGGTCATCAAATTAGGTATGTGGGTCATCATCGTGTTAAGTATGTCGGTCACCAATTTGGGTTCAATAGTCCTCAATTCGGGTCCGAACGATCATCAAGAAGAGAGCATGTAGGTTACCAAGTTTGTTTAGGATTACGATCACTGAAGTAACACCTATTTTATGTGAATTTTAGAATGTAATTTTTCTTGATGTCAAATTGTGAATTTAAGGCCATAGAATGTAAGCTCATGTTTCAAGGTGTTTGTAAACAAATTTAGGTGAATTTTTTGGAATTAAGAAGGAAAAGAGTCTCGGCACTGGGTCCATAGCCAAACATGAGATTCGAGGGTTCCAATCCAAGTGCGGCGATGATTTTGAGATTGGAGTGTGATGAATGTGTGGTGATGTGGAAATAGTGAATGAGAAATGAATGCAGAAAAAATAAACGAAAACTAAAACCTTCTATGGTTGTTTGTAAAAGTCACCCTTATTTCGAAAACTATTATTAAAAAAAAAAACTTGGTTTCAATTTTACAAAAAAATATATTGAAAACTAAAAGCTTAAATCAAAAGTAGTTATGAAATGGACGTTTAAATGCATGTGTACGCAACTCTAATCTAGATGTTTTCATTCCGAAAGTAAAAGAGTTAGACCAGTTCTACTCTTATATTCATGATTACGAGGGAATTTTCACTTCTAGCTCGGATATGATTTTAACCAATTCAAAATCGTCATGAATATTTCCTCTCTGCTACTTCTTTCCCAGCCCCCTTTTAACTTTTCCAATTAACTCAATTATCTTTCTTGGGCCATAGTAATATTTTGAACTTCTTTTTATTTCATTGGAAGGAATTAAACCATATTGACCTATCTGCTCCACACCCTCCCTCATATGTCTTCAATTTTCAAAGTTTTTTTTAGTGAAGCATAGGTGTGTACAAGTTAGATGAGAGGCTTTATTTTCTTAATAAGATGAAATATTATAAGATTATAAGATTATTTTAGGTTAGGGGCGTTATATGAGAGATGTATGTTATGATAAGGTTTTAAGCCTTGGGCATGCATTCTTCTTCATGTCATCTAATACTAACATACGCCATAGACACTATCTGCAGCATTCCATTCGAAAGGTTCATATAGGTGAAGGGTAGCTAGCTAACCTCAAAAGGGATTGCTTTGTGGTTGGCCTGCAATGATGCAGGCGTCTCGCCCAAAACACATCGGCTTTAATGGTATATTTTAGCCCACTTGCAAACATACTAAGTTGTTGGTCTTCCTCCCAAATTGGTTTTAATGATCACGACCAAATCCAATTTGTTGCATTTAGCTAACTCTCCGAAGAAAGATGGAATTGATTACATAACCAAAAAAAAAAAAGATAAAAAATTATAACTACAATTTGGGCACTAATTTCGATGGTGTTTAAGTAATAAATACAATTTGATCATGTTCTTGAATTTAACACCTCGTTTTCACCGACGGGCCGTACAAACGCACACGTTTGAATGGAAAAGCAGCCAATGATGGCGCTTCCCTCTCTTTCACGGACCCCCTCTCGCCCTGCCTTGTCCCCACCAACCCACAATTCACGCGCTTTTTAACTTTTTTTATTCCCAAAATATGAACTCACACCGCCACCGTGACTTCATCGGCACTACAACTCTACAGCCACCTCAGGAGCGTGTATCTCCGCAATTTCAGTAAAATTATCAGAATAATATTTTACCCTTTTTTTTTTTCCCGAAGAAGAGAGAGGAAGATTTTCTCACACACTCTTGCTAAAGTGTAATGAAAATTTTCTCACACACTCCACTGAGCTAGACTTTATCGGTTAAAAACATTTTACTCTTTAATTAGAAGGAAACATTCATTTTCATTATCATACACGAAAAATTTATCTATTAAGCAATATTTCCGTCCTGAATTTCTTTCTTGGCAGAAAAAAGAAAAATTGCTAGTTGAATTGAAATCAAAGTACTGGCAGGAAAGAGATCCCAATCTTTTGTTTTGAAAAAAATCGGCGAGGAAGAAGAACGGCGGAATCTCACAGGAGAGCGTTGGGTAAGGCGCTCGCTGTCGCGGGCTTTCAGCGTTTGCAGCTTTTGCTCTCCTAAAAGCTCATAATGAGTGGCGCCATTAAAAACTCATAATTCATATATTTTATTTTTAAATAACAAATCCCAACATTTTTTGGACCTACTTATAATTATCATCATGTTATCTCAATCACATCATTCACGACCAAAATTTTTAAACTTAGAAAGTTTGATAATTATATTATTGTAATATAATTAGTTGATCAGTTTTTTCTCTTTTATAAAGTTCATTGTGGATTTAGTTTTCATCAAGGTTTTCTTGGGGTCTTATCATCGATTTTGTTCTTAGACGAACTCCGTTATTTTACATCACGGGCTTTTCAATGAAGACGATAGATTCAAACTTGAAATACCTTCTAAATTATAAGTTTTTAGTGTCAAATGATGTAACGGGGAGAATAAATAGATTTTGTATCAGTCTTTTTCTAAACCTTGCATCATAAAAAGCTGTTTGTAATAATTATGTTACTGATGGTAGCGTACGCCAATGATTCAATTTGATTCTTCTGTTTTTAATATTCCCAATAGCGAGTCACACGTGAACAGTCACATGCTCTTTGGAATCTTTCACTGATCCCGAGTCGACCCACATATATAATTTCCTTTCATAAAACCTAAATTACAAATTAATTATTTAAAATCTAAAACAAACAAATTAGATGAGACCATTTACATCAGGACATTAACAGAATCAGTCCAAACCCTAACCATTAAAGCAAAAAAAGAAAAAAAAATACAGCAAGAGAATTACATCAGGACATAAAGTACGTCAACAAGTCAATCATTGAAACTTTGGGAAATTAATGTCAAACAAATCACCATGAAGCAAGCCAAAATGAACTGAGAAACAACTGTAATGGAGTCGGTAATTGAAGCCACAACATTCTGATGTGTACAAGGTACAACTTGGTCACAAATCTCTTGCCAAAAGTTACATCAGATATTATCAACTCTCATAAGCTTGCATACTATAGAACTTCCTTGCATTGCAAGTATATTGGTGCAATGACATGATCGACCGAAAAAATATAATGCAGGGAATTTAATCAAACACAGTCAATTGATATGACAAAGCATCTTTGAGATCTACAAAGTTCACCTCTTTATTTTGCAACAATGGTGAACATGAAAAGAATAATACAAATGTTCTTGACCCAAAAGAAAAAAAAAAGCCAAGGTGTTGGCTATTGGTATCTCTAATCTATTTGCTGAATATTGATAGGAGTGAAAAGCCTCATCCCCACAGGAAGAGTACCCCAACTTCTTCATGCATTTCTCATTCAACAAAATCAAATCATAAAAATTTGACACATGATTTGTTGTTTTGGGTAAATGTATCTAACAAGAATTTGAAAATAGTCAGTTTCTAGGCTGGTTGGTACCTTCACATTCTTGAATCACATCCGGTGAAGCACCGTCATCAGAATCATCATCTGGATCTAAGTTATCAACTGACATTACAAAGGCAGGATAAACATTTGGCACATTGTTAGGGCCATTCTCTGGATCTTGCGGAATGGGAGCAGCAGGGATATTTTCTAGGTCTTCCTGAAATTCGGTACCATCTTCATCTGACTGGTAGGAAAGCATAGCTATTATCTCTGGTGGTACAAGCTCAAGATCTTGTGGAATGGGAGCAGCAGGGATATTTTCTAGGTCTTCCTGAAATTCGGCACCATCTTCATCTGAAAAGTAGGTTAGCACAGGTCTGAACGGTGGTGGTACAAGCTCAAGCACGTGCTCTGGTTTATGTTGCTGATTGAATCGTCCAGGGATCTTAAAAGGAGCATTATAGCATGCTCCACATAGGTCAAAACCCATTTTCTCCAGGCAGTCTTTACATTTGTACCTCTCCCCAATAATTGGAGACATCTGCAAAGAGCATAGCAGTATACCAGTCACTAATAAAAAAAATAACACAAGCAGTTCTTAGCTTACTCTATGATTTGTAGGGCAATTCCTATTATGATTTGCAAGGCACTTCCATTAGTTTATTATTATATTATTTATGGCGAACACTTTATCAATACAACGGTTGTGTCCACTGGTGTCCCATGCTCTGATACTCATCTAAATCTTTAAAGAATTGGCCTCCATTTGCTTAGGAAAAGGAGTGCAGATCTAGTAAGTAGAAGGTGGGATACAGGTGAAATTAGAAGAGCGGATCTAATAAAAGAAAGCCAAAAAAAACCATGGTAGTTTTATTAATTTAATTATCAATAAATTTATTCCAAAATTCTTTATGCAAATTGAGTTAGGTCCACTGTCTTTTTAGAGAAAGCTCATAACCAATTAAGCAACCCCTTGGCCCTTATTCTTAAATGGAAATTTAATAAGTAGACAGGGACAAAGGACATTACCCCACAGCAATCACAACCAACTGCAAAATGAACTTTCTGCCCGACCCCAGACCAGCCGGATAAGTAATCATCAGAAAGCGTTGACACTGGCTGGCCAGCACGTTGATGAGCATGCACTGAATGTGAAATCAAGTTAATCTCATATGAGCACCAGAAACAAGACAGCAAAAAACAACTAAAATAAGAAATGCATAAAAAAATAGAATAAGAAAAAAAAGTACTGGAAACATCAGTAGTACAAAACCAAAATATCCGCAGTATGACTAATTATGTCTTGCATAACTAAAGTACAACATAAGAAAAGCCAAAGAAGTAGGTTACGACTTCGACACAAACCACAGTGAACAAAGCCTGAAGTAATTAAGGAAAAATCAGATCCTAATATTACAATCAAAGATATTCAAAGATAGCAGAGGAAGAACTGGAGAAAAAGGAAAAATGGCACAAACAATAGGGTTTTGTTTTAGAATACAATAGATAAGGAAAAAGTAAGATGGCTGTATAACCAAAAAATTCAAATCTTTGAGCTGATACAATCAGAGGTTTAGTTTTAGGAGAAAACAGTGGACATGAATGATGTTCAATCTGAATTCTGAATCTCAAAGAAGATATTTTACAATTTCTTTTCCAGTTATATAGCTCAGGCAAGGCAAGTTCTGAAGATAAAAGATCATTAAAACAATATTAATTTCCGAGGCATAATACGTGATTCAATCCTAGATAATGATATGAATATTAGAAAAATCTGAAGCAGAATAAAAGCACCAAAATCATAAAAGTTTTTAACACTCTCATACTCACAATCAGCTTGTTTTATTGAAGATGATCGTCTCTGTGCATATATTTCAGGATATTGCTCCTCCAAGAAATGTTCTAAAATTAAGCAAACACTAGGGAATCCATTCGGATGCATGCTTTGACAAATCTGACACCTGGAAATTCCATCAACTGGGATGTTGATACAGGATTTACAATATACTGCACAACAGAGATTTTGAATTAGTTTATATTGGCATGAGCATTCCTCTGACTTTTATGTTCAACATAACAGTTAAAGTGATGTAGGTTACCGTGGCCGCAATTGAGAACAACAGGTTGAAAGAGCAGGTTCTTGCATGCAGCACAAAGTAGATCAGAAACCGAAACCTTATTGTGAGTTCCATTTTCAGGACCACTATCATGCAAACAGTCCTCTTTGATGGCTGCATTTCCAATAGCTTCAACATTCTTTAAAGATGTTGTAGGCCTTTTACTATTAGCTTCATCATCTAACGTAGTTTCTGGTGAATTTACAAGTGAAGGAGATCCTCCTACCCCAGACGAACAACTTTCAGAGTTCTTTGACTGAACATTGTCCAGAATATTTGACTCCTCAGTAGGATGTGATCCAGATATTGGATTATCAAATTGAGGTGAGAAGTAACCAAATTCTTTTTCTTCTTCTGGAACAGCGAAGGAAGACGAGACAGTGAATTATTTATGAAGGAAACACTATGTCATACATCATGAGATTGCAACTGCCATACAAGTCACTCACACAAGCTTCCAAAAAAACTGAGAAAATTGAGAATGTCGAATTTAATATGACATCAACCAAAACACCAGTGTTTTAAGCGTTACCTCAAAACAAAGGAACCAAATAATACAGAAAAAGGTGAGGCAAAGTAACACTTCAAAATCCACACTCCACCTAGACCTCACATTAGCAAACACAACCATTCTTTGAGGGTCACCTAACAATTCTTAAACTCTTATTGTGAATTTATTCATAATACTCTCAAATTCGTTAAAGCTTATCTAACCATTCTTGCACTCCAACAAAATCTAGAGACATTTCGTCTTACTGGATACAGTCATATCAATTTCCGGAAAAAAGGATTACTTACAAACACATCTATGGCAGTACAGTCTAAGAGGCATACATGCACAATTTTGATTTAAAAAGAAAAGAAAAAAAACTGCTTTGCGCTTGCAAAGTATCATATTCCATAAAATCTAGTCAATCTCATGCAATATGGCTTCCACTCTCCAAGGCATAGAGGTAATTCCATTGGTAGGAATCGTGATTTTTTCAGAGCTTTGGTGCAAAACAAATTTATTGCTTTCTTTTTTCCGACCACATATATTCCCTGTAGGTTCATAGAAAACCATTGAGCTCATGACATCTGACTAAGGAGTCCTATCTGGTGCCATTAGACATGCAGGATGGGGCTATTTTACAAGGCATCACAAGAACTCCTTACAAGTCATTAGCTACACTCTGAAGAACCAATGAAGATGCTAATGTAAGAGTACTCATGTAACCACTCATATACATGTGCACCATACGTCAAAGAAATCTTGAACTTCATTATTTATCACGTTGTCTTTACATTGGAAAAAAGGATGTGTGCACATGTGATGCGGACATCTTTAGTTAGTTTCCTGATTTATTAGTTTCCTAGATTCTCTAGTTTTCCAGATTTCACTAGGATTTTAGTTTCCAGATTCTAGTAGGATTTTATTTAAGTTTCCTAGTTTATTTTAATTAGTTCCTTGGTGGATTGGGATTTCTGTTTTAGTAAGGGATTTTTATCCTATTGTCTCTAGATTTTAGTTTGCTATATATACCCACCATGTAGTTCTTTAAAATTCAGTTGTTGAGATATAAAGAAAAGCTTATTTTCCAGAGATTGGAGACTACTTGGTGTGAAGCCAAACCCCTGGAGTGATTCAAGACCTATCCCTTTTGTTCTATTTTCTGTTTTCCATTGTTTTCGCTTCCGCTAAACTACCTAAATACTCAATTCACCCATATCCTACATCAAATTTGGTATCAGAGCTAGGTTTTTGTTTTCCTTGGGTTCAAAATTTTCGAGTATTTCTTGTTCTTCACGCCGTGTGTCAAGTGATGGCTCCGACTAAGCCTGGAAAGACAGATGAGCCAGAGACAGACTTTGAACGTCTTGTGCAGATGATGGAAAACCTATAAAAGCAAGTGGCAGATTCGGACAATAGATCCAGACTCATGGAACGTCGCCTTGCAGACTTAGAAGCAGCTAACCAACATGATGAAGCAAGTCTGAATGGAGAAGAGAGGAATCATGAACGACAACGTCATGATAGAGGGAATGATTGAGACGTTTCATTGTGGCTATGAGCAAGACCCTGATGAAAGGGTGATGAGATCAGTGAAAGTTGACGCTCCTAATTTTGATGGTGAGCTAAATCCTAAAGCACTCCTCGACTGGTTAGCTACCATGGATTGCTATTTTGAGTGGCATGACATGTCTTAAACTCGGAGGGTGAGATTTGCTAAAGATAAAATTGGTGAGTCAAGCTGGATTGTTTTGGACCAATGTTGAAACACAGCTAGAGAGAGCTGGTGAAGAACCAATCATCCATTGGGGTGAGATGAAAGAAAGGTTGAAGCAGAAATATCTACCATTATCCTATCAACAGAGTTTGTTGGACGAGTGGCAAACTCTTCGTCAAGACAACATGCCAATTGCTGAATATATTGCAAAATTTGAGGAATTCACGTTGCGATGTGACATAAGAGAAGATCGAAGTATGACTATTTCTCGGTTTAGATCAGGACTTCGTCCAGAGCTTCAAAGGGAATTAATTCCTCGTACTGTGAATACTTTAGAGAGGTTTTTTCAGATGGTACAAGAATTAGAGAAGTATGTAAAGTCGTCCAATGTAGTCAAGCAAACTGATTCTCAAAGATCTGATTTTCATGTTGGCACATCTGTGACTCCAAGTTCTACGACTCCAACATCTACGACTAATTTAGTAAAAACTGCCAAGGGAAAAGGAGTGCTAGTTGATACACGTGGTGGTGGAAGGCAAAGATGTTACAGATGCCAAGGTTTTGGACACTTTGCTGTCCAATGCCCAACGAAGGAGCAACAAGAAATCTGTGTGCACACACAAGCTGACAATCATGGCGACTTCGAGGAAGATATTTATGAACCCTAACAACCTGATGAAGATTGTGGAATCGACTTTGAAGTCCCTCATCCAACATTAGCAGTAGTAAGGTCTACTTTGGCTCAACCCAAGAAGGAAACTGAGGATTGGCGTAGGACTTCCATTTTCCACACTTACATCAAGTCGGGAGATAAACTTTGTAAGGTGGTCATAGATAGTGGGAGTTATATAAATGTGGTGTCAACGCTAACTGTTTCGTGTCTTGGTTTGTCGCCTGAGAAGCATCCTGTGCCATACAGAGTAGCATGGATTGACAATACATCTTCTATCCCTGTTACCCAACGGTGTCACGTTCCTATACAGTTTTCATCTTACAAAGATCATGTTTGGTGTGATGTGGTGGATATGGATGTGAGTTATATTCTCTTGGGAGGACCATGGATCTACGATTACAATGCTACCATCTTGGGTCAAGAAAATATATGTTCGTTCATCCATAAAGGAAAGAAGATCATGATGAAGCCACTTCAACCCAAGCTCGTGAATCAATCTATACCAAACAAAGAGGAGCAAGACAAAGTAGGTAAAGCCAAAGCTCTACATATCATTACGCTTAAAGAATGTAAGGAAGATGCAGAAGTTCCTGGTCAAGTGGAAGTTAAACCAGATTCTCGTAGTACTCGGATTACAAAGGAGGACCTGCCGCACATTGATCCCGACATTTTGGAATGTTATTACAGCTTTATCTCGCCGGAGTCGAGATTTTTTCAGCCAGGGGGAATTGATGCGGACATCTTTAGTTGGTTTCCTGATTTATTAGTTTCCTAGATTCTCTAGTTTTCCAGATTTCACTAGGATTTAAGTTTCCAGATTCTAGTAGGATTTGATTTAAGTTTCCTAGATTATTTTAATTAGTTCCTTGGTGGATTGGGAAATCTGTTTTAGTAAAGGATTTTTATCCTATTGTCTCTAGGTTTTAGTTTGCTATATATACCCCCCATGTAGTTCTTTAAAATTCAGTTGTTGAGATAAAGAAAAGCTTATTTTCCAGAGATTGGAGACTACTTGGTGTGAAGCCAAACCCCTGGAGTGATTCCAGACCTCTCCCTTTTGTTCTATTTTCTGTTTTCCATTGTTTTCACTTCCGCTAAACTACCTAAATACTCAATTCACCCATATCCTACATCAACATGGAAACACTAGTTTCTAGGAAGACATAAGTTTTCAAAAGGAGAGTGAGTTTATCGGTGGAAATAACTAAGTTGTAAGCATAGATAACTCATTTAAAGTGGTAAGCAAATCAACCCAATAAATGTTAAAGCAGTTCAGTAACGCTCACCTCTCACTTGTTTTTCCCGTTGCTTATATGCTTCAGGATACAACTTCTGGAGTAAGAAATGCAGCAACTGACAGATACTAGGAAAATGATTATATGGGCGCCGACAAACTGCACAATAAGACTCACGAGCAGTATTCATGGCATTGTAGACACACCAGAAACATGAAATGTGGCCGCAGCCTGCAAACATCATAAAGTCTTCAGAAAGGGATAACTAGATATTCATTGCTGCTAATAGCCAAGTGAGTGAAACATATATTTCAAAATACAACGGCAGGATTTATCACCTAATACAACTGGCTTGTAAAGAAGATCCCTGCAAAGTAAAGGAATCGCCTTTAGACATGTAGTTACCAGAAATAAAAGGTAAAAAAGTTAATTCAACGGAAAAATAAATCTGCAGGTGGAACAATTTAACCTCATTTTATACTAATATGTGTATTGATGCTAGTTTAATATATGCACAACAATAAGAATCATATCGAGTCATGGCTATTAGATGTGAACAATAATCTTTGTTTGATTAGTACACATGCCCTTCTGTTTTGAAATAAATTTCTTAGCTTTTTCTTATTATTTAGTTAATTCTGCTAAAGAATTAATACGTACACTGAAATTGCCTATAGTTCTTCATGAGATTGTAATAAAAGCATGGAGAATTGTTCATAACGTGCTAAACCAAACAACAAAAATTCAATTCTCAGAAAAGAAAGTGAGACAGAGAGAACCAGCAAACCCAAATTTCAAGCTCCAACAATTATAATCCAAACAGCGAGCAGTGAATTAAATAAACAAATTATGCAAGTCGAGAAAAAAAGAGGGCTAGATGGATTTTGATGTTGCAGAAATTGAAGAAATAAGATATAAAAAAGGAAAAAAGAAAATAAAGAAACCACTGACAGGCAAACACAGCATTTGAACTCTTCTCGGAATTCGTCGGCTTCAAGCTCTGGTTGTGGTTGTTGTTTTATTAGGGTTCTATTGTCTTCCATTTCGAATAAATCTCAGACAGGGAGAAGGATGATTCTTTTAACAAAAATTTCAGTGGCGGTTTATGGAGCGCCTCGACCCACAAATAGAAGTTATCCATCTAATTATTATTATTTATTATTACTATTATTACTCTTATTTTTCAATATTATTATCAGTAAAATAACATTTTAGTCACCAGAATTTAGGTCGAAAATGATTTTGATCACCATGATTTCAATTTTCCAAATTTCGTCCTTGTAATTGTAGTTGTTATCAAATCAAGTCGAATACATCAATCCCGTCAGTTAAGTCCAAATAAATAAATAAAATAAAATGCAAATGATTAAAAAAATAAAAACAAAATAATAATTTATATCCAACAAAAATTCTTTAAGGCACCAATTATGATGTACAAAATGAAAATATATAATGCATTATGCAAAAGGGGTCTCAACTTGGAGATAAAAATTAAGAATTGCAAGCAATTGGACAATTAAGAATGGAACCGAATAATTTTATGTTCTTGTGGAGTGACAGCTCCTTTGAAGTTCATGTGCTTGTAGGCCTGTCAAGTGGCCAACTATGGTCCTTAAATTCCATAAGAGCATCTCCACCCATAAGGGCTAAGGCAAGGGCAAAGGCAAGCAAGGGCTGCCACTATTCACGTGAATAGTGGCAGCCTTACTATTTGTGGTTCCACCCCAAAAGGCTAGGGCAATGGTAAGAAAAAAAAAAGAATATACAACAAAATATAAACTTGTTATGTATTTATAGGGAAAACATCCATAATTTTTTGGTATTTTTTAGGGTTTTTTGCAGCAGTGGTCCTTCAACTATACCCCGTTTTGCATTTGGGTCACTGAACTCAATTATTAGTTGCAGCGGTCACTCAACTATGTGTTTCGTTGCACCGTTAGTCCATACCGTCAAGTCTCTCTAACGGCAGGGACTAATGGTGCAACACAACACCTAATTGAGTAACCTCTATTACTATTTTTTGGAGTTAAGTGATCAAAATGTAACTCCGAGTATAGTTGAGGGATCATTGCTACAAATAATCCTAACTAAAAAGTCATTAATAATCTTGCCACGTCATCATTTTAAACGGAAAACTAACGGACTTGACAGAAGGACTACTGGTGCAACGACACACATAGTTGAGTGACCGCTGCAACTAATAATTGAGTTCAGTGACCCAAATGCAAAACAGAGTATAATTGAGGGACCACTGCTGCGAAAAACCCTATTTTTTAATTAAAAAAATTGAATTTTTTTCGATTTTTTTCAAAATTTTTGAATTTTTTTTTGCTCGTTGATGTCAGCGTGACATCACCGCTGATGTTAGCACCCTCGAGCTGAAGCCCATGCAAGATCTGCCCTTGGACTTGCCCAAGTTAATGGGACCCAGGCCTTGCTTGGGTTGTTGGATGTGTGCTGGAGGTCCAAACCCTTCAAAAAGGGCCTCCTGCCAGGGCTAAAGGCCCTGCGCTAGAGATGCTTTAACATGTGCTAAGGACTATGCAACTTGCATCACATGGTTTAAGAATGTATCAGAAATCTCAATATAGCACTATTAATTTAAAACAAAAAACAAGTTGGTTAAAAAGAAATATTGAAACTTTTTAAAGACAAATAAAAGTTGGAGAGCTCAAATAATCATTCTTATAGTTTAAAAAGAAGGGTTTTTCGCAATAGTGGTCCCTCAACTATACCCCGTTTTGCATTTGGGTCACTGAACTCAATTATTAGTTGCAGAGGTCACTCAACTATGTGTTTCGTTGCACCGTTAGTCCCTACCGTCAAGCCTCTCTAACGGAAGGGACTAATGGTGCAACACAATACCTAATTGAGTGACCTCTATTATTATTTTTTGGAGTTAAGTGATCAAAATGTAACTCTGAGTATAATTGAGGGATCATTGCTACAAATAATCCTAACTAAAAAGTTATCAATAATCTTGCTACGTCATTATTTTAAACGGAAAAACTAACGGACTTGACGGAAGGACTGCTGGTGCAACGACACACATAGTTAAGTGATCTCTGCAACTAATAATTGAGTTCAGTGACCCAAATGCAAAATGGGGTATAGTTGAGGGACCATTGCTGCGAAAAACCCTAAAAAGAAATGAAGTAATTCGACCTATGAAGTTGCTGGCATGGGATGATTAAATATGAATGGTTAAAAAATGATAAAGTGATTATAAATATAAACTCGATGTCAAATAATTAAGAGTATTTGTATATGCATACGAAGTGACGTGTTTAATTATTTTTTTCTCGATATGACGTGTCAAAGTTGAATTAGCCTGGAAATGTTATTGTCCTGCAGTGATTGGTATCTTTATTAAATGATGATGAGTCAATCGTTTGAAATATGTGGTGGCTCAAAGATATATAGTATTGAGGTTTATGTTAATGCAAGGAAGAAGTTTTCTTGTGCTGTTGGGTTTCATAGTCAAACAGATAATGTTGTTCAGCCAAAAAAGAAAACTGTTTAGATTAGACAAGTTTATGAAACCAGACGCTGACAGTTCAATAATTTATTTATAATTTGCAGAAAAAGACATTGAATAACAAGACTGATTCTACTTGAAGAAGAATTGGAAGGTGTTTATTTCTTTGTGTTTCTTCTTCGCTTTTCTGTTTTTCCACTTTATTTTGAGTTCACAATGATCAGTGAGTCGAACAAGTCTTGTTTAACGGGCAATTAGACTTGCAAGCTGCAATACTTGCGCAGGAAAGACATGTGGTTGATTTCTTGCTCTTGTAATGTGTAAAAAGGGTGTAAAGTACAATTGTTTAGTTGAAAAAGCTCAACCCTTTTGGCAAAGGGGCGTATCAAAATCTTTAATCTATGAATCAAACAATCTCGGGTGCAATAGTAACTGTGAAACCAAAACATTAAGAAAGAAACAATGTGGTGTGCTCAATTATTTACCTCTACGTGTAACAGTGTGAAGTTGTAAATACACTCTTTCTTGATATGGGGTAGGTAAATTTTGTCTAATATATATGCCCAATTATTTACCTCTATCTGCTAAATTTTTAATTTTTTAATTTTTTTGGGAGAACCTCTATGTGCTCAATTAATTACTCCTTAGTACGTGTTGATGTTTCACTGTGTTCCTTATTCAGCATATCGCACGGACCCAAAGCCCCGCTGCTAGGGTTTTAGAATGACCAGTAGAACTAGTAATTGATCATCATCAACATCCACGCAGGGAGGGGTCAAACATGGTTACATGGTGGTACCTCCTTACAGCTTCAACATCCTCAGATTGGGTTATTCAATAGTTTCTTGTACATTTGCTTCCACAACTAAAAGATTTTTAGTTGGAGATCTAAAACCCTCGCACATTTCTCTTCAAAATCATTTACTTCACAGACCCATCACCTCAAAAATCTCAGCAGACCAACACAATTTCACATTCGCTTACCTCATAAACTCATGTGGGTTGTCCCCAGAAGACGCAATTTCATCATCCAAATGGGTAAAGTACAATTGTTCAGTTGAAAAAGCTTAACCCTTTTGGCAAAGGGTGTTAGGAAAAATCTGTAAATGTCTTATACTATAGGATCACTATATTAATACACAACTGTAAAAGTAGACAGTAACAAAATATGAAAACTGTGTAAATAGGCAAATATAAATTGAGTACAAAATACTAACTTTTATTGAAGATAGAGGCTTGCGTATTCGCAATGTCCTAAAGACAGAATTTCGGGCTAGGTGTATTTCTTTTATTTTTCAGAGACCACCCAAGTCTTGATTATTTAAATATTATTATTAATCAAGCAAGCTAACCATGATAGCCTTCACTACCAAGCCCATCAGCCCGCCAATCTTATTTAATTGGTGTTAAGGTTTCATGTTTATAAAGCATTGGAACCTTTTACTTTTTCCAATGTGGGACATTTGCTTTCAAACTTCCAACAAAGGGCATATCAAAATCTTTATCTAGAAGAGAAGAGGAATCAAACAATCTCGGGTGCAATAGTAACTGCGAAACCAAAACATTCAGAAACAAACAATGCAGTGTGCTCAATTATTTACCGGTAAATGGCCGAATACCCCCATGAACTATATCGACTATCGAAATATCCCCCTAGATTATTTTTTCAGCCAATTTAGCCTTCGAATTATTTTAAATGGCCAATTTAGCCCATGCCGTCAAGTTTTTAGACTTCTATTTAATTTTCTGTTAATTATAAGGGTAAATTTGTCATTTTACAAGGACAATACCAAAAAATAATAAAGAAAATGTAAAATCATAATTTATTCTCTCTTTTTAAATTTTTTTTTTTTTCTTTTCCCCTCTTCTTCTTCCCTCTCTTTTCTTTCTTCTATCTCCATCTCTAGAGAGACTGCTACTTTGTAGGCAAAGTACAGGTTGTGGACCAGAACTTTGGTCTCTTTTAGGGATGGCAAAAATGCTCATAGGGGCGGGTCTCCGACCCTAACGGGGGGAGATTTCGGGGCTAAATGGGTATCGGGTACGGGGATCCCCGAACTTGAAAAATCCCCTACGGGTATAGGGAGGGGATGGTATTGGCCTCCCCATTCCCAAACCCGACCCGAAAATATATATGTTTATATTTAAATAAATAAATAAATAAATATAATATTTTTGTTTAATCCTAAGTTAACATCCCTCTCCTAATTTTTCCTAATCTTCTTTGAAATTTCATATTGATGTGATTTTGAATAGTTGAGTTGAACTTTATAATTTAATTTGGATGCGTTGAATAATAATTTAATATAAAACTTAATGTTAAAATGTATTATAAATATTTTTTATGCAAAAAAAAGGGGATTCGGGGTGGGTATGGGGAATAGTCCCCCGATGGGAACAGGGATGGGGATTCCCCAAAACCTATTAAACGGGGATGAGTTTGGGGATGGGGATGGAGAGCGGGTACGGGGATGGTATTGTCATACCCGGCCCCTACCCGACCCGTTGCCATCCCTAGTCTCTTTGGTTGTTGGGTTGTAGCTCATTAATCTGCCATGGGGTTTGCCTCTTAAAATACTTGATGTTGCTCTTTCACTGGAAAATACCCGATCTGCCATGGGGTTGTAGATCATCAATCTGCAGTGTTGTAGATGTGGGTCTTCTTCTCCACCTCCATTGTTGCTCATTCACTGGAAAAACATATGCAGCTCTTTCATTGAAAAAACCTTACCGAAGTGGGATTGCAGAGAAAGGGTTTGAGGGATGGGGTGGGGAATACGTTGATTGCTAGGGTTTTTGTTTTGTTTTTTGTTTTTGTTTTTTGTTTTTGTTTTTTTGATGAAATGGGGGGGATAAACCCCAACAACAACTACAAAGCAAGAGTAATCTGACGAGAGCGAGAGACCCCTAAGAGGTCATCAACCAAAGCATCAATAGCCCACACAGGAGCATTATCAAAATAACAAATTCCTAAGTCCAAGTTGTAGCTCCACCTAGCAAGGTAGTTATTTTCCTTGTAAATATGATGTAACTGATAGTTCACAAATTGCCTTAGAAGAGTGCAGCAATCTTGCAACAAACCAGCAAGTGGGTGGAACCGAGAGATATCAGTTTGTTGGATAAGATGTACACTAAGAGCTGACTCCATTTCAATGATGAGCCTATTGATGCCTTTATCCAAAGCCATTTTAAGACCAAAAAATAAATCCCATAGTTCAGCTTCAAGTATTTGGCCCTTACCCAAGTTTATCGCAAACCCCTTAATCCATTCTCTAGCACAGCCACGAAGAATACCACCAGCACCAATATTCCCAGAGGTAAGTTTTCAAGAATCATCCACATTCAGTTTAACCACTCCAATACTAGGAAATTCCCAAGCCAAAGAAATCAGTAATTTTTTCCCAACTAAATTACCACCACTAGGAACCTTACTCTATTCAGAGATAGCATATAAGATGATTTGCCTGGTGTTAGAAGGGGCAACCTCATCAACATTAAAGATAGATTGGTTTCTCCATTTCCACAAATACCAACAGTTATACAAAAACAGAGCACCAAGCAATACTCCCAAACCATCTAGCCTTGGAAAGGATATTGGTCTTTAACCAAGGTTGGAAGTCAGGAGAAAAGAAGTTATTTCATTGGTGGGGAAGCAAGAAATATCGCCAAATCTGTTTGACTTTAGTGCAATCTCTAAGGATGTTGAGAGCAATTTCGTAGGGCCAATCACATATAGAGCAAGAAGGGTCACTAGCTAAATTCCTTCTTACTCTCTGATCATTTGATAGGATTTTATCTTGGTAGACAAGCCATAGGAAGACTTTTAACTTAGGGGGAAGGTTCAGCTGCCATAAAACCTTCCAAAACGAGTCACTCCAAGAAGAGTCTCCAAAGAGCAGTTGATAAGCAGATTTAACAGTGAAGACCCCATTGGCTGTGTGTTTCCAAATCTGTGAGTCCTGTAAAGTCCCAATAAAACCAACAGGAACATTAAGAATTCTTTCTACTACCTCAACAGGAACAACAGTTTTCAACCTCTCAATATCCCACCATCCATGCTTGAAGAAGCTTGAAACAGGGCATTCCAAATCTAGCACATCACCAACTCCCTCATACTCCATCAAAGGTGTGTCAGACAGCCACTTGTCTGTCCAAAATTTCACTTTATCCCCCATCCCAATTCTCCAAGTCATCCCCTGAATAAGCAGTTTTGAACCATGCAGAATACCCTTGTAGGTGGCAGAACAACCATGTTTACTACTCAGAGAATTGTCCAAGATAGAGCAGCCTTGCAGGTACTTATCCTCATAAATTTTGGCCCACAAACCCTTATCTTGAGCATGTAGTTTCCAACCAATTTTACCTAGCATAACTTGGTTCATTAACGCGGTTTTCTTCAGACCCAGGCTACCTTTATGCTTGGGTTTACATACCAAGTCCCATTGGCATAAGTGAACCTTGCTCTGCTTGGTACTACCTCCCTAGAAGAAGTTGCGATTAACACCATCAAGATCTTCACAGATGCTCATAGTTAATTTAGTTGTTTGCATTGCATTGCATAGATAGGTATAAAAGATGTAATTGCTTGAATAAGAGTTGTCCGACCTGCCATCGATAAGCACTTACTTTTCCAAGTGGCCAATCTAGTATGAACTTTTTCCACAATGCAATTATAAGTAGATTTGTTCGCAAGGTGATGCAAGAGAGACATACCTAGGTATTTTCCCATATTGTCAGTCAAAGGCGAACCACATATAGCACTTATATCCTTGGCAAGCTCCTTACAGGTGTTGGGAGAGCAAAAGACAACAGACTTAGAAAAGTTGACAATCTGACTCGAAGCCTTGCAAAACAAGTCTAAACATTTCATGATCCGTGCATGCTTCATGCTAGCCTCCGAAAAAAGAATTAGGTCATCTGCAAAGAAGAGGTGAGAGACAAAAGGTCCAGATTGAGAAGATCGAACAGGCTTCCAATTCTTATTGCAAACAGAATCCGCGATCATGTGGGACAGTTTCTCAATGCATAAAACAAATAGATAGGGAGAGAGAGGGTCTCCCTGTCTAATACCACTTTTAGGGATGAAAGGGTCAGTTAATTCACCATTAATACATACTTGGTATTGAACCGTAGTAATACAACTCATGACTAATTGGATAAAAGGCCTAGGTAGTTTCAACTCCATAAGCACCAGTTCAATAAAATCCCAACTCAGTCTGTCGGAGGCCTTAGATAAATCAATCTTCCATGCAACAAAACCTTTCTTGCCTTTGGACATCCTGAATTTATGCATAAGTTCTTGAGCAATGAGAATGTTGTCAGTAATGTGTCTACCCGGAACAAAGCTCACTTGGTTAGGGCTAATCAAACTAGGAAGAATAGGCCTAAGACGAGCAACCAGGATATTTGAAATTACTTTGTAGAGAGTGCAACATAAACTTATAGGCCGAAATTGGATCATTGAAGTAGGATTATCCACTTTAGGCACCAAAGTAATCAAGGTGGAATTAAGACCATCAGGAATCCTACACTCCTTAAACCCTTGGTCAACCAACTTAAAAATATCATTAGCACAAATATTCCAGTGCTTCTGGTAAAAACAAGCTGGAAAACCATCTCTTCCTGGAGCTTTAATCCCCCCAATGCTAAAGAGACTCGCCTTAATTTCTTCCAAATCAACAGTGGTTACCAAGGAAGCCAACTCTCCAGAATCAATACTAGGAAAGAGATTTGGGATTGCAAACCTGTTGGTTGGCACATGAGCAGGAGAGAATAAATCAGAAAAATAGCTCATAGCCAAATATTTAATACCATCAGCCTCATCCACCCAAACTCCAGCATCATTCTTGAGGCTATCGATTTTATTCTTTCTCCTTCTAATAATGGTAGACATGTGGAAGAATTTGGTATTGCGGTCACCCTCTTGAAGCCACTTTTTTGGTGCAAAAAATAGCTTCCTGGTCCAAGATACCATTAAACTCTTCAATAAGCACAGTTTCCAAATTGTTAAGAGAATCATTAGGCCCTTGGCATAAGGCCTTTTGAATCCCTGCCAAACGAGCTAAAATTCTGGCTTTTTTTTGTTTGATATGACCAAAGACAGAGCGGTTCCAATGTTTGAGAGGTTCCACTAAGGCACAAGACTTCTCTAAAGCAGAGCCAGGGGAGAGCTCCCAGATTGGAGCAAAAAACTCTTGGAACTTCTCATGTTTCGTCCATATAGCCTCGAATCTGAACGGCCTACGAATGGGAGAATAAGGAAACTTAGACTGAAGGCAGATTTTGATAGGAGTGTGATCAGACTTCGTCCTTGGCAAATGGATAACGTGAGCATCAGGAAAGAGCCCTCTCCATTGAATATTGCATATAGATCTATCAAGCCTTTCAAAGATCCTTTTATTAGTCCAAGTATATTTTTTGTTTGCTTCTTTAGTTTTTAAATATTTAATTATTTTTAACGGAAAATTGGATAAAACTACATGGAAACTAACGGCAGAGGCTAAATTGGCCATTTAAAATAGTCTGATGGTTTAATTGGCTGAAAAAATAATCCAGGGTGGACATTTCGATAAGCGTTATAATTCAGGGGGGTTTTCGATAGTTTACCCTTATTTGCTTCTAAGTGTAACAGAGTAAAGTTGTAAATACACTCTTTCTTGATATAGGGTACGTAAATTTTGTCTAATATATATGCCCAATTATTTACCTCTATCTGCTAAATTTTTAATTTTTTAATTTTTTTTTAGAGAACCTCTATGTGCTCAATTAATTACTCCTTAATACATGTTGATGTTTCACTGTGTTCCTTATTCAGCATATCGCACGGACCCAAAACCCCGCTGCTAGGGTTTTAGAATGAGCAGTAGAACTGGTAATTGATCATCATCAACATCCACGCAGGGAGGGGTCAAATATGGTGGTACCTCCTTACAGCTTCAACATCCTCAGATTGGGTTATTCAATAGTTTCTTGTACATTTGCTTCCACAACTAAAAGATTTTTAGTTCGAGATCTAAAACCCTCGCACATTTCTCTTCAAAATCATTTACTTCACAGACCCGTCACCTCAAAAATCTCAGCAGACCAACACAATTTCACAGTCGCTTACCTCATAAACTCATGTGGGTTGTCCCCAGAAGACGCAATTTCATCATCCAAATGGGTAGCGTTGCAATCCTCACAAGGGGCAGACTCTGTTTTGGCCCTTTTGAGCAACCATGGACTCTCTAAAACGCAGATCTCAAAGGTTGTCAGGTTACGCCCTGCTATTCTTGTAGCTGATCCTGAGAAAACCCTTTTGCCCAAGCTTGAGTTTTTCAGCTCTGTTGTAGTTTCAAGGCAAGACCTTGCAAGAATTCTGTGTTTTAATCCCCACCTTTTGTCAAGAAGCTTGGAGAATCAGATTATACCCGCTTATAAATTTCTCAGGAGTCTGATTTCCGAGGAAAATGTAGTTGCTGTTTTGAAGCGCAGCTCATGGATTTTCCAAATCGCAGAAAGAGTGTGGCGCCCAATATTGAGCTTTTGAGAGAATTGGGTATGCCCCAATCATGCATTGCTCTGTTGCTAGCTCACAACACTCAGGTCTTGATGCACAAGCATGAAAATTTTGCTGCAGCTGTGGAAGAGGTTAAAGCAATGGGATTTGATATGAAGAAATCAACTTGTGTGATGGCATTAAAAGCATTGTGTGGGGAGAGCAGTAAGGTCATATGGAACCGAAGTCGCGAAATTTACAAGCGGAGTTGGGGTTGGTCTGATGATGATGTGATCTCTGCTTTCAGGAAGATTCCAGGGTGCATGATTCTGTCTGAGAAGAAAATAATGCAGGTAATGGATTTTTTAGTGAACAAGATGGGATGGCCTTCAAGAGTGATTGCCACATATCCTGTGATTTTGTGTTTCAGTTTGGAGAAGAGAATTATTCCAAGGTTTTCAGTTGTTAAAGTTTTGCTGTTGAAGGGGTTGATAGGTGAAGACTTCAGTTTTTCTTCTGTGCTGTTGCCTTCAGAGCAGCACTTCTTGGAGAGGTTTGTGACCAGATATATCAACCAATTACCTATGTTGTCAGATGTGTATCATCGAAAATTGGATGTCAAGGATGTGTGATTTTTTGCACTATACTAAAAGTTTTGCAGGCTTAATGTTTCATTTACTTGACAAAGATGATCAAAAGAAATCCCATGAACAAAATATATTTCATCATTCTTGGCATTTTCATTGGTTCCACATTTTCTTTCATATTGGTTTTCCTACGTGGGGTAAACAAGTTACATTTTCATCCACTAATGTGACATGAATATAAATTTGACCATATTGAAAACCTCATCAAATTGTGAATTGTAATTGTAAGCAATTGATGGAGAACCATGGCCGCGACATTTTTTTTATAGTAAGCGATTGATACAGAAGCGTAGGATTAGCAACAGGATGACAATCAGAGGAAGAATCCGCCATTGATGAAACGACAACAAAATTAGGAAGAAAAGACTGTTTGGGAGGTGAGAAAATGAGAGAGAGAGAGAGAGAGAGAGAGAGAGAGAGAGAGAGAGAGAGAGAGAGAGAGAGAGAGAGAGAGAGAATCACAGAATCAACAAGTCGTAAGACAATTGGCTCTGATACCATGAAGAACAATGTAAAACTTCTGAATATTCTCATTCATTATTGAATAATGATTATTGACAGTTGTACAAGCTTAACAGAAACTCTAGCTAAACTTAACCAAAACTGGTATTGATTAAACAAACTCCAACAGACAAGAGGAAAGTGTCTGCTAGCTGTGAGGTGCATGGTAGAATTGTACAGCTGCAGAATCAGTTGCATTAGATGATCTCTCTACATGTTGAACAAGTTACTGTATGAAACTTGCAAGCTGCATTATTTGCGCAGGAAACACATGTGGTTGATCGGTTTCCTCTTGTAATGTCTAAAAAGAGTGTAAAGAACAATTGTTCAGTTGAAAACATGCCTTGAGCTTGAGGATTTCAACCCTTTCGGCAAAGGGCATATCAAAATCTTTATCTATGAAGAGAGTAGGAATCAAACAATCTCAACTTTTCACATGTGTTCAATTATTTACCTCTCTCTGGGAAATTTTTTATTTATTTACCTCTCTACGTGTAACTGAGTAAGGTTGGTAGGTAAATTACCTCTACTATAGTCTATATGCCCCCAATTATTTACCTCTATATGCTCAATTAATTACTCCTTAATTATGCAGTACGAAGGTTGTAGTGTATACATATGCTGCTATTTCACTGCGTTCCTTGGTGCCATTTGGGTTTTCAGTATAAATTCAAAAATATAAAAGTCTTCTTAAGCATATCGAACGGTCCAAAAACCCCCTGCTGCCTAGGGTTTTAGAATGACCAGTAGAATTAGAAATTGATCGGCATCAGCATCTAAGCAGGGTCAGACATGGTGGTACCTCTCTACAGCTTGAACACCCTCAGATTGGGTTATTCAATAGTTTCTTGTACATTTGCTTCCACAACTAAAAGATTTCTTGTTGGAGACCTAAAACCCTCGCACTTTTCTCTTCAAAATCATCTACTTCACAGACCCATCACCTCAAAAATCTCAGCAAACCAACGCAATTTCACAGTCGCTTACCTCATAAACTCATGTGGGTTGTCCCCAGAAGACGCAATTTCATCATCCAAGTGGGTAGAGTTGCAATCCTCACAAGGAGCAGACTCTGTTTTGGCCCTTTTGAGCAAACATGGACTCTCTGAAACCCAGATCTCAAAGGTTGTCAGGTCACGCCCTGCTATTCTTGTAGCTGATCCTGAGAAAACCCTTTTGCCCAAGCTTGAGTTTTTCAGCTCTGTTGTAGTTTCAAGGCAAGACCTTGCTAGAATTCTGTGTTTTAATCCCCACCTTTTGTCAAGAAGCTTGGAGAATCAGATTATACCCACTTATAATTTTCTCAGGAGTCTGATTTCCGAGGAAAATGTAGTTTCTGTTCTGAAGCGCAGTTCATGGATTTTCCTGGAAAATCGCAGAAAGAATGTGGTCCCCAATATTGAGCTTTTGAGGGAATTGGGTATGCCCCAATCATGCATTGCTCTGTTGCTAACTCACAACACTAAGGTCTTGATACACAAGCATGAAAAGTTTGCTGCAGCTGTGGAAGAGGTTAAGGCAATGGGATTTGATATGAAGAAATCAACGTTTGTGATGGCACTAAGAGCATTGTGTGGAGAGAGCAGTAAGTCCATATGGAATCGAAGCCGTGAAATTTACAAGCGGAGTTGGGATTGGTCTGATGATGATGTGATCTCTGCTTTCAGGAAGAATCCACAGTGCATGATTCTGTCTGAGGAGAAAATAATGCAGGGAATGAATTTTTTGGTGAACAAGATGGGATGGCCTTCAAGAGTGATTGCCACATATCCTGTGATTTTGTGTTTCAGTTTGGAGAAGAGAATTATTCCAAGGTGTTCAGTTGTTAAAGTTTTGCTGTTAAAGGGGTTGATAGATGAAGACTTCAGTTTGGCTTATGTGGTGTTGCCTCCAGAGCAGCCCTTCTTGGAGAGGTTTGTGATCAGATATATCAACCGATTACCTCAATTGTGGGATGTGTACCATGGAAAATTGGATGTCAAGGATGTGTGATTTTTTGCACTATACTAAAAGTTTTGTGTGCCTAATGTTTCATTTACTTGACAAAGATGATCAAAAGAAATCCCATGAACAAAATATCTTTCATCATTCATGGCATTTTCAATCGTTCCACATTTTCTTTCATATCGGTTTTCCTATGTAGGGTAAATAATGTGACAGGAATATAAATTAGACCATATTGAAACCTCATCAAAATGTGAATTGGAACTGTAAGCGATAGATACAGAACCATGGTCGCGACATTTTTGATAGTAAGTGATTGATACAGAAGTGTAGGATTAACAACAGGAGATGAAGTTGCAGAGTGAGAATCAGAGGAAGAATCCGCCGTTGATGAGCAAAAGACACGAAGAATAGGAAGAAAAGACTGTTTGGGAGGTTAGAAAATGAGAGAGAGAGAGAAAATCACAGAATCATCAACCAGTCGTAAGACAATTGGCTCTGATACCATGAAGAACGATGTAAAACTTCTGAATATTCTCATTCATTATTGAATACACAGATAGCTTGGCTAACCAAGCTGTACAAGCTTAACAGATACTCTAACTAAACTTAACCACAACTGGTATTGATTAAACGAACTCCTAACTGAAAAGAGGGAAGCATCTGCTAGCTGTGAGGTGCATGGTAGAATTGTATAGCTGCAGAATCAGTTGCATTTGATGATCTCTCTACATATTGAACAAGTCTTGTTTAACCGGCAATTAAATTTTTGTATGAAACTTGAAAGCTGCAATATTTGCACAGGAACACATGTGATTGATCGGTTTGCTCTTGTAATGTGTAAAAAGGGTGTAAAGAACAATTGTTCAGTCTGACCAAAAAAAAAAAAAAAACAATTGTTCAGTTGAAAACGTGCCTTGAGTTTGAGGATTTCAACCCTTTTGGCAAAGGGCATGGGAGGCATAGAGCCCTTTTGTTTGTTCTGTAAACAATCATAATCTTTAGTTTTTGCATAAAATCCCATTTACGAATATTAGTGTTGAAGAATGTAAAAATAAGTGAGTCTTTCTAACACTAATAACCCAAGCCAGTATGTTTTTTTTTTTCTACATTAGATGTAATCTGTAGTTTCTGTTTGGGTTAAATACCTTTTTGGTCACTAGGTTTTACACAAAAATTCAATTTGGTCACTGAGAAATTTTTTTAGCCAAATTGGTCACTGTGTTTCCCAAAGTTTACAATTTATAGACATTCAGTTATCTTCCATTAAATGCAGTTTTTATTTAATTTTTTTAGGAAGCACATTCAATCTTCTTCCTCTAACTAAACGAGTTAGGGTATATTGTGCTATTAGGGGTTAACAAATTGGGGGAAATCTTGGGTTGAAATCGAGATTATGAATTATAAGGTCATGGATTGGATGCTATGTTGAAGCCTGAATTGATTCAGTGAGAATCTTATTGTGACTTTGGATGACAATCAAGGTGATAGAGCACCAAAATATATTGGTAAGTTGTTGATTTCATTTTAATTTGGTTTGGCATTTTGATTTTCCTTATACCTCACAATTTCGATTTCAACCTAAAATTTCCTCCAATTTGTTAAACTCTAATATCCCAATATACCCTAACTCGTTGAGCTAGAGGAAGAAGACTAAAAAAATAACAATAAAAACTACACTTAACGAAGGAAAGCGGAATGTCTCTATAAATTGTAAACTTTGAGAAACATAGTGACCAATTTGACTAAATTTTTTTTCTCGATGACCAAATTGGATTTTAGTGTCAAATCCCAAAAAAGTTTTTGTTTTTTAATCTCTACCTCTATTTTCTTTTAATTATCAAAACTTTTTTCTTTTTTTTTCGGGTGAGGAGAGGAGGAATCAAACAATTTCGAGTGCAATAGTAATTGCGAAACCAAAACATTCAGAAAGAAACTGTGGTTAACTTTTCACATGTGCTCAATTATTTACCTCTCTACGTATAACTTAGTGTAGGGGTTTTTTTTTATTTCAGCAACTACAGATGGCCCTAGGCTGCTGTAAAAAGCAAATGACTGGAGTTGACCCTATGTCCGAGTTCAAGAATCAGGCCCTAAGAGTGCTTCAAAAGATTCGTGGAGCCTTAGGGAGCACTTTGGTTTCTTTTACCAACAAAATCAACAGCTGCTTACAGACCAATATTTGGGCTTGGCTTGAGAAGCTTGCGGCATAGGACTTGAGCATTCATGAGTTTAGCGTTAGAGAGAGAAAACTTGGATTTCCTATGAGAAATAGGGGTTCAAAGCAAGGAGAGAGGGAATTTTGGGAAGATTTTTTTGGGGGAAAAGAGGAAAAGATGAGGGTGGAAGAATGGGTGACTTGAGCAAATTTGCAGCCGCTTGACGAAGGTTTCGTCACCCTCTTGGAGGGTTTGCCAGATGAGAAAAAGGAAGGAGATGGGAGAAAAAAGCTCGAAATTGAAGGGTTCCAGTAGTGAGGGAGGGTGCATGCTCGCTCTGAAGCACTTTTATATTAACCCTATTTTTAATAGAATTAGATTTTATCTCTTGAGATTACTTTCCTAGTTGGACTCTATTTTGGTTTAAGTAAAAATATCATTTTTCATATTTGACTTGGAGAGCATGTTTCATTTAATACCAATATTGTTTCATTCTATAAACAATTGGGATTCTAAGGTCATCTCCAACCCTTGGACTTAAACCCAAAATATCCCCCCAAACCTCTCCCAACCCAAGAAAATGAAGGACCCAAAATTTGGGAAAATATGGGTCCAAGTATTGCCCAAATCCAAATTTTTTCGTGGAGCCCACTTTCATATCAAACAGCCCCCATGCACAAAGATTCCTCCGTGGGCCCTATCTTTTTTTTTTGTTGCTGCCATCTTGTCTTCCACAAGCGCCACTTGTCAAAGCCCCATTGAGTTGCCGTTGGATTTGAAATTATTTGCTGTTTGTTTTTAATTTTTTTTAATTTTTATATATACATATAACTTAAATCAACGATGGGGATTAAATCTTAGCTATTTTAACGGTAAAAAAAAAAAAAATTCAACTGCTGAAATTTAAATCCAACAGTCAAAATAATATTTTAAATTAATCTAGATTAGATCCAACCCCAAAACTCACTCCAAACTCTATAAATACCCATCAATTTCTCAAATAATCTACCAAAAACATTTTATCTATTTCTCAATTTATTTTCCTTTGTCAATCTCCTTTCATTCTTGTTGAAGATGTCCACAAAACCTCCTTTCATTCTTATTTTAGAATTATGTTGTGTGTTTTCTTTTGGAACAAAATTATATTTGTGGAATTTTAATTTTTTTAGGTCAAATTGTTCAAAAAATTTAATTATGAAGTTATTTAAAAAGATTGAATGAAGAAAAGTTATCCATAAAAAAAAATTAGACTTAAACTATTTTTAAACAATTTAATAAAGTTGCAGACCTAAAATTTGAGTCCGTATGGGAGAAAAAACAATTTGAGTCTGGGCAAAACCCAAATAGTCACTTTTTAGAGGGGGGAAATTTGGGTTTAGCCCCTTATGAATTGGAGAAGGCCTAAGAGACGAAATCAATTAGAGGGAAAACAATTGGGATTATTATTTTCCTAAGAGATGAAAACAATTGTTTCCAAATTGGTTTCAATGTTTCTTTGTTAGAGTGAAAGTCATAGAGCTGACAACATCAATTAGTATTCTAAGAGTGTCAAATCTAATCAATGGCAAGATATTGATTCGTGGCTTTTTACACTTCTCTTGAAAAGAGGAGAATGAGTTATGTATAAAACATGGTGTGCATCTCTTTTACACATAAAAACAACTTTCCCATATTTTGTTTGAGCATCTAAAATTCCTAAGAAAGCTGTTGTGCAGATATTTGAGATAAATCATCAAGTGTTCTATATTTACTTGGTAATTTATCAAACACTTTAATCATTCATTTGCATTGTTTGGTGACTCATATGGTTGAGGGCACCAAGACCGTCGTGGTGGTTTTTCTTTGGCGAGCTTAAAGCAATTGTGACCAGTATTGAGTTCAACATAAAGAGTGTCAACGATCATCATGTGACAGAAGTTGAGTTACGAAGAAGTCGGTAAACATTATCTAGAATGTGTCCAGGATAAGTGTGTGAGTACTTCTTATAATCATCGTTCTATAGTGGATTTGTGTTAGATTGAGGAGTCTCGTGGATTTTCTCTATAGGTGGGGGTTTTACCACGTAAAATAATTCCTTGCATGTTCCTTTGTTTTATGTTTAGTGTTGCGTAGATTCAGCTGCACCAAAATAGATTCAGCTGCATCCTCAACTTGTGATACTCGCAAGTGCACGAGCCGTTGGTAGTTTAGCATATGTAAGTGCGAGGTCGATCCCACGAGGATTGGTGATAGATTGATTGAATTCAATTCCCTGTAAAAAAAACAAAAATGAAAAAAAGAAAGAAAATAAATCAAACAAGAAAGAAAGAAAAGAAATTAACTCAAGCGAATAAGTTCCCAAGTTCAATTTAGATTAACGGATTGATTCTAGCTAAAGTATGATTAAGCCATGGTGTCTGGTCCTAACCTTGTGTTCCTAATTCCCTAACTTGATCATTTGTTGTCTAACCTAAATTAAGCATTAGGAACCCATTAAGCATAGAAGAACATTTTAAACAACCAAGCATGTATCTAATCCCTGTTGTCGAATGTCCATACATACTCTTCCTATTCATAGTTCAATTCGAATTAAAGCATGATGTCTACTCTTAATTCAAACCAAGATAGCTAACATGCAAGCCTTAATGGTGATCAATCATTCAAACTAGCATATTAACTTATAAGTATAATGAATAAGAACAAAAACCATAATTGAAACTTGGAAACTACTCAAACTTGAATACTTAAAGAAAAGAATTTACATAGCAATGGAAAATTAAGAAGAACTTAGAAAAACTCAAAGAAACATTAGCAAAAGAATTTTATTACAACAATTGAGAACTAGAAAGGAAAACTAAGAGAATTTAAGGGAGAGAAGGGAGGGGAGCTCTAGAGAAATGTTTGAGAGCTCCCCCCCTTGGGGTGTGTTTACAAGCTTGGGAAACCTCACTATTTATAGGCCTAAGGAAGTTGAAAATCTAAATTAAATATTGCTTTCCACTCACTTCATCAACTTCACCTAACACACCATTACATTTGAAAACAATTTTTCTTTCTTTAAACTTAGTGTTTGAGAGGATCCAAGGCTCTCTTAATTGCTCAACATGTAAGGCTCAAAAGAGGATCCAAGGCTCAAAAGAGGATCCAAAGCTCAAAAGATGATCCAATGCTCAAAAGAGGATCCAATGACATTGCATTGCAGTCAGCTTGTGGGCAGGTTTTGGGCTTGGTATTTGCTTCGAAAAAATCTGGAAAAATATGGATCTTCAAGCCCTTTGTCTTATCTTTCCAAGCATATGCAGCCCAACTCAAGGAAAAATCGGAAAGACCTTCAAATGTCATTTGTGGCCCAGTAACGCAGATGCTGCCGAATTTTGACCTTGAGCTACTAAATTATTGATAACTTCCTCTAGAATACTCAGAATCATGAACCGTAAAGTGCTAAGGAAACTAGACTTCCGTATCTTTCCAATGATGTATAGCTCATTATCTGGTTCTTCTTGAGCAAGTACAGGTTAATCCGTGAAATTGAATGATCTGCAGACACCATTTTGGGCTAATTTGTCTCCAAAATGCATTAAATGAGTCTCAAGCTTATTATACTGAAACAAACACAAAACTTATTAAAAGCACAAGTTTAACTCAAAAACATAACCAAATCATAAGTTAGAAGGGTACAAAATGATATGTAATTATGCACCGATCATTTAGCACGTTTCAGGATTGATAAGCCATATCAATCCTGCTACCGAAGTTTAATTGATATTAAACATTTGGGATTTGATGGAGTTTTAATATGAAAACTTCACATTCATTCTTTGTCTTATAATTCATATTAAAGACAACCTTTTTTATTTTTTTTATTTTACGAAAGGACAATAAAGTCCTTGTCCAATTGACGGAAATAAAAGCTTGGACTTGATTTGTTAATGACTGCAAACGCAGTGACGGAATCGAAAAAATTGAAATCATGGTGACCAAAATTGATTTTGAGCCAAATCGCGACTAAAATTGTAATTAACCCAAAAAATATGTCTTCTTAAGCATATGGCACGGACCCAAAACCGCCCTGCTGCCTAGGGTTTTAGAATGACCAGTAGAATTAGAAATTGATAGTCATCAACATCTAACCAGGTCAAACATGGTGGTACCTCTCTACAGCTTGAACACCCTCAGATTGGGCTATTCAATAATTTCTTGTACATTTGCTTCCACAGCTAAAAGATTTCTTGTTCGAGACCTAAAACCCTCACACATTTCTCTTCAAAATCATCTACTTCACAGATCCATCACCTCAAAAATCTCAGCTGACCAACACACTTTCACAGTCGCTTACCTCATAAACTCATGTGGGCTGTCCCCAGAAGGCGCAATTTTATCATCCAAATGGGTAGAGTTGCAATCCTCACAAGGAGCAGACTCTGTTTTGGCCCTTTTGAGAGAGCATGGACTCTCTGAAACCCAGATCTCAAAGGTTGTCAGGTCACGCCCTACTATTCTTGTAGCTGATCCTGAGAAAATCCTTTTGCCCAAGCTTGAGTTTTTCAGCTCTGTTGTAGTTTCAAGGGAAGACCTTGCGAGAATTCTGTGTTTTAACCCCCACCTTTTGTTAAGAAGCTTGGAGAATCAGATTATACCCGCTTATAATTTTCTCAGGAGTCTGATTTCCGAGGAAAATGTAGTTTCTGTTCTGAAGCGCAGTTCATGGATTTTCCGGGAAAATCGCAGAAAGAATGTGGTCCCCAATATTGAGCTTTTGAGGGAATTGGGTATGCCCCAACCATGCATTGCTCTGTTGGTAGCTCACAACACTGAGGTCTTGATACACAAGCATGAAAGGTTTGCTGCAGCTGTGGAAGAGGTTAAGGCAATGGGATTTGATGTGAAGAAATCAACTTTTGTGTTGGCACTAAGAGCATTGTGTGGAGAGAGCAATAAGTCCATATGGAATCGAAGCCGTGAAATTTACAAGCGGAGTTGGGGTTGGTCTGATAATGATGTGATCTCTGCATTCAGGAAGAATCCACAGTGCATGACTATGTCTGAGAAGAAAATAATGGAGGTAATGGATTTTTTGGTGAACAAGATGGGATATTCTTCAGGAGTGATTGCCACATGCCCTTTGGTTTTGTGTTTCAGTTTGGAGAAGAGAATTATTCCAAGATGTTCAGTTGTTAAAGTTTTGTTGTTGAAGGGGTTGATAGATAAAGACTTCAGTTTGTGTTCAGTGTTGTTGCCTCCACCGCATAAGTTCTTGGGGAGGTTTGTGACCAGATATATAAACCAATTACCCATTTTGTGGAATGTGTATCATCTAAAATTGGATGTCAAGGATGTGTGATCTTTCTGCACTGTACTAAAAGTTTTGTGTGCTTAAGGTTTCATTTATTTGATAAAGATGAACAAAATTTCTTTCATCATTCATGGCATTGGCATTGGTTCCACATTTCTATCATATTGGTTTTTCTGTGTTATAAATATAAAAGTTACATTTTCATCAACTATTGTGCAGGTCACAGGAATATAAACTAGACCATATTGAAAACCTCATCAAAATGTGAGTTAGAATTGTTGGGACGGGCTTAAACTAAATATGGTTGAGCCCTTTTTTAAAATACCAAATCCAACATGTTGTTCATATTTTGCTGGATTAAAGTCATATGTTTGGCTTTGCGACCCCAATAGTCATTCGTTTGTTTGTTTTTACTCAGAGAAAATCAAATCGAATCAAATCCATCGTTTGGCAGCTATGCCAAATTTTATGCATGTATTTGAACGGTAGTTAGAGCATTTTTTCTGTAATGTGGGTAACCACAAGTGCGGGATAACCACTTTTTGCCTTGCTGATAAACAGGTACTGTACATGCCAATCGATCGACGGTGCCAAAAAAGGTTATCCGCAGTTTACTGTACCATAGAAAACCTGCGGTATAGAGCCCTCTTTCTTGGTAAGACTTGGTAAGAAGACAAAACCTTCAATTCAACTAAGACTAGTCGACACTTGACATTTTAACCTGTTTGCCAATAGTTTCCACCTAAAATAGCCTCATAAGTCATTGCTTCATTAAACCATCAAACATTTCATATTTGAGATAACGTGTGTAAGTTGCTTCTAACTAAGGTAAACTTTAACCATCACCTTATTACATGTAAAGGAAAAAAGAAAAAGAAAGTACAAATGGAGGGAGAATAAACAATAAAAAATATGAAATCAAATTAAATACATGATGAGCTTTTATGTTTAAAATTTATTCAGACTTTCTCTGCAGTTGATGAGATGAAGAGCCAGCGGACTTGAAACTGGGGATTTGAAGCAAAAATCAGCAAACTTTATTTCCATATTTTAACGGATTTGTCGTGACTAGTAGAGGCGACCATTCCTGTGACTGGTGACTGTGCTAAAGCTGATATCACACCCTCATGAGCCTGAATGGACATACACTTATTCTCAGCCATGTTCCAGAGCTCCAACGACTGCAAGCAAATTTAAAGAAAAAAGCAGCATTAGCATCCTAGAACATACATCAGAAAAAGAAAACGCAGTCTCAATGGTTTACAGAACGGATGTTCTCTCAAGTTGCATTTGGAAGAGGATAAGAAAGTCCACTCTATTTTACATAGCATTTGGCCGACAGATCACTATGGAATTGTTCTATTTCCATGTGATGTCTTGATGCAATATAATTGTGGCCAAACAACCTACAAGAGTTGATTTTTATTTCTAAGTGGCCGCTGACCAGGCAGTTCTGAGAAAATAACATTCTAAATATTTCAAACGTAACAGAATTTGTGTGCAATCCAATTTTTCATTTCACGTCACAAAAACGAAGCAAAGTTTACCTGGTAGCCTCCAATGACCAAAAGAGTGGAGTAGCTTGGATGGAAAACACAAGACTGGAACATGTTTCCACTGGGACTGAGTTCATGAATGCACTCTCCAGAGGATAATGACCACACTCTGACAGACTCTTGACTGACAGATGCCAAATAATCTCCATTTGTATCCCAGCAAAGAGAGTGTACCTCTGTGGAGTGACCCTGAGATTCAAAACATCGTGCTTTACGATCAGTAACATATCAAAACATAACATACTTTTCAGACTTGATTGATTAATGAAACCTTTAAGTTTCATTGAAATTAACAATTGTGAATCATACCTGCAATGAATGTGTCTGCCTGTCACTCTCAGCATCAAATATAGACACAACATTTCCAGATGCAGCAGCAAGAAACTGTCCAATTCTTGGCTGGAATCTCACCTGTGCTGAGCCTCCCTGGATCATTAAATGACTGATATTTAGAACAGAAAATAAACAAAAATTAATCATGAACTTCAAACAACTAAAGGAGAGTCCCAATACTAACCTTAGAAACGCGAGTGCAAGAATACTGATTGATATTCCAAAAGCGAATCTCATTGTTGGCATCACAGGAGCAGAAAAGGTCATTCTTCTTAGGATGGAAATCAAGTGACATTACATGCGAGGTATGCCCTGAATATGTCTGTAAAGAATAGTTTGGCTGCAAAAATGAACTCAACCCTTTAGAAACCCAAAATAATAAAATAGGCAGAAAGGAATACACTAAATATAAGTGCCCTTTATAAACGCAGACCAAAATCTTCACTGGTGATAAAGAAAAAGAAAGTCGGGAAATTCTTGATTACACATGTCAAATACAAGCACCTAATGCATACTATGTTCGGATATTCCAGCACATAAAATGGACCTGATGCCATTGATAACATACAAAATATACAGAAGTAGAAGCTATAAAATAATGAAAGCAAAAGTCAAAAGAGAGGTCAAATATATCTCTCTGAAGGTAGATTATAATGACAATGTTGTAAAATATACAGTATCTTATATACCATATCATGTTTGAAAGTTCAAATAAGCGAAATCCATTCTTAGCATTCATGTTACACTTTAAATAACACCGATCATGCTTAGCTGACTATCCTGGGACATACATGGGCCAAAACAATATATAAATCTGACAAATTTTAAACCTACGCCTTATCACACCATTACCTAAATTCCATAGTATATTAAAAAATCTTGAGTCTCCTCAAATTGAATTTACAAACTAGCAAGATTGTCATAATGCATGTCATCAATAAGACTATCCAGTTTGACAACCTCATACATTATATTGTAACAAAACTATGACTCCTTTGAGAAACAATAAGCATTCATGAACAAGCATAAAAAAATGAAGAAGTTGCCTTGCCAACTATTTTGAATAATTATTTCAGTTGGGGTCCAGATATTTAATTGAGAATAAATCAAAACCAGAGGAAGGGAAACCAAAAATTGTTTATGGAAAATGCATTTGGCAACATTAAAAATGAAACAGAAATGGAAGCACAGAATTTACTTCAGCAGCATTCCAAAGTCGCACAGTTGTGTCAAATGAAGAAGTTGCCAACTGAGTTGAATTTGGTCTAAATCGAACATCAGTAATTATCAAGGAGTGCTCCTCTGGTGTGCTTTCAGTTTGCAGTGTTTCCATATTCCAGACAACAACCTACTGACATGAAAAAACGAAAGAAAATATTCACATCATTCCTTTTCTCATTAATATTGAAATTTGGATAACTTAGGATTGTTTGAATCAATTGAAGTCACTAATTTATTGAATTCCAAAGTAAAAGTTTCAGACCATCTGAAAATAGAATCAATCTAAAACCAGTTCTGTTACAATTATCAGATAAGAATTACCTAAACCCAACTAGTAAATCAATTATTTAGCTCACAACAAGACTTGAACCTGCACTCTACCCCTTCCCCATCCAACCCCAATGCCACCTGAGTTGGAGTTTGCACAACTATAGCACCATGGAAGAATCAGGAACACCACAGATTCTCTACTCATATATACCAGTTCTTCCCCTATGCGGACGTTTGGAAGTTATTACCATGCCGATGCCATTGTAAACAGGGAGGAAAGGAGGGAGGAGTGGTAGAAAATACATGGTGTCCATACAGTAATAACTTCTGGACGTCCGCACAGGAGAATATCTGTATATATACACACACACACACACACACACGTATATGTGGGTTTTCTTTCCCAAATAATCCTGCCTTGATTGCACATGTAGTTAAACACACAATCAAAAGTGTTTTACCATTGATCTGCATTTTCCCCATAAGACATTATCACACACATCTTACTACGTAAAATGAATGCCTTGCCTCCAGTCGGAAATACTATGTGAAACCGGACAAAGGCCATTCTGGGAGAACTTTATAAAATCGCAATCATACAGAGACAGTGACAATGCATATACGCCAAAGCCATTCAACCATTTTGGTAAAGGGATCTTCAGGGATACAGCGAATTCTGGTATCAATCTGTTTTTTCTTACATGCACCTCACTAAATCAGTGTTAACTTCAAATGTTATCACAAATATGGGGTGTAACAATCAGTAGAGATGCTTTGTTTTAGATAAATAATCAAAATAATCAGAATGGCTTTCCTCGGAACTAAGTCATAACACAGTTCCTGAAGTATCTTCTGGACCAAAATAATACAAGTCAGTAGTAACTAGTAACAGCATCATTCATGTGAAGCATAAATGAATAAACACTTTACAACATTATAATAAAGTAATACTAGGCTGACCAAATTTTTGTACCACATTTCAATATGACATATG